>CM052165.1:4243276-4254268 GCA_028455555.1 Augochlorella aurata
GACGATCTACACGAAGTTCCTCGCACCGAAAAATCTCCGTTCTTAATTTCAAGGTGTAGAAAGGTTAATCATCTGAATTTATAGCAGAACCTCCTTAATCCGAAGCAGGATTTTTCGCCACCCGAGTATCGTTAGCTCATTAAGTATCCTTCTGCCGATACCCGGCAATGATTTACGCCTACGCAGAGGGTAGTATTTCACGCGTTAAATTGATAATTCTCGCGCGAGCCGACGATTACCGGTATCCAGTGGCATACTAATTAATTGCGGCTCGATCATTAAATCCAGCACTTAATTTCGCACGTGGCTCCCTCAGTTCGGCGATACACTCGCGACCTGGAACAAGTCTGTCGCAAGAAAGCACGTCGAACATTAATGTTCACTTCGCTCAATTCTCCGGTGCAGTAAACATTATACATAACTAAGCTTACTATGATTTTAAAGATTGAAGCTTCCGCTTTAAAACGAGCCCCTAATTTTTGACATACGATATTTTTTGACTGTTTTATTAAACAAAAATGAGGGACACTTTATAGAATCACGGTGTGTTTTATATTATTATTGTACAAAGTCGATAGTACAGCTCCATTTCTAAATTCGATAAAATGGTTCTAAAAAATCGGATATTAAAATCTTGGGGTGCGTTGTAAAGGTGAAACTTTGATCTTCAATTTCGTATAGCATTTATTGCAGAAAAATAATTTTTAGAATTTTTGGAGACATTTCAATCTGACGAATTTTTTAGGGAAATCGAGTCTCCATTTTCCGGTTACAATAACGTGAAAAAAAAATCGTAGATAAAAATGAGTATTGGTGTGCGAAAGTAGAAGCTTCGAGCTATAAGTTGGCGCTTAGTTTATCATTGTATCAAATTTGTTAATGAAATTGCGGTAATTTCAATGTCGACAATGTTTGGAAAATTGAACATTTGTTGATGCTACTGTAAGATCTTCTGCGCAGAATCGCAGGAGCCTGCGTGGTCTGCCGGTCTTCCTGGATTTTCCTGGTAAGGGGCCCCATGGATTGGCCGGTGGAACGGGGATTCACGGCGCGCGGCGCGGCGTTATCTCATTGGTTAATTGCGACTGTCAACCGGGGCCCGTGATTTACGGGACCGCGAGCGAGCGATATCCCGGCGTCCTTCTCCAACCACCGGGCATCCTAGATTATCGATTCTTCTCGTAGAACCAGTTAGTTAACACGGCCGCGAACGCGCGAGCAGATTCCGCGCCATTCGGAGGACCGTAATGGACGTGTAATAATGATTTATACCCGCCGGTCGGTGAAATCGCGCGACTCCAGTTCGTGGAAACCCGCGGTATCTGCCGGCTTAACGTTTCTTTAAGCCCGGCTCAAATTGAAAATTATTTACGATTCCACTGGCCCAGAGATACGGAAAATATACACGTGCCAGGAAAAATCGCACCCCATGGAGTCTCGCACCCTAATGAACTCATGCCTTGTCAAAATGTCTGCTTGATTGGCGTTCGCTTCATGTTGGTAATTGAACGCTTATGAGTAATTGTAACGTAAGAACACTTTGCTAAATTAAGGATAAGCGGCGAGGGTTTAAGGATGTTAAAGAACAGGTTTCACCCTTTAAAACGAACCTAATTGGATTGCCACACGATTATTATTTACGAAGTTGCACTGTGTCAAATGTCTAGAATGTTTCGTCTGCGATTTTGCAGCAGTTTTTCATGACCAGTCCTCTATTGATATCATTTACTTTGCTAGTGCAAAACTACTTTTCAGTAATCGACTCAATTGCATCAAAGTATAAGCTTCCCCCTTTAAAATGAGCGTAGTAGGATCTTTATATCATTTTGTTTCTCGAAGTTATGCTAAATCAAATATCAACAATTTTTCGCCTGCGACTTCGAAGTTGTCGAATTAGTATTACCAGTTTACTGATTTTCGTGGAGCAAAAACAGTCTTACAAAAAAAGAAGTAGGTGGCTTCAAACTACAGAGTTCAACCTTCAAAACGAGCCTAATTATTTTGCCTCACGATTTTTTCTTACCAAGTTATACTATACCAAATATCAACAATTTCTCGCGAATGATTCATCGGTTCGCGAATTTTGCTCATCGGCCTTATTATTTATTCGCGAGGAATATTCGCGGAAGAGATGGTCCCCGGAGATCCTGCTTTATTGAATTTCGCATCAAGAGAAATATTGCCCGGAGGGGGACGCATGAAAGAAGCAATCCGCGATTGTCCCGCAATATCTTACTTCGATCGGTATCCGGTAATACGTTCTTTCGTTGTGCCGGGTCCGCGCGCGACTCTCCGCGAAGAAAAATAAAGAACGAGAAAGAAAGAAAGCAGAGGGAGCCCCGAAAAAGAGGAGAAAAAGAGATGGCGCAGAGTGTGTGTGTGGTATCTGGCCCGCGACCTTATATACTTTTTTATTGTGCTACGACGCCGGTGTACTGGCTGCCGCAGATAGCGCCCATTATTCTGCCTCTTACGAACGACATGCGGACAATGAGAAACATGGGCCCACCCGCGGTTTAAGTGTCCCCATTGAAACGTGCAAATTCTGTTGCGATAGCCGTTCGCCTGCTCCCCGGCGATCATAGACGCTCCAATTACCTCGGCCAGCGTCGTTATGGCTGCTCTGGAATGCGAACATTCGAAGAGGCCTCCTATGTTCAACGATCCCGACACGAAATCCAGACATTTCAATCGAAAATACCGCGATCGCCATTTCCCCACTTCCAAAGAAATTGGGGAGACTGGAGAAATGGCTGTTCAGATGCACCAGTTCGATGTCTCTATTAATAACCGCGAGGTAAAATTGTCTAACATGCGAATTTTATGCATTTATGACAAGAATATGTAGCTAAAATATTTGTTTCTTTTCTGCAACATTGGATTCATTTCTCTAAAATAATGTTAATTGTTTTTCTGAGAATATTTTTATAGAATTATTTGCAAATGATGCATTTGCTCAAGCTGTTTAATTAATTTCTAATTAAATCGCTGTCACATTCAACAGTCCTGAAACAGACACCTGTTAGATTGGAATAATAGGCAATTAGCGATTGGATTTATTTAAACTCAGTACGATTTGTATTATAATTAGACAGATTTTTGTGCAAAATAAAAATAGCCTTCTTTAATTGCAAACTACCAAGCTGCTGCTACAGTCTTCTACTAATTTTTCTTATAATTCCATAAAATCCCAAGTCTAATCATAATATATGCTCGCATAAATAAATTTAATTTTAATAGAAACATTTTCAAAAAATCAGAGACCATTTTGACTCGCCTGGAGAAGAAACGATCGCTCGAACATCAGCTTAGGGATCGATGTATCTGAGAATACGCGAGATTATTGGACAGTCATCGGGATGATCATCACGTCATTGGGAACGAAAGAGCGAACGCGTGCCTCATGACCAGCCGGCAAACGACGCGATCAATACCGATAGACAATTTGATTGCGACGACGCCGGGCCATTTGTTTGGCGAATACTGCGAACGAGGGACATTCAATTCGCTGAACGGTCTCATTATGCAGCGTCTATGCACCCCGACGGGAATACTATGCAAGAACACAGTGCTCTTTGATACTCAAAAGTCCCTCGCAGCATCGCGGGCCCCAGAATGCCCCTTGAATGGACCCATTTCACTCGACGGGGGTTCACCGGTAATACGTGATCATCTTAACGGACGCGCAAGCCGCAGACGCGTACAATCACGACGAGATATTACGTCCGTTATGTTATTCCGTGTCCCGAGTTCCGTTGCCCTGCCCAACCCTCTCTTGGAAACGTTTCATTCGGATCGAGAGCGATCCTTATCGCTAGACCGCGGATTTCATGCATTTGCAGCGTCTTTGATCTCTTATCCGATCGATCGCTATCTGCTTCGGGGAAAACTATGACGGAATGAGAAGCTTTCTTTCGATTGCATTTGAATATTTTTTAAGTAAACGATACAGGTAAACTGTTGGCTGAAGCTTGCTGAAGAAGGTGAGAGATGCGTCAACTCGATGCGATAAATTGATAAGGATCAACTATTTTCGCAAAAATGAAAGAGATGAAAATTGAATAATTTTGAGGCTTGTTATTTATAAACAAAATCGAATTTCGAGAGGCGATGGCCAGACTGCGAATTTTTAAAGGAAGTAGAAGAATTTTATCTAGATTGCTAACGCAGCATTTTTAGAAGTTCTTCAAGAGCTATCAGTGCGTAAAGAATTACAACTCCGTCAACAATTGTTGAATACGATGTTGAAAGTTCTTGCAAAGAATGCAAAATTCCAGGTAAGATAAAGATAAAATCCTCTTCCGATTCTATTTTATCCTATGCCAAACTTGAAATAGTCGACAAATTTGTAGCTTTGTTTTCTCGCGATAAATAATTTCATAGTACTAAAAACACAATTAAAAGACATGGAATTTGATCCAAATAGTTATAAAATTTTCTAAAGACAAAACTTCCTGAAGAAATTGTTATAAAATCTAGCAAGGTATTGCGAAACGCCAGATAAAATATCAAATTATTTCTCGACTCAATTTCATACTATAATAAACTCGAAACACACTGGACATAGTTAAATTCATAAAATTACTGATTAAATTTAATTGCATAATGATGGAATTAAATTTAGAAAATTAAGAGCACAGTCGTAAGATATGGAAATTTTATGTAAATTGCTAACATGTGGAGGCAACAAATGCATATGGAATTGCAATCGAGTGGCCGCTTACCAAAGAAACTATTGAAAGTTGCAACGTTGGTAACGCCGTTCAGATAAAATATCCTCGCACCTATGGCCCCGCGAACATTTTCAGGAATTCCTGTACCATGAATTCCTCCGGCCATCGACGCAATCAATAATTACAAGTGGACACCAACACCGGTATCTCTTGGTAACGCTGTTTGCGACTCGCATTCCGCTCTCGGAAAATTCCTGGCTGTGTTCCATTAGACAGTTCCATTTCTGGTGGCAATAACGTCGGGAACAGGCGTTCGTGAGCCGTAACGCGTCACGGAACAGCGTTATCCTTGGCTCGGCGGTGTAATTAATATAATAATACAAATACCCGCGACACGTAACGATGTAATGGCGGATACGGGACCCGGCGCGGCGGAATGGCGCGCGCAGATCGCCGTGAAATTGCCCCGCTGGAATTTGGAGCAGGTGAAAGAGACATCGGAGCCCTGGAAGAGGATCGGCGATCCCTGCGATCCACGTCCCTACCTCCAACTACCTCGGATCGATCAAATCGATCGCCGGTGGTGAACTGTACCCGTATACAGGGTGGAGGCGAAACCATCGCGAGATTCGGTGCTGCAGCCGGCTGCATTGTTGCAAAAGGGAAAATTAATTTTCAGAGACCACAGGTGAGCTCCAGATATCTTTTTTTCTTGGAAATTCGTGGACTATTTTTTTAAACAAGTATCTTAAGAGTACAAGCGCTGTATCATCTGTGATGCTATTGTTACTGTGAAATCTGAAAAAATGTCTGATTTACAATTTAAGCAAAATACGATTTTTCAATAATCCAAATTTTCGATTCTGGTGATAATAAGAAAGCAAATTTATTAAATAAAAATATTTCGTTTATTTATTATATAAACGGGATCTTTATAAATCTAAAAAATTGTTCAACGAATAATGTTCATAATTCTGAAATTATACTTATTGCGCAATGTATTTTAATGTAGTATAGACTGCAGATAAAAATACCATAAATAAAAAGAATGAAAACGGGATAAAAAGATAAAATAGACCCCGAAAAATTGACTGCATAAGTTCGTTTAATATAGAAATATTTATGCTATATTATACAGATATATTCGAGCGATGATTATTTTGCAGATGAAGGAAGTATCACACGAAGGTGGACAAATTTATTGCCCCACCGTGTATGTGGTTGCTTACCTGCGGCCGCCTACTACTACCGTCCGGTTCCTTCGTCCTGGAATTATTTTCATACTTTCACGTAAAGTGATTGTTTGGCTCGGGCCACCGGGGTCTGCTCCCTCGAGCATGAACGGGTCCGGTAATTAAATTTATATCGACGTCCGGACTATTGCTCGCGGACAACGAGAGCGCATTTGCTCCAACTTGGACGATTTTTCCATCTTTTCTCGTGCGAACAGCCACAATCTTTCACAGAAGAGCGCGCTATTCGAACAATACTTCTGTGGAAATGTATCGAACATATTAATTATGATATTCGTAATAATTCAAACGATGATTACGTGTATATCGAATACATTAATTATATTACTATTACATGATTAATACAAATTATAAAAACATTTAAACGAAGATTATTTGTTGCATTAAAAGATCGATTGAAATTAAAAGATGAAGCGATCGAATGACTATACTGCGGATTTTATACATTTATAACAACAATGACTAGCTGAAATATAAAATTGTGAAGACACAAGGAAAACTCAATGATAGTGTTACGCTGTAATTATCTAAAAAAGACAATTCATTTTTATTTAATTACCGATAACTCAGATCCAAATTATTATTATTATGTAATATTGTTATGTCAATATATTCAGAGTTACGTCAAACATATTTATTTATTATTTATTCTCTCCCTCTGTAATATTGTATAACCATCAAGCGACACTTAACAACGAACGCAAATAATACGAATATTGGAACGCACTTATAAATTACAAGATCGATGCGCATTGCCAATAAAGGAGTCCCAATTACCGCGACTCCCTGCCAGCCAGAAATCCTCAATTTGTTTAAAGCACCGCCGGCGGCGTCTGACAAATGGCAGCGTTCAGTGGAAAGGCGTGGACCGTGCATCGGTTGCGTTTCTTATCGGGCCGATGATAAAAGCGTTTCCCGGTGAATGGAGCCGATCGATCGGCCGATCCACCTACCTCGATCATCGATCCACCGGGATCCGGTCTGCGCCGGCCGAAAGAATCGGATAACGAAGATGTAAACAACGATAACGCGCTCGACGATTTATCGACGGGATCGGGAATCGTAACCGTGAAGCTTAATGGACTCGGGCACGTGGAATAAATTAATTCCAGCGGACTAAGCCGCGGGGGGACGGGGGGGAGGAGATGCGTAACGGAACAAAGTGTTTTATACGCGGCTACCATACACGTGCGCGGGCTTGACGCGCCCGTTACACAGGCGTGTCCCCGATGAAAAATGTTATGAAACAATCGGGTGGTGCGCGGTGGAGTGCTCGGCCTCAGAAGTTGGTCGCAATTGTTTTATTTATTGTTTTTCTGAATACAAAGTGCCTTGGAATGATACAACCTTATTTATGCAAGAATTTATTATTATGTATTTATTCTTACTATTATTATTCTTATTATTAATATTATTGCTACTCACTCATTACATAATTACTGGAACCCCCTCCCCACCACCAAATGGATAGGATAAACAATTCAATATATAAATATTTATGAATACTGTATGTTCATTTAGATCATTTCGCTTTAATAGAATTCTTTTTGTAATTAAATGAATTAGTCTTTTATAGAAGAATAAGAATTTTATATTTTACAGCAGATTTTTCAAATCGTGTTTTGGTCAGCTTTTTAAACCAATGCTGCATGCTGTACGGTGATTGCAGAAATTCGCTGTTGAGGTATCGCGAGCTAGTGTCTTGTAAGAGGATTAGTATTTTTAGATCTATTTTTAGTTGCTCAGAAATAGCTCTATCGTATCTAGAAGAGAAACCGGGACTGGAACACCGTAAATGTTTCACGGTAAGTGAATTCGAAAAATGATCGAGCCCCTGGAGTCGAACCTTGATCGCGCCGATTTTTCGTGACCGATCCAGAGCGTTGCATACAATGCCCAGCGCCCGCAGCGTTGCGATTTTACCTGATTAGCACCGTGGAGAGTGGCGAGAACTTTGGAGAGCCGCCCACTTCCGGTTGCCTTTTCCTGATCGCTGCGGAGACTTCAAGGACGTGTGACAATTGCAGTCTCGCGGAGCTTTGTGTGTCTGCCTGAGACGATTGCGACGATTGTAGGAAAGTTGTTAGAAATTGTTAGAGATCGTTAGAGATCGTTAGAGATCGTTACAGATTGTTAATAGCATTGTTTCAGCGCAAACGCGGCGCCCCCACAGGAAATAGAATTTTTTATTTCCCGGTATGTATTTACTCGAATATTGAACAATGCAACAAAGTGGATTTTCATGGAATTATCGCTGCTGCGCTTTTTTTTTAGAGCCGCAGATATTCGCATAACCGGCCGCGGTATTTATTGAGTCGGTGGGAACAGCTCGGGCAAAGGCGATGCCGTACAAATGGCAACATCCGGCGTACAAGGATCGAAATAGCGCGCGGAATCGCGAGTTAATTGAGAGATCCTCGTCCTCGTCGGTCTCCGAGGTGGTTTCTCGCGCGCAGAAGGAAGTGTCTCGGTTGTAACGCGGTTGAGACCGAACTGAAACAGGTTGAGTTTAATGTTTGCCGGCGGCGCACGGCGGTAGGAATCGAATGAAATGCCGTTTGGGCTTGGCACGTTCGTCCGGCACTGAATCTTCTCGACGCCCACCATGTGTCGTCAATGTACTCGGGATCTCTTTCTCTCTTTTACTCTCTTCCTCTCTCTCTCTCTCTCTCTCTTTTACTCTCTTCCTCTCTCTCTCTCTCTCTCTCTGTCTCTCTCGCATTCTCCCGTTCCTCCCTTTTAACGCGTCCCCGCGCGTTTGTCTATTCCGCGAATATCTTATAAGTCATTTCGACCCGTTCGACGCGAGCCACGGCAACTTCCTCCTCGTTCGCCGCGAGAAACACCCCATCAGACCCGCCATTAACTTATTACCACCCACCTAATCTTTGTCTCGCACTGTTCCCGTCGCCCGTATTGTTCCTTGTTTGCAAAACGGCCCGCCGACTTTGATTGGTCTCCTGCAATTAATTCTGCGACCATTGTTCCGGATATTAACGCCAGAACAAACGAACATTATAAGAATTGCCTGGAAATCAAGAAATCGCTTTTTTCAGGATTTTTCGTTTCTACCGGGTGATGTTTCTATTACAGGACGAGGCCGATTAACCTTTTAGGAACGATGCGCCGTTATGGTGGCTTGCGCCGACGCCATACTACGACGCGTCACACTTAATTGTATTATCAATTATCAAAGTAAATAAGTAAAGTCAAAGTACATGTATCATACCTTTAGGAAAAATTATAATGTAAATTATTAAATTATAATATCATACTCTGCCGTATGAAGAAACAGTTACGCGCAAAACTCAGCCTAAGAGGTTAAGTGATCCATTATTTCACACTTGGCATTGCATAAATTAATCTAGATTAGTATTAAATAGTTTCTTATGGTATAATTAATATAATCGCAATATTCATTTCACGTTTTCAATTTTAGAATCAATCTGTCATTAATTAATCTAACATTAATTAATCTACCATTAATCGATGTATAAAATCTGTAAAATGGTGGATCGGTAGTTTCAACATTAATAAGTAGACTGTGGATCGTTATGCAAAATAATAAGATATGCAAAAAGATAAAAGTTTTACGAAACGATTCTAAGAAACAGAATTGAAATAGAAATAAATAGTTCCTTTTAATAATTTTAAAAGTTCAAGATACTAATAAATACTATTATTAAATTCTTCGTATGTCTTTACAGTTTTATATTTCAATTACTCACTTTTGCAATGAACGCATAATATTTATGAATAAGTTACAAAGCTGCCGTGACAGATCCCAAAAATCGCAATTAAAATTATCAATAATTTCCAATCCAATCGCTATAATCCAGAAGCGGTGGTAAGCGTTGAATCGCGACTCCGGGAGAGTGTATTATTTTCAGATAATGAAGACACGGAGCCTAACAGCGCCGACATACGAAACTGTGGGATCGGCTACCCGATCGGTAGCTTCATCGTGCGCTCGAATTTCAAGGAGGAAGGCGTGACCGCGACAGAAATGAGCCGGCATTAGTGGCGTAACAATGGGTAAAGGGCCGCGTGTAAACAGGTAAGGTTTCCTCATAACGCTGGATATCATTACCCGTATCCGCGAGCGGGGCAATTTATTCGATAGCCGATCGACTTTTCAGATCGCCGATACTACCGGCCCGACCCGTGATTTACACGTGATACAGAGCGGAATCGGCTCCGTTCCGGACACGTTGCGCCTGTGTGCGATCAATTTGACACAATCTGTTAAGCGGGCCATTGTGATTTGCTCATAGCGGGCCCTTGTTTAACAAGAGAAAGAGAGAAAGGGAGAGAGAGAGAGAGAGAGAGATGGTTAATCCGACGAGGTATTTCGGTGTTTTATCGAGACATCGGGCGGGCAATTATTTCAGGGAATTCCATTCCCCGGAGGATTATAGACACAGTGACACAGATTTATGAATCGCGGATTGCAACTGGAAAAATTGCATTCGCCGCCGGCGATACCGTTGCTGGGTGAGAATTACATTTAACTGCAGTGTTGCACCAGTCTATACTGGGTGTGCGAAGCTTTCGATGTACAATAATATATACGTTGTATATATCGATATGGAAGCTTGGTTAAAGCATTATCCGCTGGGCACTGTGTATACGAGATTAATCGGTACATTATTTATAACAGTACTTATACTTTTGCTAGATAGTAAATCGAACGCCAGGATCGCATTAAGAAAGCTAGTTGTATCTAAATAACGTACTGTAATGATACTATATAATAATAAATAATACCTAGTGATCTTTTATTGATGTACTTATATGATAATAACGTTACGTCAATATAAACAGATTAATGCCGTGGTGTTAATGTTATTAAGGTTATAGACTGCGGATTTTTATGCAAAATAAAAATTGTTCATATTTCTTTCAAGATACAGATGTTACGTAAACATTTCTTTCTTCCTCAAAGGGTTGCAAATAGTATAATATAACAAATAATAATAACACAACGTATGCAACAAATAATAATAATATAGTATATTTACAATATTATAATATCGTAATATTATTTTTGTATTATTGTATAAAAG
>CM052165.1:4254368-4277929 GCA_028455555.1 Augochlorella aurata
CCTTGATTATCGGCAGTGTTTTAAGATCGGCCTGGATCGTTCTGAGAAATCAATAACCGGAACTCGAGCGCCATACTCGAGCGGCCGGTTCGTTAATACTTTTCATAAATTTCACTTACGCGTTCCGAGAAACGTTGACGAGGACGCCACCGCCGCCATGAGTTATGGAATCGCGGCAACAGTGGCGCTAAGCCTGACTTTTCCAATCGTTAATTTTGACGCTCGATCCGCGCGTAACGAATGGCCGTCGTATATCTTCGGAGCTGTGCCGCGGACTCGCTTATGGGGAGCCGACAAGTGACACCGTGAGTACCGTTAATCCTATTAAAGGAAGACTAGCGCTCGGTAGTCGCCTGAAATCGATACCCGCCGGGGGTAATCGCATTGGGTCCTGAGAACGCGGCTGTTATTCCTCTAATCCACCTGTAGCCGCGATCTGATATAAAACAGTACACCGGTGTCCATAGATTCCACACCTCTGACCTCCTTTCCGAGAACCGCCGTACACCGACGTACCCCCGACACTCACATTCTCGTCTCTCGCTTGTTTCGCTTGAAAATTCCATACGCCTTCGCGAAATCGATTCTTTTCTTCGATTCCTTAATATCGAGATATCATATCTATTAATAATTTTACAGAGATTGTTACAGAAAAGATTGTAAAATATTGAATTAAATTAATTACGCTAATGTTACGTAGAAATATTGCAAATATATAAATATTACGTATACATTAGAGAGTCGATGATATTTTATAACAATTTATTGAATATTAGAATTAAAACGTTATTCTTGTAGATATCAATTTTCCTTCGAAGCAAATTTTTGGCAATTGCAACGAACGCAAAGTGCCGAGCAACGTCAACGTCTGTTAATTGAACATTTACAGTTCCTTATTACTCGGTTAACACGATGATAAAACCAGCGAGAGGTTCTAATCACGCGGCTCGTAAAAAAGATAGCGCGGCAACGGGCTGAACAGAATAAAAATTGTTCGCGGCAATTGCACGAATAAAATTTGAGGATCGCGAAACAGAGCCGGCGCAATAAATTCGGCCGTAAAACGAAACGGAGGTCCTTCAACTCCTCGGGAACTCGAAGGTGTCTCGCAAATGTAGGTTTAAGTACTTGCAATCTTGTAGAACATTCATTATAGTCGTACACTTTATTACGTCGTGGCCCGGCTGCCTCTCTCGCGTACTCGTTTTGCATATTCTCCTTTTTCGTTATTCTTTTGCGACGTTGTTAACACGAAATCCTTCGGCCGATAACAATTATGGGCATAACGGTACCCGGGCAGCTAATAATAATCAGGATATTGTCTTTATTATTGCGCTCGGAGGAATAAAAGGCTGACGCTCGCCGGTAATAAAACGCGCCCCGGTATCAATCACTCCTTGTAATTATTTTTTAATGAACGAACGAGTATGCGCGGAGTTGCATGCGGCTCTTTCCATCGCCGGAAGATGATATAAGGGACCGATTGTCTCGGGATCGGTTGCTGCGAGTACACACGAGCGCCTGGACACCGCTCGGGAATAATGCCGCCGATTGTTTGAGTTTTACGAGGGCCTGCTAGCTTCGCCGCGTGTGTCCCGAATTTACTTTCGGCGTGCCCGATGATTGATCGATCCGATCTTCCGCGTGCTGGTGGCTTCTTGTCGCTCGAATCGCTCGATTCTTGCGCCCGCCAAATTTACCTGCGGACAATGGACCTGCGAAATTCATCGCCGTACCGTGAATATTATTCGTAGGCCCGGCATTTTCGCCACTTGTAACCGAAATTAATGAGTGCAATTTCAAGCGGCAAACAGATTCGAGACACTCGGCATTATTAATGTATTAGTGGAATGGTGAATTAATTGTAATCGAAATACTCGATCCGACTCGGGCGATCAAATCATATATATATATATATCACAATGCGCGCATCCTTGATAATTTATGTATAGTACTGTCTCTTATATGGAGATTTCTTTTTTTTAATATTATCTAGAAATTTATTTTTTTATATTATTTATTAGCTAGAAGTTTCATTCGAGTTCTCTACTCAGTGACAGAGTGTCTAAATAATATAATGATTATTTATTTTATTTTACTGTATATTGTAGGGTATTACTATATGTTTTTTATTCTTTTGTATGTTTTTCTTTATCGTTCTTTAAGTAATTTTTAGTTCTATTTACTATCTTTGTTCAACTTAATTTTTACGTTTGTTAAGATTAATGAGATTATTACCCAAACGTAATATACAATAATAATTCTTGCCATTAAAAATTTCTCTGTTAGAACGAGACAATTTTTATTTTTATGCTTTAGTTTATTATAGTCCACAAGCCAAGCGCGTTCATATATAACGCATAAACTATGAAATATTAAATGGAAATTACTAAAAATGGCACACTGTAGAAAAAGTATAATAATTTTTACAATAACAGAGATAATTGCACAAAAATTGCAGTGTATTATTCCGAAACATGAATAAACAAACGTGGAAGATTTCAGAACTCTTTATTTATAGCATTTCAACATTCTCTGTTTTATAAATCGCCAAAAATCATTGTCTATAAACAGGTTGTTATAGAAGTCGCCATAAAATGGCGGAAGTTGGAGAATCTCCTCCCCAATTTGCAAAAGAGATTGCATTTGAGCATCCGTAGGTCTCGCATCGCGATATCAACATTATTATCCCGGTGACCCGCATAACGAACGCGCGCACGTGAACGCGGACCATTGTTGGTATCCCGACGACGTACGTGCGACGACGCACAATGGCGTCGAGGGTACCCTAATAAGTTGCCGGCGTGGCCCGCGAGTGGCAGGCCACCATATTCGCGCGAGTTCTTAATTACGTGTTTCAACACCGGCCAACAGCCAGTTAATATATAAGCTACGTGGCCCTCGCGTACGGTGCACGGCAATATCGGAAGAAAAATGTTGCTCGAAGCGGCTGTAAAGTACGTCATCGGCTTCACCTGAGACACCGGATTGCACCGATAATTATCGAGCAGACGACGGTGCAACGGTGCATCGATGCGACGTTGCAACCTGTTCAAAAAATGCTGGGCGTTTCCAGACAGCGTGCTCGACAAATCTTTGCACTCGTTTTGCAGAATGCGAGTTCGACTAATTTTGAGATGAAAAGAGCTTTTGCGTTGGTATTTAGTTAGTGTATCAATTATGTTTATCATTTTATCTTTTTAAATACTGTAGGGAATTTGAGGTTTATATCTTATTCATTAGGTTTCGTGAAATGTGAAAATGTTGAAAATTAAATATTGATGTCATACAACTTAATTTTTCAATTTTAATTTGGTATTTTGGTATTTTATTTTGGTATTTAATTTTAACTGGGATAATGGTTTATTTAAGCCCACATTAAGAATATTGTCATTTGAAGATCTGGTTTTTGACACTTAATTAGAATATGCTCATGCTTTGCTAAAGACTACAGATGAGTTAACATATTTGGCAGAAATAGCTTAAAAAATTCTGTTGAAGAAATTGTTAAATTGAATTATAAATGATGTTAAACATATTTAGTTGTAACATACCCAAAGATAAAATGTTTGAAATTGAAATGAAACATTGACAATGTAATGTAATTTGCTGTTTCAAATTGCGGAGCAAAAGAGCCAATTTCGTTGTTTAACATATTATAAATATAGTTGCATTATAACGAGCTCGACGATGTTTCTACCAAATTGAAAAATCAAGCTCATCGAATGAGAATCAAACAAGGTGCACCTCAGAGGATCCGGGATAAAGCTACAATGTGTAGCATACCAGTATATTCCAGTTAATTGAACAATTAGGATACATTCTTGACAAGTATCTAATCTATATCTTTAATCAAAGAACGTGCATCTGTTCATGTTGCTTAATTAATCTGTGATAAAAATGTCGGCTCATGCAGCATGCAAAGTACAAAGTATGCTAATAAATATTCATATTTTGTTCCATGAGGGCACGCGAGTTCCTCATATTTAATTACTCCCCGCCGTATATGGCAATTACATTAAATCTTAAAATTCTTAAGAGAAACAATTTATTTTCGTTTAATATCTCTTGCTTATTTCGCATAACGATCTATTCAAGCATTAAATCTATTTATACTCGAAAAGAACTTAGAGATGCAAAGAACTAGCATCGAGAGCGTATAATAAACTCGATCGATCCATTCCAATCAAATAAAATCATTACCACCGATTCGCTCGTTTTCGCAATTAACACGTTCAGCGCCACGTCACCCAAATATGGGTGACGCTAGTTTTTTAAATAATTTTGAAAATTTATTTTCATTTTAATATATCCGAACAAACTGAATTTAACTAGGATGTTTCGAATACGAAAGAGTTCTAATTCCATACCCTATGATCAATTTTAACTTTCTAATTTCGCTTTAATTAATTAAATCGCTTTGATTTTGTGAAAATTTTGGTGGTCGATTGTTGGCGACGAACGTGTTAATTCAGCGAGCCGTTCCCAGTGCAAACAAAATGTCGACGCGACAATAGCCGTTCGAAGTCCCACGCCTCTTCCTCGGTTTCAATCAGCTCGGTCCCGGTTCAAGTGCTCGTCCACGGTTTCCACTCGATGGATTCGTTTCTCGTTCGATGATCGGAGAGCACCGTGCGCTCGCCGTGAAGTCGAACGAACCGTCACGAATGAATTGGACCCGGCATCATCGCGTTTAGAAGCTCCGCGGCGGGAACGGTGTGAAACGCTCGTCTGCGATCGACAATGATGAATCGAATGCACCGTACACCGGGATGCACGCGCCGCGCCGTGCGTGGGAGCATCGCCGCGGAAAACGGCGTTCGAACACTCGCGGAGCGGCTGGTACCTTTATTAGGAAACACGCGAATCATCCCGGGCCCGTCGTCAGGTGGAGAATGCCACGGTTCCTGATATCGCGAGCGACGCCATCGTCCGGATCGATTAAAGTCTCTCGGACGCGTAAAACGAATGGAATGAATTATTGCCTCGGTAAATTACGCGCATCTCCGAAGGGGAAGTTTACACGAGAACGTTACGATCCAGTAAATTATCCGAGAGCTACGATTATACCAACAGCTGCCGCGGAACGGTGCTCGTGTCAATCCCGGCGCAGTATCTTCTCTCTTAAACTGTGAACTCTTCCTGGTGCGCTTCGATCCTTGAACCGTAATTGTTTGAGCTAGATTCAATGATCGGACAATGAGCGAGCTAGACAAGTTGCTAAGCGAATCTTGAAAGACGAGATAATGATTTTACGTACCGTATGGTCAATTATGTGGGGAATTATTCTATATTTATTAGGAATAGCAGAAATGTTTAAACAATCTGACGATGTTATTGAGTTACCGTCGATTCATTAAAGTGACTAAGAAAAGTGATAAATGTATGCGTCTTGTAATTAATGAAGATGATTTTTATTTTGCAATGACAGCGATTGAGACATCGAAATTAAAACTATACTAAATGGGTTGAACTAGCTTTTGATCTTCTCTTTTACAGTTATTGAAATGATAGAAATATTTTAACAAACTCCTCGAATAAAAAATCTCTGGATAAACTCAATGGAAAATAGAAATTATAAGAATTTTAAATAAATATTATCATTGTTACGAAACGATACTCTTTCTTCGCGTTTAGAGCTCGGATCCCATGATTTCAAAAAATCTCTGAGAGTGTTTTTTATATATCCTTAAACCAGTAATGATCTTCAACTTTTAAACATGAGTTAGCCGTCTTCGATCGTGGTCAGAAAATATGAGCGAATAGATAGAAGCTTGACAACATGATCGGTCGGTGAACGGACCTTTGTGTATTGTCTTCAATAGTCATCTTTCATTCGGATAAAATCGTGTTCGTCCCGGAGCGTCCTCTTTAAAGAAGTCCACCTATTACCTTGTTACGTGTGTATGTGGTTGTTCTCCAGCACTTCAGAAGGAAGTGATGAAACGTCAGGATATAAGGCACTGTTTCGCAGAGAGGATTCTTTCGCAAACTTCGCGAGCCGTGATTTCCGCATCGCGGACCATCAATCATCGGCGATCGCGGATGCGATTCTGAACTACTGATTGGCCTGAATCATTCACGCGTCATTAGTGCGCCGGGGCTGCCCGGTCTAATTAATTGTCGTGTGTCAGGACGTGATCGCGTGCGTTTCTATTCTCGTCAACCTAATTCGACGATCCCCTTTTTCGCCGGCATCTATTTTTGGGTCATTTGAAACGCTCAAAAACCGTGACGCAATAATTTTGCTACCTTTTTTTACGAAATAAACTATTATTTTGTATAATTTTGTAGCAATCCTAAATCCATAATTCTTCTTTTTGCTAGTATCGATTTTTGTATTAGGTGGAGCATTGGAAAATTGTGATTCGAAAATTATGCTACTCTTTTCGAATAAATTCAGCTTTGTTCTATACAATTTTCTAGATTTTTATAATTACGTCGTTTTCACTATTGTTCATCTAATTGGATCATTTACTTTTTACTAGCATAGTTCTTTTTATTTACGTGGAATATTAGAAAATTGTGAATCGATAATCTTGCCAAAATAATCTAATTTTGGATTAAATTAGCCTCCTATCACGTAATTTCTAATAATAATAATTTAATTTAACGATTTTCCTTTTTGTCAGCTTACTATAGAATTTGGCTACACTTAGATCTTGCTACTCTTTCTAAATAAATTAACTGACATTTTATAAAAATTTATATATGTCTATAATGGCATAATAACATGAAAAATAAATAAATTGGACGAACATTGCTCGGAGAATCCAATGCAGCTGTTTTTAAGGAAAGGGTAAGGATCGTAAATTGAGCACTATTTAAATTTCGTGGGACGGATCAAAGCGAGAAGAATTTTACATTCCTCGATTGGCCATTAATATCAATTATGTGCAGTCGCGTTCCTGGAAGCCACCTTATCTCCCACATAATTGCGCGCTCATTTCATTCACCTTTATTAGAGGACCGTTTCAGCCAATTTCGTCCAATCAAACGATACGGGTCCACCTCGATCGTTATCTTCTAATCTGTCGTCCGTCGGTACGGAATTCGGCATCCGTCTATGGACCACACCTGGTCCCATGCGGGCCGGTTCTGTTAATTAAGAGCACGTCACTGATCGAATTAACTCGATCGACGATGCAAACCCGCAGGTAGATATGCAGGTAGGCATGCCATCGAATTTTTCTGTCCGTATCCATACGTCTCTCTCATTGATCTACTATTCTGATCGACAACCTTATCCTTTGTTACGATAATTTTCTGAACTTATTTAATAGATTTATGCAATCTCCATTTGCATCATTCTTATTTATTTACGACGAAACGTGGAAGTTGTTAATCTTTTAACTAATTTTTACGTAATAGAAAATCGAGTAAGATTACTTTATTGTATTAATGCTGAATTTTAAGACATATTGTTGTTAATCTTTAATTTCATGAAATACTGCAGCATCGCAGTTTTTTAATTTATTTATACTTCAGGATTTATCAAGATCATTTTATAAAATTTGAAACTGCCAGTTTCAACGAAATACACAAGTTATTAATTTTTAAACCAATTTCTAAATGCAAGAAAATACAGAAAGACTACATTATTAATTATGAATTTTGGTACTTTATTCTGTGATATATTCTCAATAAAACTCGGCGTCGTGAAATGAGTCTAATAATTTATACATAATAATTATATATTATAATATAATATATAATATATATTATAATATAATATATTGAAGTTGTTCTGATTAAAGAGAATTTACAGAAATAATTTGCACTATACTGTCCATAAATTCAGAGCATTTTGACTCCACAGGACGCGCCATCCCCCCAGATAATTTCGCAACCGTGATTTCTGCGACCAACTCGTCGAGCAGAAGATGGATGAGTGTTTTCGAAAAATATTCACGAGCCTTTGACCCCTCGATCTTTCCCATGCGAAGTGCTGGTAAAACGCGACTCGATAATACTTGTGGACCGGTTCCGGTGGAAACGCGCCACCCTCCCCGTCAGCACCAGGGCCAGAAACGCTAAGGGTGGAGCGCAAGGGGGCAGGGTTCGCGCAATATGCCTCGTGCCAATATTATCGGTCTCCTCCCTCTCACGGTGAACCTTAACGACCGAACACGATCATGTCCCACGCTCGTGGGCCACGTGCCGGCCCCGGGACCTGCGTCTCGTGCACCAGCCCGTGTGATTCCACGAAAAACGGTTTCCACCGGTTCCAGCATCCCCGTCGATGGACCAACCCTTCGGCTCGACGCGATTTATCGCACCCCTATTTGCGACTGGTACTAATACGGTTTCATTCCGCTGACAACATAATAGAATTCTCTCTACGTTTCGCTTTCTCTCTTTCGATCGTTTGTATTCATCTATCCTGCGATTCGGTTTTGTTATTTCAGAAAATAGTGGCACGCCCTGCAAACTATCTCTGATTTATTCGGGGTCGTTTCTTAGGCTTGATCCTGTGGGGAACAGGAAATTAATTTTTTTTAGGAAAAGCTGAATGGATTCTAAATTAGGATAAAGCTTAATGTATATAAAAGAGCTCGATAATTTTCTCTCAAAGAACAATTTCAGAGGAAGTTGAAATAAATAATTTGTCGAATTATGAATGAAATTGTTACATGTTACATGTTGTTGTTTAATGTCGTAATTATACCGTATATCTGTAAGCAAAATTAAAATTCTCTACTTCGATTGCAACAAATACGAGTTCAATAAACATCTGATTTCCTTTTGAATATTTTTAACGAGATAAATGTAATGTAAGAGCATTGTTAAATTGTTTAATTGTTCTAACACTTCGTAATATAGCAATAATTTGGAATAGCTTCGTTCATATATACGGGTACCACCCTTTGTTACAAAAAGAGCCTGCATATAGCCATCGCACGAGTACAATAAAACCATACTAATACATTAAGCGAATACATTAAGTGAAAATCGATACATTAAGTGAAAAGGTAATGCAAAATACAGATTGTTCGTTACAAAATCTCGTGAGCAGTCGAACACACGGAAACCGTAGTAACCCGTAAAAAGTCGGCGGAGCAGATTTCGTCGACAAGAGCGAGGATCGTGAAAGGGATTGAATGAAACGATCACACAATACCGACTTCCTGTGATCGCGAGCCTGCACGCGAGCTGCAAAGTGAATCGCAGTTAATCTATCAGCCACCCTGCGACCCAGACGCAGCAGAGAGAGGGGTTGCACAGAACAACCAGCTTCCGATTGGCACGAGTGGATTCTCTTCTTTCTTCTTCCGTCGCGTCTCGTTCCTTTCGCCCGTGCGATCTTTCTCTGTCGCCGTACAATCGTGGACAGAAAACACGCGCAGATTCGTACGAGAGCCTAGCGACCGTCATCTGATTCACCGGCGGATGTGCGTCATAGAGGATTTCTAGACGATTGAGCTAAGTGCCCGTTCCACGCCGCCCTTTTCCCTGCGAGCGATCGATCTCGCGTCATTTGCGAGATGAATTCTTTACGGCACCCGGGGAAAGCGCGGCCGTCGACGGCCTAATTGATTCGAGTTAGCTGAACGACCGTCGACAATGTTCCTAATTGAGGGTTTTTAATAGAATTTGCGACGCTTCGAGGGAACAAGCGGGAACCGATTGCGAGGTGTAATTCTTTGGGTTTAATATTTATAATTGGGTTTAATAGTGGAATCTTTTTGATGGAACCATCATTTTGCATAAATATAAAATTTTCAATTCTATTGATCAATCTTTCTCTAGACAACATTTTAATAGACTTTATTTTCTATAGACATTCTATAGAAATTTCTACAGACTTTAATGAAATATGAACAAATTTAAATTAATTGTCGCAAAGTAGACAGTCGGATAACAATACTTATATTAATTTCCACGTGGAATCGATCAGATAATGATCGACAATCTTTTTTCTGGAAATTAAATATTAAAACTGACATCGCTTAACATCAATTACGCAAGCTAAAATGAGTAATAAATAATATTAAATAATATTTTCCAGCGTGATTAATAAAATGAAGATTAAAAGAATTATAAAACGTTAAATATAGTTAAAAAATGTACAATTACTTTTACATTCCCTTCATCTCATTAAAATTATTGAGACAACAAAATAAAAATATATATAACAATTTACAATCAACGCAGCTTTTATTTTTCCTAAAAATCCACACTCCACTTACAAAACAATATAAATTACTCGCGCTCCAAAGCGATCATATAGTCGCAAGTGTACACAGAGCAACCCCCGCCGCTAGAATCTTCGAAATTGATGTACAGCTCGTCATAAAATTAGAGTTCTTATTCCCCAGTGTAAGGGTTGGGAGAACAGGTTCCCCTCGGACCCGCGTAGGAGGCTCGATCCCTTCCTCAAACTACTCGACAGGGCCGCGAGCTGTTTGAGGAAGAACGTTCTCCCTCGTAACACGAGCTATCTGCCGGCTAATAAAGTTTGACAGTCGGTCAAACCGCCGCGCTGCCACGCCGCGCTGTCAGCCCCACGGGGACGCGGTGTATACCTTTCCCACACGCGCGACTTGGGATTCCCGTGCTCATTATTGCTTTTAAGGTCGGCGCACAATGGCCTCGCGTCGGGGCGCATATGTCGCGCGACACCGGGCTCCTCTGCAAACTGCCCCTGAAATCGAATCCAAACCAGACCCTTGGGGACACCGGAGTCCTATTAATTCGGAGGCTGCAGCTACCGATAACGACCGATGTTCGTGGCCCCCACGATGGAAAAGACTGTGGTCTGCGGTGCTCTCGCGGCGCTAATTGAACCTCCGCTGGCAACATGATATCTCATTTCGTCCGTCCTTCGACCTCGAATTTGTATAATTGCAATTGTGGTATGTATTATAATTGTATAAGAGCGATAGGTGAATCTTTGTTTCGATTGCTAATTTTCTAGATGTCGCATGGTACCTGACTTGGTCCGTGCTTAATTTATAAGATAAATGATGTGAAAACAATAGGCTATCTAGATGACGTTGTATTTTAACTATGGAATAAAAGAGAGGCGTAAATAAATATTTGTTTCAGTGGTTAATTGTCTAGGTAGTCTCTTAGTCTAAAAAATAAATAAAAGCCACGTTTAGATCTTTACTTTGATAACGAAGTCTTCTCAACTGACGAGCGTGATAATTATTATTAATTTTGTCAGTATACAGTGTTTTTCTATTTCAAACATTTTCGTATGTAACAACTTATATAGGTAATAACTTACTAAGTCATAAATAGTAACTTAAGTAATAACTTCATAAGTAATAAATTACATGTTATTAACAAATAATATATGCTTGTGAGATTAACAATTAGGTAGTGGATGCTGAGAACAGCAGTACACTTTATTTAAATTGTACACTGGACACTCGTTGACAATCATCACAAGTATTTACAATGATTTAAATAAACATACGGAAGTATGAGCATTATAATGTAAAATTAAAAGAGTATGACTTAAATATTCTCTAGTAGATTCTAATAATTTCCAAAGTCGTATAATAAAATATAATAAATGTATCATATAATAAAAACTAGATCCCCGAACAAAATTGAGCTCGCCATTGCCATAATCTATGAATTCCACAAACGATGCTGATTGCCATCGAGGATCCATTGAAAGCACGCTCGCATGGTCCGAAAGATGGCCATAAATCCCCCGAAAGGCCTTCTCATTGCTCGAGAACGACGCGGACAATGACGCGAATCGAAAATGGCCGGATGCATCCCGCGGATGCACGTGTCCCGTGGCTCGTGTGTCGCTGATAGCGGATGCAACGGCCCCGTTTCCGTGATTTTTCTCGGGGCAGCCACGTTCCGCCGCGATAAAGGCAAACAATGACGTCGGAACAGAGTTCTCAGGGGGTGGTGCATGGTTCTGCAGCCTCGGATGCTCCTCGATCACGTGACGTCGCGGCTAGAATTGAATTATACGAATCCGAGCACTCGTCGCCACGTGCCGATGCGCACGTGGTTCGCCCGGTAACCTATGGTCCATCAGCAAACAATGGGATGAAGATAAGCCGGACCCTTGCCGAAACGTGGAACGGAACGAAAGACGCACCCTCCACGCGCGCACGCAATTTTGCACGCTTGTGCGCTGTTGCCGATTATATCCAGTTGTCTTCGTTGGCGAATATTTTGTTTTTTGGAGAGATACTGTCGATGGACTGCCATCCAGACAGTGTCAGTTTGTATTAGTATCAATTGTGCCGTATCATCTGCATCGAAATGCAAGATTTGTAAAATAAATTCACACTTTATCATAAAAAATTATTCAAATAAAATTATACAAATGCAACAGAAATTAAAATCTCAGCCATGCAGCACAATAGAAAATTAATAAAATACATTTATAAAAATTTTTCCTTGCATTCTGCATCGCAATATAAAATTTATGGAATAAATTCCTATGAATGCATCGCAATAAAAAATTATAACAATAAATCCGCACGAATGCAGCACAATAGAAAATTAATAACATACAGTCACAAGAATTCTTCCTCACGTTCGACATCGCAATATAAAATTTATGGATTAAATTCCTACGAATGCATCGCAACAAAAAGAATTATTAAAATAAGCTAGAAGGATTGCGCCACAATAGTAAATTATAAAAATGAATCCACGCGAATGTAGCATAACAGGAAACGGATAGCTTTCCACGAGTAACAGAAAAGGTGACACGCTTCATCTAGTTTCTTCTCGGTGCACACTAAACAAAACCGTAAAACGCGTTTAATGAACCGTGTAATAAATTGATTAACACTCTATCATCGCCGTTACGCTGCTCATTCCGCCGTCGACAATATCATTTCTCCTTCCAGTGCTTTTACACGAGAATTTACGACTGCATTCAATTTAATTCCTTAGATTAAGATCAGTTGTTCGTCAATATCGCCCGGCCTTGTTTTGTTGCTCGCGTTTCTCACGGTCCAGGCAATACCGTGTCGAATTGCATTGTCGGGCTGCATTGGCGACTACTTGACGCATCCAGCTTGCAGAGTCAATCGCGATACGACGATGACGTTGGAACGAATTCTGTACCGTGAAAACCCCGGTGAACTGCTTCAGAGACTGTTCTTCCGTGTTGGGTTTTTGTCCAGAAAAAGCTTCTCTTTGACGTCGAACTATTAATTAACACCTTTTGTCGGTAGCAGCTTTTTCAGCTCGCATAGTAGTCTCCTGATCTCACGATTTCGAGGAAATTAAATACTAGAGCTATATATCGATCTTATATTCTTTTCTCCTAAATAACAAAACTGCATTTATTAAAACTTTGCATAATTTTTAATACAAAGTATGTCTGAATAAACATATTCATTAAAACTTTATATAATTTTTAATACAAAATACGTATACAATAAATAGACGTATTCAGTAATTATCCACAAAATCGTTTTTACGATTTGGATAATTCTAAAATAAAAATAATAATTACAAAATAAGTACTAAAAATAATTAACCAGGAAAATTGCTGATTTCACGTGTCTACGGCAATTTTTATTTCTCACAAATGTCTATAGTCTGTGCAAAAATATTCCGGGCAGTTCACCCCGATTAATAAACACCCTCTCAGTGGAGTTCCATCGTCGATGCCGCACTAAGTAAGACATTATCGCCAAAGAGGCCCTTAGAACGTTAAACAAGTGGCGCAGTGACTCACGCCTGGAAATCAGGGCGCCTCTGACAATGCTCGGAAATTACGTTCGAATCTCGCTCGTCTCATTAGCGTAGCTTTTTTGTCGACTGCCAATTACCAGGCTCCCTTGAAATAAGAAACCAGGAACGGGAATCGTTCACACGCGAGATTCACGGCCGCCACCGGTACCCCAATCGCAATTACATAATTCGATGCACCCTAGAGCATCGAGAACCTGCGGCACACGCAGCCCCATGCACGCGTACCCATGGGAACCGGTAATGAGATGGTGGTCACGGTTTCCCACCCTGCGAAGGTGGACGCTGCGAACGAGAATGATGCTGCGGTGGGTGCACTTCCCCTCTCTCTCTCTTTTTTCCTATTTTTATCACTCTCTTTTCCTTCTCTACTTTTCTATTTCTTATTTCCTTCTTTATTTTATTATTTCTCTTTCTCTTCTCTACTTTCTATTTCTCTTCCTTTTCTCTATTTTTCTATATCTCTCTCTTTTCTCTATTTTTATCACTCTGTTCCTCTTCTCTATTCTTCAATTTCTCATTTTCTTCTCTATTCTTCTATTTCTCTTTCTTTTCTTTATTTTTCTATTTTTCTTTCTCTTTTCTATTTCTATTAATTCTATTTTATTATTATTTTATTACTTCTCTTTCTCTTCTCTATTTTTCTCTTTCTCTTCTCTATATTTTTATTTCTATTACTTCTCTTTTATTATTATTTTATCATTCCTATTTCTCTTCTCTATTTTTCTATGTCTCTCTCTCTCTCTCTTTCTCTCTCTCTATGTTCTCCTTTCTCCTTCTCTTCCCCATATCTCTCTCTCAATCTCTCCCTCTTACTCCCCTTTTCTCCCCCCTCTGTCTCTCATCTCTGCTCTTTGCTAGCTGGTGGAGCCAATGGGGATGATACGGGCCCACCAGACCCCCTACGGGCTTTGTCAACAATGGCAATATGCTAGCGTTCCACCGACGACGATTTACGCGAACGGACCTGTGGGAACCGAAGTGGGTCCCGATGGGTTTGATAGTCGAGTCGCTTCTTGACACGAATCGAATGGACACGTGCTTTTATTAAGTGGACCGACCAGTGGGAACCACGCACGGAATTTCGGGACGATTTCCCTCGGATCGAGTACCGAGGCTTCTGCAGCGGGTGCATGGGACTTTTATTTGATGCAATAGTCGAAGCAATATCACCCTAACAGAGTCAACAATAGTCGGTACAACTTTTCGTGACAAATTATAGCACATAATACGCAAAATACTGAAAACATTAATTTTAGACTAAAATAATTTCGAAGCGAAATTAACCATAGCTTA
The DNA here is from genome assembly GCA_028455555.1 of Augochlorella aurata. NCBI lineage: Eukaryota > Metazoa > Arthropoda > Insecta > Hymenoptera > Halictidae > Augochlorella > Augochlorella aurata. The sequence goes on from CM052165.1 coordinate 4,269,354, forward strand.
GAACATTGCCATGAGCGTAAATGATTTTTATTTTCCTCTGTTAGGTTAATTTTAATTGTCAGGAGAATATTTGACAATATTTATGCCTAGGGTCTAAACGGACCCGAGCCCCGTCGTCCGATATTTAAATATGATTTCCTCGAATGTTCCTCGAATCTTCGATCCCTGTTTCCATGGGTATCGATTGCAGGAAAGATCGACGAAGCAGGTAAAAATTGCGAGATACGAGCGAGCCACTAAATAATCGGAATGCCCCACGGTGTTCTTATTATGACTTCTCGAAAAGCGGTTCTGTCAGAACAGAATTCAATGAGCATAAATTAATTCAGCTCGTTAGTGGCTGTCCGCCGCCGTTGCCGGTTTCTATGTGCGTGTTCACCACTGTCGAAAGACCTCTGCGAGATGCATGGGGGTGGGGTTATCGGACACGTTACGCCGTGTATACGCCTATGCTGCGATACTGCGGTCACGGTGACGTTGACGAGCGCACAGGTGAAGACCGCGAAGACGCGTTTCCTATCTTTATTAAAATATTATTTCCTCCGACGATTTTAATTTATTCGTCGTTATTAGAATACAAGTAAGTAGGTTAAATGAAAAATAGAAAAACCATTTGGAGAACCTAGCAGTACTCTTGCATTATTCTCAGGTAATGGAAGTTATGTTTAAAATTACTCCAAGGAGAAATCAATCAACATTTTAAAATAATATTTATAGAATATATTAGTTTAAATATTACATTAAATCGCAGTGCGAAGTCTTGCAGATTTATATAAATAATTAATTATAAACGGCTGTCCCAATTTCTTTAACATCTGTCTTTTTAATTGGGACATTCATCTGTCATTTATTTTACATAGGAAAATTACGCGAACAATATTTTAGCTGAATTTTTAATGTTATAATTTATCGTAAAGTTCAAGAAGACGGTCTATTTGATTTGAATATGGAATTAATCATTGTACCTATCAATAAATGAATCGTCCAAATAATTGTAACCTACAGGAATACGTAATGTTTTGTCCTTGAACGAGGTAGACACTGAAACGAGTGAACTTTTACGGAAAATGATTTATGTGGAATGCATCGCCGCAAGTGTAAACGCGGCTTTAGAGCGGATAGTGAACGCGCTAGTACGAGGCGCCGCGCAACACGCTGCCAAAGGGCCAGACGCTAACTGCAGCTAACTGGGTCACATTATCGGGTTAATTAGCCTCGGTTACGTGTATTGCTATCGATCTTATAACGATCGCCGTACAACGTGTATCGATACACGATCGGAAAAGCCGAGGGGGAGATAGCGTCAAATGCGGGACCGAGAATGCTTACCAACCAGGTATCTTGTATCGATAAAGTTGCAGTAATCGACAAACTAATGAAACAGAACTATGAAAGCAGACTAGATCCACCTTTTAAACTTCACCTGCAATCGCACACTAGGTCATTTTAGAAATAAGACATCGAGGTGAAATTTCCCGAAGCAATGCAACTGAGAAATTCATTGACGACAGTATTTTATTATAGAAAATATTAATTTTTATATTACAGATCATTTTTTATATAGAAATTAAAAGCATTAACTTATTATATTTGTTAATATATTAATCATATAAATATATTAATTATATAAATATATTAATCATATAAATATATTAATTATATTATATTTGTTAACTTATTATATTTTGATGACGATATTACAGCAATGCAATAAAAATCGCAAAATTTCCATCTTACGAAATCAAAAATTACTGGGGACTATTTCTAAACAATCTTTTAGCGAGTAAAAAGTATGATAGCAACCCCCCTATTACAACGAAAGGTGTCTTTAATTGATTTAATGTCAAGTAACTTGTGGTGCCAGAATGCATTCTCACCTTTCGAACCGTATGCAAATCGTAAGATCGGTATTACTCGAATAATTATGATCGACGTCATGCTCCCCAGGTTCGAGAATGCGGAAGATCGCCGGTATTTTCTGCTGAACAGCCAAACAGTGTCCCCCGACGCAAATCGCAGTGATCGTATCTATCGAGAACAGCGAGCGTGACTTTCGAATTTTCCCGTAAATATACGAATTTGATTTACGAGCCCATAAAGATCCGCGGAATCGCTACCATAAATTATCGGAGAGTAAACGCTCGGCGCCGTAACGGTCTCGTTTTCCTGTAGAAAGGATCGCGCGCGATCGATTGATCTACGCTGCCCGACTTTGTCCCGCGAAAAACTGTTTTATCTTATCACCGAACGCATCGTCGGGCAAAAAGGGAACGCGGCTACGGCCGCAATCAGAACGACGACGACGTTACACCGTGTCCGATCACGGCGACACGCCACCGTCGCGTTTTTAATTAATACGGCTTCATTAGCGATCCCTGATATTCCCTGACAGTAGCCGCTCGGTTGTCTTGCAGAACGTCGGAGGCTATCTGCCGCGAGATTACTCGATCAGAGGATCGATGCTCAATTATCGATAGGTGCTCATTAGTCGAGCAGTTTATGACCGCGGTAATTAATCTTGAGCTGCGACCTAATTCGCGGGGCAACACAATCGTGCCGGACTAATTTTTTCACGGGCTAAATGACTTTCGAATTCCGTTCGGCGCTTGCCGAAGAAAATGACGGATGAGACGAGGAGGTCGAAGGTTTCTTCCCTTCCTTGGAACCTCAAGGAACCTTGAGATACGACCAAGCGATTTTAACGATATTTTGAAGTAAGTTTTAGATTTAATAAAATGTGTTCAATGTCGATTTTTTTACAATTTTTATGACAGTGACTTTCGAACATTGTTTTTGCTGCGACCTTGGGAATAGCAATAATCATATGAATATCATGATTATATAAAATACTTCCACGATCTATCATAGAAAAAAAATAAAATATGGAAAATGTACTATTTTTCTGATACAGAAAATTTCTTTTTAATGCTTTTTAGATACTGGAAAAGAAAATGCAAATGAAAAAGCGACACTAAGAGATCACATGTTCGATCAAAGCTAGTGAAACTCAAATGATGCTTTAAAGCATTAATAAATAAGGATTCTGTCTATGAGAAAAACAGAATGAAAGAATATCATACGAATTTTCTGACAAAAACAGTAATTTCCGAACGCGTTCGTGTATTTCCAGGAAAAAGAACGAAAAATAGCAAGAGGTCAAGGGTTTGCTGTCACCCCGAGGAACACCGAAGCCACTTTACCAACATTGGAAGATAAGAATGGTGCAGAAAACTCGAGTGACCGATAGGTTGGCGACGCAGTAATCCGCGGCAACGTAACACTCGTGCGAAAGATTAGAAGATGGTTGTTTCGCGAGTTTCCAGGTGGTCTAAGCCGGTACCATGTTACTATTCCCGCCGACGTTTCGCAAGCAGTGCAGTTTGCATTATCCGAGCCCCGACTGTCATCGAAACGTTAGCATAACGTCCCGGGGAAACGTAGAAAAAGAACGACCGTCCACGGCGAGGCACGGATGTAAAATTGAAGGGATCGTAAAACGGACAACGGCGGTCGTGATAGAAACGGAAACCCGATCCCCGGGGATTGTTAAGACGGAATTCCCGGGGAAACCTAACCCATACGTAACCGAACGATCCTGCAAACGATCTCCGCGGCGAGAGCGTCGCTGTTTCTGACGTTTTCCACCGATATAATTTGCGATCGAAGGTTACACGCGGCCCGATCCTCGTTTGTCCTGTCACGTGTCGGCAGCGGAGTCAACTGTCATCCGCAGCACGCGATAGTCACGTGTCCATTGTCGCGGCACGAGACACCGGGCCGTACCCTTTTTCAGAACTATTGTCTGCAAATCAGCGGCTGATCGAGCCTCATGAGACGAGACGAGGCTGCGCAGCTCCTCCGACCGGCGGCGATTGTCTCTTGTCTGAGCCCGCTGCCTGCGCTTCCTCCGATTAGAGGAGAGACTCTCGTTAGCTTCGGCTAACTGTATACCTAGGAAGACAGAGCTGTACTTCGCGGAAAATGGTAATCACGAAGTTAGACGACCGCCGGTGGAGGCCGAGCAAGCAGCCGGTGAAGTGATGCTTTCAAAATGATTGAAACTGCACGAGCCTGCAATTACTAATGGAGCAGTCTTCGCTACCTGCAGATTTTTCGCTCTATTGCTGCGTTTTTTGTTAGGGTATTTGAAGTTATGACTTCTCCCTGGCGACATTTTTATTTATTTTATTTAAATGTCTTTCCACTTCTCAAGCTTCGAAAAGATTTAGCACCATGGATGAAAAATCATGACATCTGCATATGTCTATGAAGTAAATTCACTTTAATTTTGGGTACTACTACTAACTGTGTAAAATATTAACGTAGTTCTCGATTAATAAAACTGTAAAACAAAAATGGCTAAAAATCGTGAAAGGACGTTCTGTATAACTATACGAGAGTATTCAAAAGCTATCAAAAGTCTCACAAAAAGCCTTTTCTCAGAGCATTGCCTCTAAATCTAGAAAACAATGAACAATAAATCACAATTGGTAGGACTAACGTGTAAGATAAAACAAGCTAAAAATTGAAGGAAGCTATTTCGTGCATGTTTAAATGACAGTTCCTACTGCATCGCTGAAAAGAGAAAACAATACAAAAGAATGAAGCACAATTGATCAGATTGACGTGTAAAATAAAAATGTTTAAAAATTGAAAAGGAATGTTTAATTATCTTTGGTGGTTTGCGCCAAAATCGGTCTTGAGAACTGGCAATTCCTAGTTCGCGCCGCGAAGACGAGGAAACGGGGTGAAACGGTGAACTTGAGCAAGTGGGTAGCATTGTCGGCGACATAGGTGGACAGGAGGTGGGCAGCTCGAATATCGTGCGAGTGGGTGCGATTCATCACGGGCCCTTGAACACGGTAACGCGTTATAAGTCTCTGTTCGCAATGACATCCATCACCGAGGAGCCACTCGCGGCCCGTTCATTTTTCTCCGAGGCCCGCTGTTATTTATGCAAACGGCGCCGAGAAACGAGCATAGGGAAAGGTAATTACACCGGTGTCGGATCATTCCCCATATTTATCAACGCCTCGGGACACGAGGCGCGTTCACCGGGCCCATCTTCGGAGCAGGTGCGCGGATCCTCGAGCGATCTTCGTGGGAGTCGCATCATTTTCATTCCCCCGGATTGTGAAAATCCTTCGGCGGCGTGGTTCACACAGAATTGCGAAAATCGACGGGTTCCCACAAGCCCGCTGGCTGCCAGGACTGTCTTTCCCACAGGTGAGCCCCGTCCTCGCTCCCCCATGGACCGAAAACATATGCCATCCCCATTCTATCGGCCACCCCTTGACTCGAGAGTAAATAAAGCGACGGTATCGATCCTGACGGCTCGAATCGTGGACGATCTCTCGAAAATATGTTCGTCGGTTTGCCTTTTTTCCATCTTAGACCGTGACACGTGTAATTTTGCTACCTTCGGGCGTCGGTTATGGAGCAATTTCTCAGCAGGCGCGACGCCGTTTGATACGAATCTCGGTGATACCGTGTCATTACATTTTATTACGACACCCGCCGCTGTAAATTATGAGCGTTCATTCGATCCTGAACAATGTAATTACGCCGCACAATGGTGTGATATTGAAACGGTTCAAAATCAAGGAAAGCGACTTTCTGGACTTTTAAATAATCTATTTTGAAGTGCTCGCACTTTAAACAAGTTACGATACTTTGATTAACTTTAATGGCATAAATTAAATATACCTCGTCTTCGGCTCTGTCAAACTGTGTCGGCACTACCCCCTCCACCCTCACCTTCCGAGTTGTCACAATATCTACAGGTTAATGTTCAGTAGTTTCAATGACAGTACTCTGATCAATTTTAATTTTATTTTCAGTATTAAATCAGTTGATTTCTTAATGCTTTGGCTCTGTCAAATTGTGTCGGCGCTACCCCCTCCACCTCCACCTTCCGAGTTGTCGTCAAAATATCTACAGGTTAATGTTCAGTAGTTTCAATGACAGTACTCTAATCAATTTTTATTTTATTTTCAGTATTAAATCAGTTGATTCCTTAACGCTTTTTCTAGAAATTGTAATTATTTTAAACATTGTAATTATTTTCGACGCTTCCATGGTCCAGATTCGATCGCGAGAGCATAGTTCGCGTAAATCACATCAGACGAACGACGAATGAAACGATCGCCGATTTTTCTGTCGACTGGCTCCGTCTGGACGTCGCGGACGATGCGGTTGAATTATACGTCGCAGCGTCCAGACGCACAAATCTCGAGAGCCAGGGAACCGTTCCGTTGAACGGGTCGGGTAATTTTAACCAACTAACCGGTAATTACCATGAAATTAATCATTTCTGAGCCTCGTTACACGAGCAACACCGCGACGTCACTAAATCAAGCCTCGTGTGTTCCTGCTCGCTCGAGCCGCTTCGGGACGCACGGGAAGAGGGTGGAAGTGTGGACAATGTGCGGGTAATTAAAAAATAAGTGATTTCTCTGCGCCTTGTGTTTCGCTGCATTCGGGGAAGGTAACAGTACGTGCTTTATTCATCGTTTCGGCCGCCTCTGACTCATGCTTGGAACAGGACGCGCGCTATTTTCTGAATTAAATGTGCGAACGTCAGCAGTTCGATGCAGTTACATTATTTTTGTTTTCGATTAATTATTGATCGAGGTCTTTTTATGGTTTCGTCGTTATTTCTTGGAAAATTCAGTTCGGTTAATCGAGGTCCTACTGTACTAAATGCACCAATCGAAGTGTGTTGCTTTAACAGAGTATTACGATATTGAATTTATCTAACGTTCGTTGCCAATTTCATTGTAATTTATGCTCAAATTAAGAAAATTCGATTAATTACTCTTGAAAAAAATATCTATAATTTTAACAATTTTATTTTTGTTTTACAACTGTTAAGAAAATTCTTTTCTATATCGTCTTTAATTTAATTCTATTTTATTCTAATTGGTATCTTCATGTGATCAGACATGCTTGCAAATCCATTCTTCCAACATCAATCGAACGATGAATAATTATTGTCGAAACGAATTTATCGGCTCAAGTGAAATTGAATAAAACTGACGAGAATAATAGTACCTGTTTTGAACAATCCCTGATCGACTCCCGAATTTCCATTTCACGGTCTACTTGACGAATCCACTAGAATTCTTCCATCACTATACAGAAAAGTATCTACACCAAAAAATCTCATAGCAATTCAAGAAACAGTTTCCCCGATAAAAATTCGCGAATCGAACCCGTTTCCCCAGCAAGCAGCACAAAACACACGCACTTTGCGATCAGCTGAAAAATCATGACATAAACCCCTTTCAAATCACTGTACTCCGCATCGTCTATCATTTCGAAAAAGGTCCTTGAGGCCGACAGCGAGCAATAATCCACTCAGCCGCCATTAGCGTTGGAAAAGTGGGTTCGAACGATCGCAGCAAAATGGAACGTTCATTCTAACGCGCGTTTTATTTTCACCACCCGTTAGAGATCGGCTCAGACAAGTGCAGTGCTACCACGGGCCGGTGTCGATGGCCCATTATCGGCCATTTAACAGCGATCTCGGTATCGTTCGCGGGCGTACAATTGAAATAAAAGCCTCTCTGTATCGCGACAACGTTCCCGTCGACGTGCCAGTTGATAAATCAGCATAATCCCGCCTCGCACACCACGTGCCCCGCTGTCAAAGTGTGTTCACGGTTCTCTCGGTGCCCCAGGATCCGCGTCGTCGTCTTGGCAGCGACGTCTGCGCCGATAACGGCTGCCCTCGGGGCCCCGGCCGAGCGAGGCCGCCGCGCCGTTTACCCGGCTGACAATGGGGCCCCGCTTACGATATACGGACGTTACGATACAATATTATTGTCTATATTGCCATTCGCACGCAATGCTAAATTATTGGTTTCCGAGGCGGAGCACCGATGGCCGCCGTGGCGCCAGCAGCGGCCAGCAGACTTTGTTGCCCACACGTGGCTGCGTAAACGCACAGGCGCCATTACCGAGCCCCTTTCCGCAATGATAACTTACAAAATCCTGACATACTTTATCCGACGCGGTTCCGCTCGTTCCCGATGCGAATTATTCGACACCAGAAAAACGAGGAACGCAACGCCGGCCGGAGGAATTCCTCCGCCGACTTTGCGGTGGAAATAATCCGAGTCGAAGAGTTTCGCGCGTTCAGCAACGATTTCCAGCGTTACCGCAGCGTTCGTAATCGCTGCGTAAATTGAACCTGATGCACGCACGCTGCACTACACGTTTTGCTGAATACCGGAATTCAACCGTTTTTCTCCCAGTTCATAGAATGCGAGTTTAACGCTAAATGTAACGAACTCTGAAAGCTATTATTATACTTTAGGAGAATGGCTGACTTTATCGGCACTTTTCTTATCATAATATAATCTTGTCAATCTATTCAATCGTTTCTTAACAGTTTCACTGCTACGACAACTGTTTAAAAAAATTCTTGAAGTTAAAGCGTCTCGTTTAATAGAATCAAAATTAAAAAATTAGCTGCATGAGATCAATTACATTTTTTTATGTTTTAAGAATTGTAATCAAGACAAAGATATAGAAATATAACTATACTATAGTATAATATATATAAACTATAC
>CM052165.1:4288401-4311438 GCA_028455555.1 Augochlorella aurata
GAATCTTCTACTAATGTCTCTATAAAGTTCCTATCAATGCAAACTTTATGTCAATATTTTCACTTCTGTCAACGGAAATCTCGCAGCAATCGTACGCGAATGCAACTGTTGCAGTATCCGGGCTCCAATTTGCTAGGCAGAAGTAAAGCTTCATCGAGGGCCAGGTAAAAATCGGAGGTGACACTTCCTCCTGAGATCTGCGGGACGCACTTGAAGCCGGTTCTCGCTTACAATGGACGCGTTACGACACGCGCGATTATACGCGGCCGTCGGTCGGTCGGATACGTTTAACCGGCACGTTAATTTATTCCCGTTGCTGCCTATCGAGGGCGGCCACGCGAGTCCACGTCGGGATCGGCGAAAAATTCGCGCCGATCGGACGACACAATGGGCCATTCAGAACGAGCTGCGCGTCGCCATGCCACGCCGCGCCGGCCCGGGCGCCGATAGCGCTTATGCAGGCGTTGAAGTCGCTGCCGACCGCGCCAACCGAGTCCGAGCAGCGCCGCGGAACGCTCGAGCCACGGGCTTTTTTCCAGCCGATACGCCGCGTAAAACGTGCAATAAGGTATTCACCGGATAACCTTGGAGCAATCTGGCACCGTCGAATTTATTCCGCCGATCCCCGCGGGGCATAAAGTGCCGCGATCGGTATCAACGCAAGCTCGATCCTCCCCTCGTTTTCACCGGCGCCCAAAAAATCTAACGAGATTGCTGCCGGTAGCAACGAGCCTAGTGACTCACATTTGTTCCGAGATATAATCGGATTTATCACCTACCTGGTACGTTATTGTTGAAGCGGCATCGATCTTTTCGCGCCAAACCTACCGAGACGGTCTAAATGACCGGTTCCTTATCTTTTATTTCGAAATTAGCGAAATCGTCTAGACTGCGGATTTCGTGCGACTGTGGCAAAAGTGGATAGTTAGAATTTAGAACAGTGGAAAGATTAAAAGCATTTCGAGACGTCTATGTATTACTTTCTATCTGTTAAAATGAGTGAAAGAAGAATGAACTTGCTACATGCTTTCTATTCCTTGCAAATGGCGCCGAGGATTTTTATTTTGCATTAAAATCGGCGGACTTTTTCATAGGTAATGGTTTAATCAATTTCTTCGTTTAAGTATATATTGTAGTAAAAATGTCGAAAAATTTATATAAATTAATACTTGTCTTATACTTCTGCTACCAGCGTGACTTTATTCATACATACAATGCATCTCTTTGTAAAATATAAGAAAAATATCATCCGCTAAAAGCTGCGAATTCTTTAAATAACATGTTACGTAGTACAATTTTAAATAATTGACAGTGCAATGCTAGCGTCTTAAATAATTAATCATTATCGTCGACTTCAAATATTTTTAAACTGGAGCAACGTGTGCTTAGATCGCCAAGGAAAATCACAATTAAAAAATAGTTTCGTTTTTAAGCATGCGAGTACCGCGACAGTGCGCATCGCGTAAGAATTTGCACGCGAGCGTCTTTCTTCTCTCTCCACTCGCGTGGATCTGGCAAACGAAACAGAAGAAAAAGGTGAAAGGATCCACGTACGGACGCCGCGCCCTTTTACTGGCCCCGCTAATAAAATAACGTGTTTATACGTCGAACGTGCACTATAATTGGCGATATAGGGGGCCCGCGGGGCCGCAGTAGGCGATGCCTACAAGTGTAATCCATTAAGATGCGCCCACTTTGTTTCCTGTCGCTGAATGCCTGCTGACAGTGTTATTGACACCGTCCGAGGCACCGCTTGTGCGACTTCGTGATCCAGTCCTTGATGCTGTCTTTGCATCCTTGCACACCTGAGGAATCGGAGACCTTTGCTTCGCGCCGTCTCCGCAGTCGTCTCGAGCTTATCTGAAATCTAAAATGGTTATGCAATTGCTCATCGAAATCCTCCGTTCTTAAAACAACCGAGTTTGTGAAACCATGCGACATTCGTCGGAGAATCGAAAGACGATAAACTAAATTCTCCAGGTAGAGTTATTAATTTAGATCGTAATAAATGCCTAAAAATCCTTGACCGATTTCTCACATGTTTCACATATGTCTCGGTTTCTTTTCAATACGTTCAGCGCCACGTCACCCAAATATAGGCGACACTAGTTTTTAAACAATTTTGAAAATTCAATTTCATTATAATATATCCGAACAAACTGAAGTTGCTTTGATTTTGTGAAAATTTTGGTGGCCGATTGTTGGCGACGAACGTGTTAAATACAGCACTCGTGAACAAATTAGGTGTTCCATGAAAATTAGAAATGGCAGCTATTTCGAAACAGCTTCGAAGAATGGAAGATAAGTATAACAGTGTACTGATACGTTCGAATGACTAAAGACTTGTTTACGAATTCTGAAAAATCTGTTTCGGACGGAGCAGTCGAAGCCAAGATTTAATAACACCAACAAAGCGAAGCTAAACAAAACCGAGCAGCGCAAGAACAATTCGAACAAACGCCTGCCGAGCCCGGAGAGCATAAATCATTCGATTTAATATTTTATGCGAGTAATTCGATCGAAACGGTGCCAAGCACAATACCGCGAGTACAAAAGCTGTCCAGTGAATGTCCCGATGTTGGACATATTTCTCGCAGCTACAATAGTTAAATGTGCTGTAAATGAAGCATGTTGGGGAACTTTTCTGCGGCCGCTCGTAAAAATCGGCCGACTTTTCGCGGATGATTGAAACGATACGTCTACCGAAAACTTTTCCGGCATTTCGTTTTAGCCGGCCCCGGCCCGCTCGGAAGCCGAACGGAGAACGTATTGTTCAGCGCAGGGAGAACGTCGGCTCGCGTGTGGGCAACAATGTGTGGTGCGAATGCATTGCATCTATGCACTCGTTCGTGCATAGGCGTGAGCAGGTCGCAGACAGTGGAGTCGTGTGTCAACGTGTATTGCGTTTCGCAAGTCTCCACTAGACTATGTCTAGCACGGATCCCTCGTAATCGAATACCCGCGATCGTTAGTCATCGGTGAACAGAGCGTTCCATTCATTAAACTCTCTGTAACAACACACGGACGGACAGAGAGAGAAATGGAACGGATTAAATTATTTACGTGCAGTGTAAATATCCATTTTCCTGGACGGGAACACCGCGGGCACTGATTGCAAAATTCCGCGCCGCGCCGCTACGGAATGAGAACTATAGTATTTTTGGACCGTTTAGGCGCGCGCTGCTTTCTGGGGTAATTCATTCAGTGGCTTGGAATCGGCGTACACAAGTATTTTCAAAAATGTCTTAAATTATTTTTGCAATAAATTTGGGATTCGGATTTTCTGTTTTAATGGCGTAATATAATATTTTATGCAGCTCCAATATTCGCAACTAGATGACTATTTTTTAGTTGTTCAGGCGCGCGGTGTTATGCGAGTCAATTAATCGATGCTGCTCGAATTTTCTGCTAAAATGATTCAGTCGACGAATCATTTTAATCCCGGTCACATTTTATGCACCTTCCACGTGTCTCTGATATTTATTACGCTATTGTATCGCATTCTGCATTGAAAACCCCACGCGAAATGCACTTGCGTTAATAGAATCGAGCCGATAAAGATATTATATTATAATTGATGTTAGGCTACTGCGAGGTTCTTTCAGCGAGCGTGTCGAACACTTGCTAACTCTTGTCCACAATTTTAACAGTCGGGAATAACAACCTATCATGTTAAATAAATTATAAACGAAACATAAAGATTTTAACATTTAATAAAAAAATATTTAAATAAAAACGTCTTGTAATTCTTACAAAATAATACATTTTTAGTACTCAGTTGGTTTAGTGTTAAAACATTGTACATTGTTTACATTAATAGAAATATTTTTATAATATTATAAATATAATTACTATACTATATGATTACTATAATAATTAAAATAAATGAGGAGAAATACAAACCAGTGAAGAGTTTAGAAATGTTTAAAAATACTATTATATTATGTTCGATGTATTAACGTTGTTAAATAAAGAATTATATTTTTATCAGAATTATATTTTTATTAGAATTATATTTTATGACCTTCGCATAGAAACATTTTGTTTAGCAGAAAAATCCGCAGTCCACTAATTATGATAGAATATATAGTGAACACTATCAAACGCTAATTTTAATACTAACGTCGTTTTATGACTAATTTGCAACAGTAAAATAAAAAGTTGATCGTCTTTGATGTAAATCGATGTGGATCTGGTACAATGTCTTGGAACGAAACCTGCGGTAGACCCAGACGGTAATTAGGCGCTTTTTTCTCGAGCTGCCCCCTTGACAAACGTTCGCAACAGGGCCCCCGAGCTTTTACAAGATGGCCAACGTCCGGGGCCCGATGAATAGTGGCCCGACAAGCGTGTACGATACGTGTACCTGCGTAAGCGCGTACGTATTACAGGATGGCCCACGATAAAGAGTGTACCAATGGTCCTCCACGCTGGACCATTTTCGTAACTGTTACAACTCGGTTATTACCGTCATTACCATCCTCGATTACCATCATGGAAATTATATTTAAGCAGGGATTGCGGTCTGACACCCACAAGGTAACTCAGTTTTGCGAATTAATTACGGTAAATATTGTCGCAGTTAACAATTTTTATTTTCTGTGCTAAATTAATTATTATACATACCAAGAAATTTATTATGCCACAGCATGCTATAAAAAAATACATGAGAATTAAACAACGATTTCACTTATTTCATTTACCTCAAAATTGAAAGATTTTCAATAAATATAATAAGTACAAATTTTAATAAATATAATAAATACAAATTCTCTAGTGTTACTACATTTCTATAAATCGTCAAATAAATGAAACAAATCGTTGTAAATGATACTAATTTAAATAATTTACTTAGGTGATAATTTATTCAGAATTCCATTGCTGTTATTTTTAACGTATAGATCATTTTTGCAGTTTGATTTTTGGATGCAGGAATTTATAGGTTTTGAAAGATTTCTAAAAATGCTTATAGTTTTAATCGGGAAAAATCGAATACTTCCTTATTATTATAAATAAGTCACAGGCCACCCCCGAGCGACGCCGCTCACGGAATAGAGTCGGCGAATCCTCTGGAGGCAGGCGAAGAGGGGCGAAAGGGGCCCGGAGGATTTATGTGCGTCTCGCACCGAGATGGTAGGGAGGTTTTAATGAGGCTGGCGCGGTGTAGCCCCGAGAAAAAATGATAGTAAGCGGAAAGAGATTCTTGTTAATTGATATCGCCGCGCGGATTCGCTGGCGGAACTCGCGCGGATGTGTTTTACACGACGCGGATTTCGGCTTCTGCCGACGGGAATTGCGGAGATCGAGCTATCTAAGGATTGAGTTACTGCAATGGGAGATAGAGTGTCTTACTAGCTGCGGAACTACCCATCATTTCGTTCAATTATCTCATTATACATTACGGCAACCTTATTCCTCTCAATTAAGCAAAATTATTACATTTTTATCATAATTGTGCACTTGGAAACGGGAGCAGGTCATTGACATTTTCAGCATTGGGAGCAAAATTGACATTTTCTTCACTATTGCGCGACGATTAAAATTAATTAAATTGTTGCGCGACGATTAAAATTAATTAAATTGTAGCGCGACGATTAAAATTAATTAAATTGTAGCGCGACGATTAAAATTAATTAAATTGTAATTAAAATCAATTTAATATTTAAAATATTGAACAATATTGTTTTAGTAATAGAAGACAAAGTTAATGAATTTTATAACAATTGCTACTCCCTGTGTTAAACAATGAAGTAGACAATTATCTCGCCAGAAAATGTCAACTATAATTATGAAAAATTAACTGCAGGTATGATGCACCTTTGTCAAACACGAGTGGATCAAACGCAAAATAGTAAAATCGTTTCTCAGAACGCTGTCGCGTTGTTTTCATCCTATTATAATTATTAAGAAAAGGAATAAAGGTTGCTCGTGCATTTTAAAATTAACGGATTACTTTGCACAAAAATTCTTTTTATATAATAGTATATAACAATCGAAGCAAGATTTCCAATTGCCACATAGTTAGCTTCGATTCTTCGACTCCTGGTCGCCCGTCCTTTGTGCGTCTATCAAGCGGAAGATCTCCGTGATTTTTGTGAAAAGTGAAGCGCGTTCGAGAACGCCTCGCGCGACTCGCAACAGTGCGCAAAAGATGTGTATCGTAGCATACGCGCTGCCGGTTGCGTCGGAGACGCCCCCGCGCCTCTCGAGATGCTAGATTGCACGCGGACTGCAGCACGGCCTGCAGTCGAAACGATTTCTTTTTATTGTGCCTCGCCGGTACGGTTTATTTGATTATGCTTGTTTGTTAGCCGTAGTGTCGGCGGTTTGTTCGACTATCGGGAGCTCCGGGCAGGCTAGATTGGCAGCAGACGCTCCGGGCTAGTGTCGAGCATTCACGTTTTGTTGCAACCTGAACGGCGATCTTGCATCTTCCATCGATACCTGTCCGGGACGACGATGCTGTCGCCTGAACATCTGCGATTTCGTAGATAGAGACTTTTTCGGGAGGCTGGGGCACTGATTGAATTTTATTAGAATCTATTCTATTTTAGTAATTTTTAATAGTGATATTTATTTACTAGGATAATAATATTTATTTACGTCCCTGTGTTACAATAGTATGACATTATATCTAGAACAAGTAGTAATTAATAAGTAATAATTAATAAGTAATAATGACAAAAAGGAGGTGATACAATAAAAGGAGAGATACAATATAATAATTGAATAAGATTTTTAAACAATGTGAATTGGAGGAAATAAAAGAGAACAATATAGTATGATATTGTTAGGAAAAAGCAAGTAGCTACTAGGATTTGGAAAATGAAAAAAAGGACTTTTGTTTTAAGTACTCTGAGATCGACTTCTAGAAATTGTTCATATTTTCGAGATTTGTATATTGTTCAGAGATCTTCGTGGATGACAGAAATTTTCTCTATGAATTAAAAATCCAATTAGTTGTACAGTTTTGATCGACCTGCCATTCCTTATTAGCACTTGGTACAGTACAGTTCTAATGCATTGCAATAACCCATATAGAAAGCAGATGTTCGTTCTTACATAACAAAATACCTGCTTGATTATATACACAGCTGCTCCGCAAATAGACTCTACCTTACAATAAATTTTAACCTGCATAATTCAAACGAACACCGAGAATGCCATTCACTTTGTTCAATACCAATATTTCATAAATTAGCACGCACCATAACTGCATAAACGACTCCAATCTATCTACAACATTCCGCCCATCGCAACTGCACAAAATCTGCATTATTAAGTACGACCACAATTACACCAACAAACAACAGTCATCATTTTATACTGAAACATCAGTCGATTGCTACCAAGAACTGCCACCGGTGAACCTGCAGTAGCGAGAGACTACTTGAACCGCGGTATCACCCGATGACTAGCTCCCATAACTCATCAACCGGAGACTACATCGAAGATCCATAGACTGCACGCAGAAGTGCGGTGGCATTCCAGGGGAAAGAATGCGACGACACTTGAAGATGCGGACAAGGTATCCGAGAGGAAGCTGAGGAACTGTATGGAAAGCATATTAGCGTCGTGGACGGGCTCTGATATCTATAAGCCGCGGTCCCTGCGGCTCTTCTAAATAACCACTCTCCGGGGTTGGGGATGATGTACGATCAACAAATTTCAGCAAGCCGGCGATCATTTGCGCTCGGCTATCCGCGAGATAGCCGGGCCGGGAGGAACCGAACCAGTTCGAAGGCAGATGGGCGATCTGCTCGTCAGCTTCGCATAGGCAGATAATCGTCGTAGAGAGAGCGAGAAAGAGAGAGAGAGAGAGAGGGAGAGAGAGAGCTCTCTGCCCTCGGATAACGCTCTTCGCGCATAGTTCCTACGGGTGCTCGAGGTTCGCGTTCGAAGGAAGGCGGTAACCGTGGGGCAAGGTTCGAGAGGAATGCATCGGAGATAAGGGGAAGCCACACGAGCTATTCCATTCGTCTTGGTCAGGGCGAGAGCGTCGAGGCGCACCGCACCGCGCTTTCTTTCCACCGTCTTTCGAGATCGCGGCGATGCATAAAGCGATTTATTTGAATTAATGAGCTCACCTCCTGGCGGAGAACCATTGCCCCGAAAGTCGTCGATCCGATCTTAGGCCGAGGGTATATGGTCGCCTCGTGACCACCGGGACCTTAATAAAGGCTCGTGCACACGCCCTACACGCCGGCTCGTCGTTAGAGTCTACGTACGTTTCCACGGTTAGAAAATCTCATTACTAGTCCGCCGTTTTGACCCCCGCGAGGCCCCCTTCCGACGAGAAACGCCGCTCCGGGCCGTTTGGGTCGTGAGATCATATACACTCCCGCACAAAATGATCGCGCGTCGACAATGTTCGTCGATTTTTCTACCGATTGGAGCGGAAGAAATAAATAATTACGTTTACTTAGACATTTTGTCATTTTTATTAGAATACGGTAGGGAGTAAAATTAAATCGACACTTTTAAAATGGTATAATTTTTTTAAAACTGGCGTAAATGACGTGAATTTTTCTGTAAATGTTAAAGAGATCACTTGACTGTATAATGACTGAAATACCTTTTTGTTTAATTTTACTATTACTTGGAATTGTTTTTTCACTTTTTTATCTGAGCCTGTAATGAACATTTAAATAATGGTACTTCTAAATTAGGCTATATAGTACCTGATATATTTTACCTGCCTATATTTTACCTGAAAGACGAAACTGTGGTCTAACCGTGGACAAAGGGTTTTTGTAGTTTCAACAATTTTCGAATGGAAAATGTGGAAATGTGCAAGTAGAAAACGTTCAAAGAACAAGAAATCAGATAGAGCAAGTATGCTAGTTTATTAACAGGCTGATCGTCGGATTAGTAACCGTATAAAATGAACACCTAAATGTAGAAATTAGTTTGCAAGAACCGGATGAGTTCTCGCGAATAAAATGGCATAGAAGTCTGATTAGTTCCTCGTAATATGTAGTATAAAATCTTGTACATACTACAAGTGCATAAAGATGATGAGAACTTCGGTTAGTCGGCAATATTTGCGGAAATCGACGATATTACCGTGGCAATTCAGGAAAATCTGCGGAAATCACCAGGCTTGCATACCGTGTATTTCGTTGAGCATGCATCTTGTTAACTTTTATCTATGGTATCACAATTTTTAATGATCGACAATCTTGTATATACTATAAGTACAACGAAGATTAAACAGTACAATAAACAGTGTAATAAAAGCCGTGGTAAGTCAACAAAATGTGCTAAAATCGTTAAGATTACACAAGCGAACATTTTGTTAAATACTAATGACACGAATGTTTTTTAATTTTTGAGAATCTCGTGCCAGCCGGAGACCGTCGTCACCGAGTAATATCCGCGAAAATCGTCGCGATCGCACGGCACAGCTTTTGCGTGGTAGTGTACCGATTTTTTCCTCTCGTTTGAGTCTATATCGCTAGAGCGTCGAACCCGCCAATTAGCTTGCCGGTTTTCTCTCTTATCGCGACAACGCCTCTCGCGAAAGTCAATTTAGCGGCGCTGTGGCCACGCGAATGGCGAAAACCGGCGATATTATTGCTCGAAATCGTGCGATCGCATCGGGCGATCGGTGTCGCGCTGGCTCTAACCTGCTCCATCCCGCGCCGCCGTCGCTTTTGCGCCGCTTTTGCACCGCTCGCGCCACCAGGAACGCTCTTGCGACACGCGTCGCGCGCCGCGCCGCTTGATGTAAACCGCTGATACAGGATTTATGTTTCCCTCGCGGTGCGCTCGGTAAATTACCGATAAATCAGCGGCGGAGGCGGCCCCGCGGACCCTGTGTTGCAGCTCGTTGCGCTAGAAATCCTCCAAATTTGGACGACAGCGCCGCTTCTTGGGCAATCGGCGAGCAGACGCCGATACACCGAGCTCTGCGAAGACCGGCGCGGCTAGTTTCCTTTAATAAAGCCGTGCCCGGCCAACGTTTCTTCCACGCCGCGATAGAAAATTGTCTTGTCCGACCGGTGGATAGATTGCACCTGCGTTCACCAGACGATGCTGCAGGGGAAGGGCTCGCGGCAAAAAACCGCGCCATCTTCGACGCATCGTATTTGTATTGCGGCAGAGTATCGCTTGCTTTACAGTAGACCTCGCGGAACATGGTCGTTCGAGTATACTGAATTTTGTTCTGGAAGACTTGTTCACTTGGAGGTGTCGAGAGTTTTATTAAACTGTATTTGTAATACGAGATTAATTGTAGCCTTTGGACAATCGAGCTACCTTTTCATAGGCAACGTTCATTATTTTACTGTTTCCATAAATACTGCACAATGAATGATTCCAATGGTTGATAGTGCATCTTTTAGCAATAATTAAAAATAAATCCACGTAGCTGTGATATACATAGAATATAATCGCAGACTTACACTACGATCCTATATAATTCATTTTCACAACAAAAATTAATTGAATTAATATTATCCATAATCAAAATTAATTAAATTAGCTCTATATGTGATATTAGCATTGAACAACATCTAAACTAATTTATTAACCAACATCTTTCTCTGCCACAAAAGTAATGTATAACGCCAAGAATCCAATAGATCAACTATAAATAGTCCAAAAAATATATAAAATTCAACTATAAATAAACTACAACTAGTTTCATTGATGTTAACCACGAAATATAAAACTGAATTACGAAGGAACAACGCTGTTTTTGATATCTGTCAGCTTTCTATTTCGTTCCATATGTATTCGATCGTTGCGAAACATGCAGGCAAATTCGCATAACCTGGAACTATGTTCTCAGCATCGCGATGCTTTTCATCGACGTCGTTCCGGATCGGCCACCTGCAGGGTGCGAACAACAAGGTGGATCGTTCGCAAAATCGTGTTTCACTTTCGACGCCCACCGTAGGCGATCCAGCGATCGAGGATCGCGGTCCGCGCGCAATACGAGTCGGGGCCAGTTTCCGGGAGAGCGTCGAAGAAAGGAGCAGGTTCTGTTTTGTTTTGGCGGATTCGGCTTACCGGCGCGGCGCGGCCGCGAGAGCAGGTTTATGGTTTATGCGGCAACATATATTTAAAGCGTCCCTCGCGTTAGTCGCGATATGGCCGCGTTGAACTTTCGGTACGCCCACGCGATCGCCAAGCGCCGTGAAAGACGACGTCGACGGTCGTCTCGGTTTCCGGAAGTGTCGTGTTTCGGCGGGGCCGTTCTGGCCGGCTCGCCGAAAATCCGACGGGTTTCCGGTTCCCTCGATCGGGATCGCGCGGATTCGACGCGCGATCGTCGGCTGCCGCTGTCAATGATTTTAGCGATCGTCATTCCCCAGTCTTCGCGCGGGCGGTTTTATTTACGTCGGTACGTCAGTCTTTATGGCAGTCATCATTGGTAATGGCGATGATTATTTCATTTTTATATGGACATTGAATCCGGCGACCGGTTCCTTTTTGTTGGGCGAAAGCTGCGCCGAGCGGCGTGATTTTTTAATTGGGTGCAAGACCTTATGAGAGAGATTTCGCGCTCTTTTATACAGCCTCGGTGAGTCCACGAAGATGATTTAATTTAGCGGCTGGGAAGACAAGATTGATACAATCTGGAAGAGTTTATAAGATTGATGGAAAAATTTTTATAGCGTTTTTCTTGCGGGTTTTCAACTTTTCTGACAATCGAAGGTGTTGCTTAACCCTTTGCACTACGATTTCTTTCACAGATACATTGCTTCGCACTTGTTTGTCACTAATAAATTCTTATACGACGCAGATTTTTTATATTCACTGTTTAACAATCTCTACTTTAATGTTCAACTTGACATACTTGAGTAACATCCATATTTAGTAGACCATGTTCCAAATTTTAATAACGAGTCTGACACGATATTATAGGGCAAGGTTATTAAATACAAAGATCTTGTCCAGATTTATCGTTTCCATTTTATTTTACTTAAAAAGCATGAGTTTTATAACTTTTTAACACCTATCAGTGTTTTTAGATTCATCCACTTTTGACGAAAGTTTCGTGGGGTCCCGCGTTCTTCTAACAATTGAAGGTAATTGCCTTGGATATTCATGACTAATTCAATATTAATAAAATAATATTATTTATTCAATATTAATTATTCAATATTAATCAAATAATTATATTATTTTACTCGAACAAAGTAATTTTTAAGCGTTTTACAGCGTCCTTCAACATCTTACAACCGTTCTTTGACAAAATATCGTTGTTTTCCGCGTTCTTCAGGTGACCAACAGTGTCTGGCTCAGATACGCTTGCATATTTCGATAGAACGTAACAGGAACTATCGTAAATTTCACGCGGAAACGCTGATTTTTCTGCAACCGCGAACTTTCGCACGATGCACTAGATGTTCGATCAATTTGTGAAAGTTCTACTGTCTCCCGATAGCAAGATAAGACAGGTCAGATGGTTCTGATACACTTTTGTGACCACTGCCGTAATGGAAAATTACAGTTTCCCTGCGAATTCTGGAGTCTTCTATATAATTATTGCGATATGGAGTTTAAAGTAAATATAGCTGGAGGTAATAACACGAGGCCCACAGGACTGTAACGCCTGGAACAATTCAGCGTCGATCAAAAGGAAAGATAAGATTTTCGCCAATTAATAACAGAACTGTCTACAATTTCGTAAAAATTCTCTAATAGTTGATCGGAGTATAATTAACCGAAGCATAGAAATTACAGAAATTTCTAATGAAATAAATCAATAATAGCGTTTCATATCGCACTCTATCAAAAACGATGGAACACCATCGAAGAAAAATAAATGTCTCCATGTTTCTAGAGCAGAATAAAACCTAATTAACTCGTCGATGAAGAGTGTAATTAGTTGAAGCACGGAAACTGTCGAAATTTCTAACGGGATGAATCCGCAACGGCGGTTTTTTCGACGCGTCACCGGAAACGATGGCGGGCCGTTATTTCGATCGAAATAAACGTTTCCTTCTTTCTAGAGCCGAGTGAGTCATAATTAACTCATTGTTGGACGACAATTCGCCGTAACGAGGGTTTAATTCAGCCGTTTCCGTGGCTCGGCCTGAATGCGAGACGAATCGCGGAAAGGATATCTACGCAATCGTTCAAACTAAGCATTGTGCGGGGCCGCTCGTCAAGAAAACTGCCCACTGATTCGTTTCTTTCCTGCCCGCTTCTTTTCTTTCTCCTTTTTCTTTTCTCCGGCGATCGTCCGCGGCCGTCATCCCGCTCGCCTCTCTCGATTAGTCGATTACAATATATGAGCGCCATAGATCAACGGGCCGAATCGACGGGAATCGTCGGCCGGCTACAGAGACCGTAATTGGATCGATCGGACGATTGAGCAATGACGAATGATCCGTCGATCCCGAGGTGTCCGTAATGGGGTCTCCCGAAGTTATTAAAGGCCCATAACCTCCGTCCGCGCTTCGCGTGAATCCATTAATTCCGTTTACCGTTTCCGTTATTCGTCGCCATCCTCGACCCCCCTGGAACCCCGAGTTTTGAAATTATGCGCGTGCTTTTTAGTGCAACGATCTTCTAATTGCTCTCATCTCGTGCTAAATTGATCTTATATTGGATGGATCTTCTTTTCTTCAATTCTCTTTTGACCTTAAACCTTTGAGATCAATTTCGATTTCTTAATTAGACCTCTTGTATATGAAACATAATTGGAATAAACTTTTCGTATGTTTTATGAATTATAAAATGAAGTCTAACAGGAAGGATTAGGTGCGAAGTGATCAGCTGATCGTTCTGCCAATTCGATTGGTTCTTATTGCAGTCATCGATTAAAATGATCATGCTCTAATATTTTTTATAAGTGGACCACCACTTGGAATTAGATTAAAAGATGACGGCCAACAGATATCTTCAATAATTCCGTAATAAATAAATGTAATTCCATTCAATTAATAATGCACTAATATGTTTGAAAAAATGAACCACCACTTATTTCAAATAAAAAGAAGAAATTCTGTTCCCCGCAGCTGCACAATAACTAACGCAAATCTATTTCTTCACTAAGAAATGTAATAAATTATCAATACACCAATATTCCGTAAAAGCGGACGATTCTAAATTAAAAGATGGCATCCAACAGGTATCTCCGCTAATCGCATGCAAAGCGATCACCCGATTGCTCCACCAATTGACTCGGTCGAGGGTACAGGATAATTGCCCAAGCGGAATGCGAGGGATTCTAGGTAGCTATGCAAGTGGCAGTTGCAAGTGGCGTTATGCAACCGGGCTGATCCCAGGTCTTGACTCCGAGCACCGGGGTTCGTCGATGTTGTAGGCGATCCGCTCGAAAATTGTTACTTTCCGCCGCGGATCCATGCGGGTATAGAGGTGACTCCGAGGAACACACCGGCATGGCGGACACGTCGGGCAATGTGTCGTACGTGGGGGAGTCAATGGCGGTCAATGGCACGAGCGAGCTCGATCAGGTCCACCAGGAGCAACATCTCACCGGCTGGCATAGCAGGCGGCACCTGGACCGGACTTAACCCGACTCGGCGAATGCTGAGCACCGTTAACCCTGCTTCACACCGAAAAACATACTCGATGATCGTTTCAATAAGTGTATGGCGCGCCGTCGTCGGGGACCGTTTGTGAATGGACCGCTACCGAACCGGCGGCAGCTCGAGGAACCATAGAAACGCGAAATGCAAATTGCACTGAAGATGCTGGCCACTCGAGACGTCCTCGGTTCATCTGGAGAATGTCACCAAAGGAGGGAGGCGAATGAAAACTTCGTTAATAGACTCCGTCGGTTTATTTTCTTTTTTATTTATTTTAACTGCTTGTTAGAATGGTCTGGGCTCGTAATCTGTTGGTTTGTTTAAATAAATGCGGGAAAAAAGCAGGTAATATATAAATTAGATTCCACTGTATGCTTCCATATTTCGGTACTTATAGCCATTCACACCTGTGTAACTATAGATTGATTAATTTGGAAATATTTAATGAGAATCTGGCTAATTGTTAGTGAAAAGATATTGACACTAAATCATTCATTCATTCATTCACTTTCAGATTGATAAAATTATGAAGACTCTTTCTTGAGCAATGATCGAATGAATTCCATTATTCAAGTTCATATTGGAATAAAAATGGCGTAATTTTTAGGTTTAGTGTTAAAAGAATGATGTTAAAACAAACATAAAGAACTTTGTAACTCTACTATGAAATCAAGGTTTACAGTAAAACTTCATCTATGTGAACTTAGCTAGAGACATCCAGTTGATATAACTGGTTAAATTCTAATACAAGGCCACTGATTATCCCCACTACTTGCAATTTTGCGTTCAAATAACTGCAGTTCACATTCAGACAAGTGGATCCAATCATACGTCTGTTCACAAAATCAGGCATTACAGAAAATTTCCTTCACAAAAATGGAACTCTACCGTACTTAATTATTGCGTCAAAGTAGAGACAACTTAATGCAAACAAAAAGAGGCCTAACATCGTCAAGATAGAGAATCACTAAACACAACTGAGGCAGATGTGGACTGTCAATGTGAAGGAAGAACGTATCACTGCTTACTAAACAAAATGTAACTTATCAGCGTAAAGGTAAAGGGGTCGCGGAGAAATTCTCGGAAGCAAGTGTTCAGGGAAGAAAGATAAGTCTTATTTACCGACTCTGAATCCCGAAGTCGCACTACGTCGATCTGAAAATGCATCCTCTTGAATTTCCTAGCATGCGCTAGGTCAAATGTCAATAACACAAATATTATTTTAACTCGTAAGTGTAACTATATCTCAAAGATATTTTATCGCTACAACCTTGTGTAATATCGTATAAATCAGAATGCTACAAACCAAGTTCGAATCTACAATATAACTATCTCGTGGGCGTGGTCTCCGAGTGGGCGTGGCCTAGTGGCCCTTCGCAGGAGCCAAGTCGGTGCCGCACTGGGCAACTCGAGCTCCCAGCCGAGTATATCGAGTCCTGGCGACAGGAAACCGGGGGCCCATTGTGAGCAGAGCCTAAGGCGACACCGAACGGGCCCAGAAGCATCGCCGCTTCATGCTTCCGAGAACATTACCGGCCGTGATAATCGGCGCATTCATCTCCACTCCCGGTAGATCCTGGCCCCGGTGTTTTCGTCGATGCTCATCTCTTCTGCTTCCCCTCGTCTCGTTTCCCTGGGCTTTGTCATTCTTTTTCTCTCACCTCGTCGCCGAGATATTTCCACGTCGCCGGAATCGACGGCTTTCCCCTGGCTCGTCACTGAATTCCAGGCATCCCTCGAGGTTCTTCGGCCTAAGTGGCCCCGGCATAAACGGGCTTCGGTATCGACGTATCAATTAATTGTTATTGGGGGAGGACGCCGCGGGAAATGAATGAAGATGCTATCTGGACTGGTCGCCGGTGGCGGCCGATAAGGAACCAGCTACGGAATTTTCATTTTGCCCTGCTTCGAGCGTCTTTATGAATATCGACTGCGCGAAAACATGCGGTTAATTGAAAGTATTTCCTGCGATCCTATCTGCGAGTCGCCGATCTTCTTCGATCGAAGATTCTTACAATTTCTTCTTACAATTTCTGTATTTTGAATCGACGAGTAATCTTCTGTCAATTGTTCTACGAATGACATTTTTGCAGAGTTTGTGCTTAAGCAAATTTTATTTGACTGGTTAAAATTCGTTAAAATTGGTTAAAATTAAAAGAAAAAATCGATTGACGCAAGATTGTGGTTTTTTAGATCTAGATTTTGGATTCGGTTCCGCGAAAAATTTAATCTTGGTCGTTGAAACGAAGTCGATTTAGGTGGAATTGTGGATGAGCGCTGTTCAGCTGTGGAGGTAAAGAAATATGAGCTGGCGAGAAATAATAGAAAGAAGCGATGAGAGATGCCAGGAGGATGCCTCGGTGTCGCAATACGGACAGACAGAGATTTTGAAACTCTATACGATTAATTTTCTCGCTCGGTCCGAGTGCTACGAATGCACGAACAAGTAGCCTTCCGCGATAACGCATAGACACGCCAGCGTATTCTTTCCTCCTGGTAATGCGAGGTGTAGACGTGGACGTAGAATAGCTTCTACAGGGTGTGCCAGAACATTCGACCAACTTTTACTTGCTGAAATCATTTTCGAGCGATGCTTGAGACAAATGAGACTGCTGGACCTAAAAATCTAATCGTTTCTTCGAAATAATAAAATTTAAAAGGCATCTTAGAATCTCGATAATTTTTGTTGCAAATACTAATCTCGAACATTTTTAAAAAATATTGCAAACTTTGATTAATCTGTATATGAAAGCTAAAAACGGTTTTAGTAATCCGGTGAATTACCACCTAGTGTGCAATTTTATTTAAACGTCAATTGCAAGATATTACTGTTACTGCAATCATATAATGTATATACAATTTATTGTTCCTATGATTAAACTATTATGCATGCAGAGGGCTTCCAGCTTAATTACCAAATGTAGTAATTAGACTGTGGATTTATGCATTTTTGACAAAAATGACTAGGTCAAGAACGAAATTTTATGAAAATGAGGAGAATTTAAGAATGCTTTTATGTCATGTACAACTTATGAAAATTATTAAACGATTAAAGACTTTTTCATTTGACTTATTTCTTATACAATTTTATTTTGCATAAAGATCTTGATAATCATAATAATTACAGTTTGATAATTAAAGTCTGATAATAATAATAATAATTACAGCAGTAAGGTATCACAAGCATCTTCATTCAGGTCAATTAAAGATACGTCATTTTCGCCAATTTTTCCCAAGGAAACTATCAAACTTATCAAATTGAAACTTAATACAACTATTCTCCACACCCTGTACCACGTACCTAATTTCTTAAATATCAAAATACCGTATAATATATAATTTATACTCGGCATGCAGCAAATGGCATCACAAAGCACAAAATCCAACGATTTCCGTGCACCGGGAATTAAGTTGGCGCGAGATCGGACGTTTCACGATCACCCCGTAGAAATCGAGTGCTCAGACCGATCCGTAGAGCGTCAGCCGGTATCGTGACATTAGAATAATTCGAAGGCGAAGGTAGGAGCACGCGCGACGCGCCTCGGTAGCCTCCATTAATACCGTTCCGTGGCCGGACGGCGAAATAATTGACCCGGGGGCCCGAGATCAGGCCCGAACTAAGAACCGGACGGTTCTTTCGCCGCGTAGGGCGTACACCGGTGCCCTGTAACCGCCGATAAGATCTGTAATCCGCGGCGCCGAATGGGGCCTCCGCCTCCACCAATCGGAAACTCCTTGAAACTTTCGGGCCGTAACCCTTTGGCGAGTTTCGGTGGCCCAGAATAGACGGCCGGAATTTCAACACTCGCAGCCACGAATCGATTACGACGAGATAAATCGCGGCGACGCGACACGAGATCTAGCGGTTGGTTGTTGAAGGATCGCCTCCTCGGCCATGCCCCGATGGAATTCTCGCCCTCGTGAAAACGATCGGCACACTTGTCCACGAGATATCTTCCTGTTTCACCATGCCTCTCGTAATCTAGCAGGACCGTGACGAAAGTTGCCAGGACCTGCCCGCTCTCTTACAATTTCTTCCGTTTAATCGCTATAGGGTTGGCCATCTGTTGCTTTCTTTCGAGGCTATACAAAATTGCTATACAAAAGACCGCTTTATAGTTTTCAATTGTTTTATTCGAAAGAGCAATCTTACGATTAATTGTGAAAAGTAATTTCAACGGTGCAACGATTTTTAGGGAAATTATCCATCGAGCTATTCGCCAAGTTGAACCATAAGCAACTGAAAATGGAAAATTGGGTCCACAGGATAGGCTATTGCCAAGACAGCCATAATAAATTATGGTATTACTATTATTACTAGTATTATATTATTTTTATTATTATTATAATTTGTATTATTTTTTTTATTAGCAATTATTATAATACTATTTTTAATGAAGCAACAAGCTTTGAAAAATATTGAAGTGTTTTTTAAAGCAATATTAAAAGGAAATCAATAGATCCTATAAATATATCCTATAAAACCTGATTGCAATATTGAAAGATGCTCGTGTTTTTTATCTGTACATTTAGTGAATTTTGGAAATGTTTTCACATGACTGTAACATTTCTTTAAATTAATTTAACTCGATGAAAGTACTTAAAAAAGATTTTTATCTGTAAATGCTAGTTTCAAAGTTTCAGTAAAACCTAAAAATATCTTATTAAAATTCAAACACACCATTTACTTTAACATATAAATTAAACGTAGACTGTATAATTAAACAATTATAAAGTATTGTTACAGTATTGTTAATTTAGTAAAACTGCTAGAAAAAGAGATGCATTTATATGCAACTAATGCAGGCAATTTTTATTTGGCTAAAAAATCAGCACTTTATCTCGAGCTTTGGGTTCCGAGAAAACCGTGAAGCTTATACAGGGTGTTGAAAGGAATAACGGACGATATAAGCTCGGATTTTAGATGCCACGTTGTAGAAAGCTTGCGCCGATGCATATTATTCGAAGCTCGGTAGTAGACGGAGGATTCCGGTGACTGGCATGCCTAATTTTTCAGGCGGCCAGACCGAATAATCTGCGAGACGCATTAATACAAAATTTTACGATCTCCCCCCGAGACGCGCAGCCAGCGAGGAGCGAGCGAGCAACAATGGGGCACGTCGCATAAGATACAAAACGCAGCACAATGTTTCCCCGTCCGTTGGCCTCATATTCGGAGGAACGGATCTCTTCCGCGCGGTTGAAATAGGTCGCTCGTAAAAGTCTCGCTATAAATTCACCCCAATGTCTCCGCGATGTCTCCAGTGGAGCTGACGCGCAGGGGAGACCGATCGTAAAAAGAAGCGCTGCGATTCCAGCTACCTTTCACCCCACCTGTGCCAACGGTTCTGCTCCGGAGTCCATTTTCCGCTATCACAACCGACGATTTCCAGTGAAAACGACGCGAGAATTTTCCGCTCCCTGCTGACAATTTGTTAACACATTTTGCAAGGGTCACGGATCCAGCATTACTAGCGCGCCTAGCTGTGGGAAATCAGCGAAGCTTAAAACAATTCACTTTTTAAAATATATTTAATATCTTTAAAACTGACCATGAGGTTTCGACGACAGGTATATAACGAACATTTTTGCAATTTTTTTTAAATGATATAATTTTAAAAAGTGGAAAATGATGTGTTAACACTAAAAAGTAAGTAACGCGTGTTAGTTTGTAATGAAATAAAAATTTAATTTACTTATTTTTGTTTGTAAAAAGTGTTTACAATTTGCGTGGTTTCAAAGGGAAAATTGTGAAACTGGCCGTTTTCGGACTATTTTTTAAAGATGTCTTGGAAGGGATACTTCGATGAGTTTAAGATCGAATACCATGGTCTCCGATATTCACCGAATCTAGTGCAGTCTGCTTGTATTCCCAGTTGAAACCCCTTCACTTTTATAGGCTAGTAAAACATTTTATTGCGTCCGAACTATGCTCATGCAATTGCTACTAAAAATACGAGAAACATTACACTAAAAGCTTTCATAAAATTTGGTGGGACGCTGATCCCACTATCGACCGTGCCATAAAAATCGAAGCAAAAAGATAGAGTAACGATTTACGTGCGTGGCTTAGAAAATTGATGGCTGATAAAAAGATTATGGGATTGAACGTAGGAAATATACTGCTCCAAAAAACTGTACGATTCGAATATTTTGGAAGAAAATTGACCAACTTTGACTGACGATAACTCCGCGGAAAATCATCGTAGAATGACGAAATTTTCTTCAAATTAAAGCTTGAAACCTCTACTTTAAAATGATGTTCTGTATTTTAAGTTTGATGCATCCTTATCGCTGTGAACCACTGTAGCCAGTACCTCGTGTCAATGGAAGCTCTGATTCTATGCCAGAAATGCAAGGGTTGCTTCATACTATTGTAACTTTGCGAGAAAAAATTGTAGCTAGATTTACTTTTTTTTAAATTAAAGAGGAAGAATCAAGCTTTATTCATCTCTAAATGGCATTTTCAAAAAAAAATTTACAAAGCCTGTGCATTTCGTGAAACTTGACAATTTTCAATGTAACAAACATGGTCTCACATTCAAAGAGTTATAATGATCTCGATGTAGTAAACGTAAAATCCAGATATACTATCTTAAAGTATAGATTCCAAGCTGTAATATAAAAAAAAATTCATCGTCCTGCGATGATTTTCCGCGGAGCTGTATTCATTCAAAGTTGAACAATTTTTACTCAATCTTTTCCTGTGTTATAATTCTTCGAATAGTATATTTTTAATGGATGAGAAACGTCGACAAATAAATAAAAATAGTCGGACGGTTTGGAAATGAAGGTATTCAGCTGACTCCCATCTCCGCAACATCTATTTGGCGTCCGATAGATCGATATACCTGGTTCCAGGAACGTTGTTTTCAACGTATGCTCCGGGGGTAGCAGCTGACGAGGAATGGCACGCTTCCCGGAGCAGCCGATAGACCCTTAGGGGCTGGAGGGGAGGTCTTTATGTGTCAAAGCCATTGTGCCGCGATCCGACGGGGTAGGATAAACGCGGCGCGACATGTGATTCCTACACCTGAACCGGGATTCGCTCGCGACCGTGCAAGGGCGCAGAAATCAGGGTCTCGTTTAGGGGAGGAAAATTCCGGGTCCTTTCTTCCCTGCGGAAGAAGCCGAGGCAGTTCCAGGAAATCGAAGATTCTCAACTCGTGACGCCATGCTGCATCGCAGTTTTTGTTTCATGATTCTACCTCGTGGCAATATTGAGCAACATTTCACGCTATTTTCTAAGCTGATTGTTCTTTTTATAATTTACGAATTACGTTCAGTTCCGTCGCAGCTATAGACCAATAAAAATTCTATATAGATTATTATTATTATTGTTATTACTAATCATTCGACTCTCTTGATCTCTTCCTAATCTACCGAGCACTATAAGCGAGCCACATGCGATCCTTCACAAAAAGGACAAGATAGAATTTATTTAAACGTTTCGCTATTTTGATCATAATATACGGTTGACTCAAGGAATTTATTAAAGCGTTTTTACAGTTCCAACAGTTTAAAAAACAATATAAAATCGGTCATCTTGACTGATTATTTTTCTACTACTTTCAACTGTTTCACTTGATGCTCACAGTTTGTATTCTCCACGAGCATCGGCATACTGGAAACAATAGCAAACGATAGCATGAAACGACATAAAATATTCCAGAGGGTAGAAATTGAAGGCTTGGCACCTCCTAGCTCGAGACGTTCGAGTGCCGAGACAGGAAGAGACCGCAGCGCGATGATTCGAGCCGCCAAGATGAATGACAAATTCGCCAAGGTGCACGGGGCAAGGAGAAAAATCAAAAGTCTCCTTGCGCAGGTGTCCAGGAGCTGAAAGGTATATACACGGACGGCAGGTACCTTTCGGCTCGGCTGGCTTCATTGTGCTCGCGGCTCACAAAGTGCCTGCACGAGGAACGATCTTGAATGGATCGAGTTAAGGCCCACGAGGTTGCGTCTTTGACTGGGCCTAGCTAGGAGGCGAGCTACCCGAATCCGCATTCGATGTACGTGTGCTGCGGCCCCGGTCGCTTTTAAACTTTAAAAGGAACGAAGGAACCGTTCGCAGACGAGATTTCAGTCGCACAGGCGGTTCTTTGGTCGCCCTGGGACATACCTGAGCCCGCGTACACCGAGACTTAGGCCGTTCTCCCGAGTCTTCTCCAACGGACTTCGGCGTTCGCGACTGGTGAAGCGTGCTCCAAAAGATCGTACCGAAAACTCTGGTGTGGATTCTCCAAGGTTTCCATCATTCTGAACAAGCTCGGTGTCTGAAGCCACCATCCATCCAAACATAAGTGCGTTAATATATTCTTAAAGACCCATTTTCAACGCCTCCGTCGATTCAGACCTTGAGGACCTAAGCGACCCGTAATGTGGAAGATCATTGAAATCATTGTCTGGATTAAAACAATTGAATTTTTCGGGCTCATTTGTTATAATTACTTTGCAAAATATATGGTTTGAATATTTGGACAATATTTTAACGTTTATATCAATTGTTACTAATGCTAGAACT
>CM052165.1:4312377-4323240 GCA_028455555.1 Augochlorella aurata
ACTATTCTGTATTCAAGTCATTGCTAGATATATTAACTATGGTCTCTTATTAAAATGAGATTTCTGAGGCGTACGTCGTCGATGAATAGAATTATTACCAGTTCTTAGCGGGGCTCCATGTGCACCCCACGTGAACACCTTTGTTAAAAAAGTTCACATATACACTCCAAGGTTAATTATTTTATTCTACTATTCTACATCTGAAGTACTCAATTTTATAGCAAATATAAAAAATCGAAACTCTACTTCTCCTTCCATCTTGCACTATGATTTCTATCATTCTCAATGCTTACCCCTAATTCCTTGATTCTTGTGTGCCTAATTAATCGTAGTTGCCAAATATCGACAAGAGAAAAATTGGATTTTATTTCGATATTAAACGAGTGAAGAACATACTTGCTAGGTTATGTTCGAAATCTTTATAGGGAGTCTGAGAAAGTATTATAACACAGGGGTAAAATACTAACCTATCGTGCTCCAAAAGTGACTGGAGTGCATTGTTTTCTGGCAATGACAATACCAAATTTATTTAAACTATTCTCCAAAATTGTTATAATGTATATTTGAATCAAGCAACTTATTCAGTTATTTCCTCTAAAAATTGATTATTAAGGAAGCTACGCTCAATTGATTCAGCTGTCGTCACCGCAGTTCGATGCTCCAAGCTGCGTTAATTTCAGCAGCGGTATTTCCGTAATTTATGTCGCGTTACAGCGTTCCGCAGGTTTCCAAGATCGCCTCTTCCAGTTTCAATAAATCGCGTAAATTATTTGCCGGCCCGGCGAGCCGAGTTCCAGTAAAAGTCCGCGAGCGGACACGCCGGCGGAGGGTTTAATTTAATGATTCCTCAAGACGCTGTTTCTCGAGGAGGCAACAATAACACGGAGATAGCGGGTGGACGTTAAAAGTCGGGAAGGGGGGACGGCGGGGAGGACAGAAGGAGGAGAAAGGAGGAGGGAATTTACCTTCGGGTACAAACGAACCCCGTTAAATCCCGAGGTTTACAAGGAAGGCACCGAGGTCAGGCACTACGTCGTGCAGGAAGAATCGTAATTACCCGACACGTGTACCTGTACAGAAACGACGACGACGGCTGATATCGGCGCGAGGTCGCGATCTCCGCATAATGGGAGTAACCGACGCGAAGAATGCAGGTCGACCCTGAACCTCCTCCCTCCCCCTGCCGCGACAAAGATCAAGGTGGTCCAGAATACACCGTGATTGCTAACGCATTTTCACAGTTATGCAATCCGATCGACGGCCGATTAACTCGGACGGAGTCCGCGAGCAAACAAGTGCGATTTTTACTGGACTGTTGCTGTTCTCCATTCATTCGTCGCCGTCATGCTGCTCGAAATCGGTCCAATTCCTCCATTTCGAGTTCACTTGCTCTCCGATCAAATCTAGTATATTCCATGTCCTGAAGCTCGAGTCGCTTTACGCGAATAAAACTGGATTGAAAAATCGAAAATGCAATTGCTTATAAATTATTTGTTCAATGTTTAGCTGGTTTGTTCGCATTATGACGACCTCCCTTTAATTCTGAGCGTAATTGCGTCCCTTTCTTGAATCGTTGATCTATTTGATAAATTTATTTCGTAAATTTATTTTACTTAAAACATCTAAAGGTCCTTGCATGATTTAAAAATATGATGTTCATAGCGTGAACCCCTGCATAGCGCCAACAAATGCAGAATTCTATACTCTAAATGTTACGACAAGATCTGCAATATTATAATTAACATTTCATTCATATGAACCTAATTAACAGTCTTTTCAATGACCGGACCGTATAACTAAAATGAGTTTTATAATTTTCCTTTAAACGATAATTCCTTAAGCACGTGTTACATTACATCAATCTAAATAATCCGATGAACTATGGAAGAGACTATTGAAGTGGTTAAACAAATTTTTCAAGAATCTTTGAAAGAAGCATTGCCCATAAAAGACTCGAAAATGTATATTATTGTAAAATAAGGAATCAGCTATTTTCATAGTGGTAGATTTCGTGTACGAACTGGCTTAAAGGCGTCGCGTTCCAGAATGAGTGTCCGGTTTTATCGCTGGTCGATTGGTATCAATGTAACTATAATGGTCAGCAATTAATACCGCAATTAATCGGCGTATTGCGCGAAGCATTTCAGGCCCCGTTAGCGCAGATATGCGCCAACAAATTCACGTTTGCGCCGCGGTACAAATTAATTTGCATACCGCGCACGGAGGCGCATTCTTCTCGGAAACGGGATTAGATTTATCGTTCCTGTTCTCGTGCGCGTTTATCGTCAACGATGCACAATGACTTCGAGCGATCGACGCGAGGAGGAAAAAGGATCGTGCGTCGATTTCTTCTTCTTGTTCTCCTTCTTCCTTCTTGTTCTCCTTCCTCCTTCTTGTTCTTCCTTCTTCTTGTTCTTCTTCCTTCTTGTTCGTCCTCGCGCTCCCGCCTCCTTATTCGTCCCCGTGCTCTTCTTCCTCCTCGTTCGTCCCCGTGCTCCTCCGCTTCCTCCTCGTTCGTCCTCGTGCTCTTCTTCTTCTTCTTCTTCTCCGCAAGCTTCTTCGTCTTCGTTGCCGCGGATTGATAATCCTGATGGACGTCACGATAGTATTAGCGTCATGGCGCTCGCCGCTCCTGTCGCAACCTGACGTTCATGCAAGGAGCAAACAGGAAGGATACGACCAAGAAGAAGAGGAGGCCGCCCGTGTGTCGGCCCCGGGAACCTGATACCAACGCGGTTTTATGAACAGCCGCGGAACTGGACGGGAGAGAGCCTAAGCGAACATCCATCGACGTTGATTCTGATCTGCGCCGAGTCGCGGAGAAGCCGCCGCGCTGTCCCGAATTAAAATGTAACCTGGCCACGTGGAATTCCCGGAGCCTCCACGCTACGGAGAACGTTTTAGAGCACGCGAGACTCCAATCTAATCTCTGGGAAGATTACTCGTCGAGACAATTTATCCCAGCAGTGGACCTCTTCTGTTGGTATTATTTTTCTTTATTTCGTTATTTGATAATAACTGCGAAATTCTTAAATGGCATATGTCAATTAAATGTTCAATTGTTTTAGACATTACGGCGTCGGGATAAACGTAAAATAAAATATTCTTCTCTTTTTCTATAGATATTATTATTAAATAAATATAGATAAATGTTATTGTAAAATGAATTGCGTACAATAACTTTATTTGATTAAGTATAGGAATTAGTTAAAGTGGATCAAGGCTATCCGATTAGGTTTTACTTCTTTCGCCTAACGTCGATTATGTTTTCTTGCGGACGTTTTGCTCAACATGTGAATAACTAAATTCAACAAGTGAATAAAAATTGAAGGACTGAATCTAACGCTTTGCAGGTTCGTATAAATTTGTCGTTTTTAAATCTAATTCCGTTGCTAAATTAATTAGACAATAAATACTTAATTAATTGTCTGTTAATTGGTATTCAGAGCTCTCTATTCGGCAGTTTCGAGTTACATAAACCGACGTGAAAAATTCGAGCTATAAATGCTCGCGAAGCAGTTACCGTTCTAATTGATAATGAGCAGGATCGATAGCGAGATGGCTTTCCAGGGCTGGACTGACCGCAAGAACCGGAACCCACTTGGACCAGTTAAAGCGAGAGTCGAGGGGAACGTAATCTCATTGGCCACGGCGGAACGGCGAGCTTACCGATCCACGTTGTTGATCCGCGGCGCTTCCGACTCGCTGCCCATTGTCCCCAACAGATTTACTACGTTCTTTTCCTTTAGAGATCTCTGGATCCGTGATTTTCGTGCGCGCTGTCGCGGCCCGTAACTCCTGATCGCCACCCCCGACGCCTGAAAGACATTATCCGCGCCCCCTTTGTTCGGTTATTCCGGGCTTTCGTCGCACCGTGTCGTTCCCTGTTCCGCTACGTACACGTGAAAGTTGTATTTATTACGACCGGCCGACATAGTTTCGAACGCACACCGGCCCGATGGAACAATTGAATATTCATGGCTTCGCCGCGGGACAAGGACCACGGATTATTAAATTAGGGATTTAAGGTGGTCGAAGAAGGATCGTACGGATACGAGATTTTGATGGCTACACTGTTTCTTTATGTTCGTGGATGCTATTTCGATTCTTGTTCTCGTCTCGAAGGATCGGCTATTCTGTGAACCCTAGATACTAAAATAACTATAACGTCGTTAAAATATATGCTTCGCTCTTCAAAATAGGCTGATAAACATCGCGATACGATGTTCTGTAATAATACTACAACCCTCTGAATTTCGTAAAGTTTTAGGTTATATTGTGCTGTGGCACGCTTCTTATTAAAACAGCGATAAAATGGTAAGAAAAAATCGTAGGCCGATAATTTTAATCCCATTTTAAAGAGGAGATTTCACCCTTCAAGATAGTTTTTATGGTGTTTCTGAAAAAAATTTCTCACACTTGCTAGAGGACTACAAAGATGAAATTTTGGTAAAAATCGAACATTTTCTGCGAAAGCACGAGTGATATCAGCACGGGGTTGCTATTACAAAATTATTAATACCTCGTGAAAAGGCATGTTTCTACCTTTAAAACGAGTCCTAAATCATCGCAATAGATCAATTTTTAACAAAGTTATAGAGCTTTGAAGTTCATCGAATTACGTTGCATTTTTGCTTTCGTCTATTATTCGTTGTCGATTCAAACGTCCACAGAGTGGCGCCAAAAAGTTCTACTTCAAAATTCTCAAACTGGCTGGAAAATGGGGACTCCACGCTTCAAGGTCAATTCAGTTTCACTTGCTGGAATAATGTCTTACGCTTCTCGGAAGTCAACCTTTGGCAACGTAGGAATGCTCGGCTGAATTGCGGAGACACACTGTTGCTGACCAAAATCTGGCGACCGTTGCATTGTCCTTGCCCGCCTACTCCGATTTAGCTGTGGTCCAGCGAAGACAGCTGATGGCACGTGCTCTGCTCGAGTATCGATACCAGGTGGGGGGCAGCGCTTTTGCGCACTCCGGTGCAATGGTGCAATACTGGGACACGCCGCGAACCAGCAGTGGTTGTCGATCTTGCAACTCGTTGCACCGTCACGCAAAAAGATATTCGAACTGCTGCTATTTCTGTAGTCTCTGAAGATCCTAACGTCATCTTCAGCAGGTATCATCTTTCAAAATGATTAGATTAAACCCTCTATTCCCATCAAATGTTGTATTAAAAGCAAAAGAAGTTAGCGTATAATTTTTCCTTGGACTGAGTTCGTGATTATCAAGACTGCATTAAATGCATAAAATCAATGCATTTATTACTATTTATTTCTAACGTACTATAGGCAGTCTAAACTCTTCTATAGAGTTGCTTTAAATAATCTTCTCATCCCTTGGAATCTTTTTAACCTAACAATCTTCCAAATCTGTTTATAATCAATTGTTTATTTTACTAGAAGTTAACTACTTTGGGTAAATAAGAATCGAAAAAGTTGATGATCATATTACAGATCTCAAATAAAACTTTTCAAATCGAAGATCTTCTGCTTCAATTGCAAACAGAGAGAGAAATTGAACTTCTTAGTCTTACTTTCCTAGTATTTTAAAAAATGCGCCATGAATGCGTAAAAATACGCAATTTATCGATCTTAGCGAAGGATCTCAATTTCTTTTCGCCGTCTCGAGGTTCACGTTGGCGATCCTCGCGATGAGAACCGTCGTGTAGAGTCGCGTGGTACCGACCGTTCTCATCACCTGCCTTTTCCGCGGACAATAGACCGAGAGTACACTCGTTCGGCTAGGTGAGCCGAGGTACGGCATCCCTATTGCCATCCCGAGAGGCCGGCACCCCTCTCTACATCCTCATTATGTGTTAGCTGCACCCTCCGGTTCGCCTCGTGTGCGTGCCACTCATACCAGCTTGGATTCGCGCGTCAACAGGGGAACCCTTCGTCGGGACACGTCCACGGAAACACGATCACACACGCAGCCAGCTAGGCACGAGGTACAGAAAGCCAGAGATTGACAATGCAGGGGGCCCACCTGCCCCCTACCCCAATCTGAACACGCGCCCCGCGGTAGCACCTGGTTCTTCACCCGACTGCGACCAAGAACCGACGCGATTCCGCCGATTTCTGTCGATCCCGCGCTGTTCGTTTATCTCGCGTTACATAGAACTTCTCCGGAATTCGATAGGGTCGATCCTCTGGGAATCGTTCTAATAATTTGCCCGCTGTCCGGTAGACTGCGCGCATTTGCTGCAGTATTTCTCGCGTCCTGATCTAATCGTGATCAAAATTACATGTGTAGATATTTCATAGAATAAGAAATACAGTATCGGTTTATTATTAATTAATTAATAAGACTGGAATTATTAAACTTGCATGATATATAGAGGAATAATTTAGGAATAAAAGAAGGAGGCGTATTGAAAGCCAATCGAGTGGGGGTAAATATTATTAAGAATAATATTGAGTACATAAATTGATTTATATTTATAAATATTGTAAATATAATTAGGAGAATAAATCTAATGTAAATGAGTAGGGGTAGTATTATTAAATAACTTATGTTTTTTACTACTAGGTCAGGGTTTGACTTCGATAGGGTCGATCTTCTGGGATCATTCTCATAATTTTAGTATTTCTCTATGTATATAGATATTTTATACAATAACAATAACTTACATGATATGTAGGAATAATTTAACTATAAAAAAGGATAGGCTACCGAAAGCTAACAAGGTGGGAATAAATATTCTTAACAATAATATTAAATTTATAAATTGATTTCTATTTATAGATATTATAAGTATAATATAATTACTAGATGTTGATGGATGGCACAATTGATTTCTGTTAATTGTCTTATACGTTTGCATGTATCATAAAGACTTGAACAATCTCTATTTCGACAATTGTCTATTTCGGAGCAGATTGGAGTAGATTAGGTGATCTGTAACTTGAATTACAAGCTAGTAAATTGTCTCATTCGAAGTCCAGATTAGGTGCTCTAAGAACTCCTACTGTACCGAATAATTTTATCCTAGAACTCGCTTTTTCAGAAACAGGAGACTCATAATCGCTTGTCTCAGTTGTCCTGTCGCGCTGATTAATTGAACGGAGCTAGAAAATATCTCGTGGTGGACGTTGATCGATGGTGAAATTGATATCTGTTGACGAGCACATTTCCTTACGTTTCTGTATGAATCATAAGGACCTGCAGGCTACGAACAGCGATTCAATGACGGAAACAATTTTAATTGTAACCCAGCATATTATCTCCTTCTTAGGTGGTCCGAGGAGTCCCACTAACCTGAATAGTTCGTTTACAGAATCAGCTTTCCAGAAACCAGGAACCGCTCGGACCAGCGTCGAAAGCACGCGATAATCGATTGTCCGAGGCGTTTTTTCGCGCAGATTAATTGACCGGGGCGGCCGCGGTTTCCGGCGGAGCCGAATGGATCGCGGCAGCTCGGGCTAGGCTGGATCCTCATTAGCGATCGCTGGTGTCTTTCTTCTTCCTGCTGCGCTCGTAACTCACCGCGCTCGCACCGCCCGTGGTGTCTCGTTCCGCCGATTGCTCTCTTTGCCTCGCTTCTATATCTGCCTTTCTCCTCTTCCCTGAACCCGCCGTCGACACAGCCGCGCCAAACGGACCCAGCCACCCCCTCCTCGCTCTCTCCACCCTCGCTCTCGCGGCTCCACTCTGTCCCGCTCTATCCTCCGACCGGGGAAACATAATAGCGCGGGCCTTAAACACCTAGGCAACACCGCGTAAGACAATCCTCCTATCAGCGCCGGCGTAATAGCTAGACAGCCAGTCAGCCAGCCGCTAAGGACAATCGCTTCGCGGGTCGCTGTTGCGGCGTGGGCCCGGGCCCGTTCCTCAACGGCGCGGATACGGGTTGTGTTGTACTACGATCGCATACCTACGACCAGCCGACGAACCGCCTCGAGGTTCGGAACCGTAAATGGATGCGCGGAACCGAACCGATAATCTTCCTCCGGAACGACGAACCCCTGTTTCTGGGGTCCAGATCGCAGGCTGGATTGCGGACCCGGGATTTTTAGGCGATCATTCCGTCCGCATTTTTTAAAACGGCTTTCATTTTACTGTTAAAGGAATTCTGTTGTCTGAATAGGAATTAAGGTGCGTGGATGCATTCAGATGCAACGAGCAGAGTGCTGTTTTAAGGACGCCGTTTGCAACAATCTGGTGAATTCCTCTGGTCCCTCTGATTCCTTTTGGTTTTCATCATTCTGAGCAAGAATAATATCCAGGGGTGTTATATATCTAAAAATGAATACAGGAAGGAATTTTTAAAGTCCAATTTTTAACGTCTCCATCTCCGCGCATCATGGCGAAGAACATCTAAACGTTAGTTTAAATAAGAATAAAATATTTTGTACTGATTTATTGTACTTGGTACGTCATTCTGATCAAGAACAGAGTCTGATGATACTATCTATGCAATACTAAATCGAGTAAGAAATTTCTGAAGACCAATTTTCAGCGCCCCCGTCTCTGACGACGCAGGGTGGCGTTATTGTCTGAATCGAAGGAGGCAGAATTTGTTGCACTTATATACTAGACTCGAGGCATTATTCTTATCATAAACACTGTCTACAGATATCATCTACCCAAAAAGGAACCTACTAGAAAGTATTTGAAGTTCAATTTTCAGCGCCCCCATCTCTGCGTGTCCTAGGACGAAAAATTTCGAAATTCTTGGCTAACTAAAAAAACACCGAGTCTTTGAATTTAGTTATTATAATTATTTTACGAGACAATATCTGCGCCATTTCCAAACTGCAGGCGTCGTTACGAATTCTACATTTTCCCGCAGCCCCTTGCTGATTGAATCGTCGACACCAGGCTCCGAAGCGCCCGCCGCGGAGAAATTCTCGGCTTTGTCCTATTATGCAAGACAGCCGTTTACACCGTGCAGGCCGTCGAGCATGCTACGTGCGCGCACGCATGATTGATAGCCGCGAAGCGTATTAGGTCAGCCCACGTTACGTCCGGAAACTTTCTTCCCAGAATGTAGCCGGGCCCGCTCGGCGATCGGAAGATTGGTGAAACCGCGTTCGGTGGCCAACGCACGGATAATTAAGTACCCGCGGCTGGATAATAGATTTTTCGCTGGTATTATCGTTGCGTGTACAAGCGGACCTATCCCTGGACCGTCTCGATTGAATTGTTTCCGCTTATCCCGATCTAGCGGCCGCGCACCGGTCGGCAGGCGTTATGCAAGAGAGCGGTCGTCGTCGGGCCCCGCGTCTAACCCGCGTATGATTGATAGTCTGGAAGCGTATTAGGTCAACGTGCGCTACCATGGTAGCCCTTTCGCGAGCGGCCAGCCACGGAGAAAGCAACGCCCGCGAATCTGAATCTGGCTGACCGAGCGCTACATCTGTTCTCGGTAGATTACGACAACGAGACTTCCAAAAATCGATCTGGTAGGTGGATACTTAACCCTTTGCGGTCGCATGTGTACTCTTAATTACCAAAGCTACTTATTTACCTTTTTATTTTTATATTTGATAATTTGATTTTGTTTTTCCTACTTAATCTTTGCATATTATGTATTACTGTTCGACGAAAATTAATTCCGACCAGTATGACACCTATGTATGAACTTAATATGACCACAAAGGGTTAATATTAGGTCCTCGATGATTTTTCTTTAATTTCTCCAGATCGCCATTCTGAATAATAAAGATTTGATTTGGATACAGATCAGTGAAGACATCAGGAGAATTTCAGGTTGTTATTATATTATTTTCAACTCGTTAAAACTATTAACCCCTTGCACTACGACTTATTTCGCAGCTGCGTCGATTAGCATTTATTTGTTACTAATAAATTCCTATACCAGATGGAAATTTATATTTATTATACAGCGATCTTCACTTCAATGTTTAAATATTAATAATAGATGGGTAAAATTTAATTTTAATATAACAGATGTGAATAACGTAGATATTTAGTAGATTATGTTCCAAATCTTCGTCTGACACGATATTATAGAGTAAGGGGTTAAACGAAAAAGCACATTTTTATTTAATTAGCGTCAACAGATGTCAAAACCTTCTAAAACAGTTATAAAATGCGAAATTGCAAAACATAGAATGCAATCAGACATCTTTTTTTATATATAGTCTTAGATATTTCCTGTCATTGATTACAGGTGACGCAGGCAGGCACGTGATTCCAGCGTGCGAAGTTGAAGCATCCCAAATTACGCAACGAGTATGTGACATTTTCTGTACAATGGATCGCAGAGATCGGTCCCCATTCCGAAGTGCACACGTGTCCCGACCCGCGGATTGATCGGTCTATTACTGGCAGTGGCCAGTGTCACCGATTCGAATCAACAGTTTCGAGGCGAAGAAAGTGTCGACTGTGTGTCGTTGGCAGCGCGAACACGCGCCGCCGGCTCGACCCGTGTTACACCGCTTCGACTGATATCTGTTCCACTGACTTTTCCGCAACGCTATCGGCCCGGTAGAATTTATAACGTCCGAGGAGGTAGATCGTAGATCGTTTTTGATACCGGGATTCGGTGGTCCGCCTGGACGCGGTGGCGCGCCGATTTGTCGGTGTTCTGTTCCCGCTAAGTGAAATGAATGATTTATGGGGCGCATGGGGCACCGCGAAGTATGATAAGGTCGCCGGAGTCAGTTCACTTTGGATTACGTTCTTTCACCATGGAAATTTTCTTGTGTTCCCTATCGATCGTGTTTCTGTAATTTATTGGGTTCCTTTGGTGAACCACCGAGATTTGATAGTTAACGGGGCTGTTGCAGTGAGATTACGAACATGATTGCTGCAGATATTATCTACGGTATCTCTTGTCGATGATAGAAATGATTAATTTAATTTCGATCTAATTTTATTTATTTGTTGGGTAA
>CM052165.1:4323340-4382401 GCA_028455555.1 Augochlorella aurata
GAGCACAGTAGCAAATTATGCTTAGGTCGTCGCTACTGTTTAAGCATTCACTTGCTAATCGCAGCTACATCCCGCGGAACAATGCCACCCAGGGACAGATGTGTCTCTATCGAAAGGCGTATCTATCGTTTAGCAACCCTTCTAACGGAGGTGAAAAACGGTTCGAATGTGGATCAGCATAATCCACGGAAGAACAAAGCTAGCTAAAGGCGTATCCGATTGGACGGGATGAGAAGTAGAAAGAGAGCAGAAGGAAAGACCGTTTCAGATGTCTGCATCCGGTTGGTCACTTCCGGCACGCGCATAGCCACGTGGCCTCGCTTGCCCCTTGCACTTTAGCCCCTTCTCCTAGCCGGCGGGAGGGGGCAGTATTTTCTTTTAAGGGCCCACCGAAATTAGGACCCATCTAGGCCGAGGGTCCGTCTCTAAACATCGTGTAGGAAGTATCTCCAGTGTTTGTCGGCTGGGGGCAACATGCAACTGCATCGTTTTTATGCATCCTCTGCACCAGTAACTCACCGCTCAACACTTTACCTTGATGCTAGCCGCGAGTTAAAAATATACTGATATAATAATTATAAATAGATCAGTAATGGTAATATTAAAATGGCAATATTAATGCAATGTTTCCGAAATGATTCTCTTTTATTGTAAAGAGTTGATTGTTGCTGGGAAAATGCACACGAGGGACATGTTAACAATTTAGTGCATTATGAAGCTGGAATAAAATGTCAGTATTAATATTATTCATTAAATACTTAAATTTGTATTTAATGCGTCGAGGAATAGATACTAGCAATTTTAAACTTGAATCAATTAATTAATCCTAATATAATACAGAGTTTAATAAATTATTCACCACTTTTGCAAATCTGATGCAACCCCTGATAGAATGACTAAAATAATGCTCGTATTTCTTTCCAGACGATTGCACAAAAATGCTGAATATACTAAAAATAAGAATTACCAATAAAATTGCTAACAATAATTAAAGTAATAAAATATCATATACAGTAATAATAAATAAATTTAAATTTAAGACTTCAGATTTTGAGCAAAGAACAAACGTTTTCTGTTGAACAGAAAAATATCATAAAATTCCAAAGTTAGCGCCCATATAAAACCATAAGTCCCAAACGAAGGAGTAAAAGCTGATAAATCCGCAAACATGATTCCACCGAACGACTACATAGAACAAGTACGCGCACCACGATCTAATTGCAAGTGCAGCTGAGTTTAAAGTCCCGGACCCTGGCAGTACTTTAAAAGTCCCTTTCGCCTCGGGCCCAGGATCTTTCGG
The DNA here is from genome assembly GCA_028455555.1 of Augochlorella aurata. Taxonomy (NCBI): domain Eukaryota; kingdom Metazoa; phylum Arthropoda; class Insecta; order Hymenoptera; family Halictidae; genus Augochlorella; species Augochlorella aurata. The sequence goes on from CM052165.1 coordinate 4,324,641, forward strand.
TACACTTGTGCGCCGTTTACGCAAGGCAGCGCGCACTTGCCGCTCGGAGCTCGGTTCTTAGACGGCGCGTACCATGAATGGTCCATGCTCCTGAATAGAGAGGATTTCACAAAGAACCGGGCAAAGGAACCGACAAAGGATCCCGGGACTCCTTTTGTCGGAGGGTCTCGCAGTCGAGGTGACACAGGCACGGAATCGAGTCCGCCGGCTCCTCGGCACCGAATTCCGTCCAGAAGTTCAACACGGTCCACGAGGATTCCGCTTGAACCTGCAGGATGCGGTCCTGCGACTACCTTCGGGCCGCGAGTCGAATGGAGAAGAAGTGTGTGGACAGGTGAGGCAGAGGGCCATTGATTCTCCTACGAATTTTTGCATCTGTCGGTTGGTTGATCTTAGGACCTAGTTTCCGAGAAGCGTGCCGGAGAACCTCCGAACCCTCCCCTTCACGCTTCTTGAAATCGCTTCTCCTAGCTAGCACGATGAAAGGAAAACCGCAATGTCGTCTGGAAGGACCATCGGGAACCTCGCCGCAAGAATTCACTTTGCGCCGTTTCGCCGGACCTTTCGAAGCTGCTTTCTTCGGTTTGATCAGTTTAGCCTTGCACCCGGTACCTGGACACTGGCTTCCCCAACGTTGGTTTCCGTATTTTTATTTCGTCGCTTATTATGATATTTGGACACTGTAGATGATGCTGGTAGGATTATGGAGATCCTTGTAGGATGATAAAAAAATGGTGGAGCAATTATTTTTATCATTAATGCATAATCGTTGGTAGACTGCTGATGCATTTATGATAAAAGTGGGAGGATCGAGTGGCAAATAATATCAAAAATATTATCGCATTGCTGTCAACTCATTAAAATTATTATAAAAGGAAATAGAATACTAGATGGTAGATTTTTATGCAAAATAAAAATTATCTGCCATAATTTCCAGACATAAGAGCTACATAGACACTATGTTCTTCCCTCAATTACCTTAACTAGTTGAAAACAGTATGTCGATATTCTTCAACCTCTGAAATTATTCTCCTACCTTAAATTACAACTATACAATGTTCTTATAAATTTATAAAATCGAGTCTTTCACAGAAAATAGATGACAGTTCGAAAGCCTCGCCTAATTGTCAAGCGTGAAGTTAAAAATGCCCTAATAGCAGGATCAAAGGGCAAAGACCTGGATTTAGACTCCGGGAGGCTGCAGGGTGTAAAATAGAACACAGTTCCGAGGTTTTCCGGAAAACAGGAAGCACGAGACGCGTGTGCCACCCCCCGTCCCATCTATTTCTGACCGCGGGTGAGTTACGTGCTCCGCAAGGCGTCGGCGCCTTAAAACGTCCCCGAGAGAAAACACTTCGTGTTGACGTTTCCCCGGAATTCCAGCATTCGTCGATACTCGCATGCCTCGATGTCGGGGCACCGGTTGACGAGAATCGAGAAAGGGGTGTCGACAGTTCCCCAAAAATAACAGGCCTAAGCGACACGCGTCATCGAGCTCGCCACGCTCGTTGAAGTCTCACCCCTCGGTTAAATCGTCCAAAAAATTAGGCGATCTTTAGGATTTTTTCTCGAAGAAACGAGACGGTGTATCGTAACGAAAGATTCTTAGAGGTATTTTTCAATGCTTAAATAAATTATTCCTGCGGAGTATGTTTTATAGTAAAAATTTTACGAAATTAGAGTTATAAGTCTCGACTTTCGAGAGAAAAATATTGAAAAGGTAATAATAAAGTTTCTATACACATTTTTCCGTGTTTTATAATTAATTTAGTCGCTGTGCATCGTTACAGATTGATTTGTTTTTATATATAACAAATTGGAATAATTAATGAGCCAGATATTGGTAATCGATATAATCGAGGCTCTGCTGTACCCCCTGCTCCCGTAAAATGAGTCGCGTAAAAAGCCTACAAAATTCTCAATTTTGATACTTCCTCACAAAAAAAATTCAAAAATGCTTCAGAAACATACGCGAACATATCCTGAATTCCTCCATCGCAAGGGTGTCACAGTAGTCCAGCTAAAAAATCGTTGAACCGCCCTTGCTTCCTGGGCACCGCGTAACCGAAAAGTCGGTTGCCAACAGGAAGTCTCGTCCTCGAGGAGGTCCTGCGAAGGTCCTGGCCGACCGTTGACGGTCCTGCACAGAAAAAGCTGCGGAAAAAACGTCGCGAACGAAAGAGAGAGGGAGAGAGGAAGCTCGTGTAACCTCATCCACGGCGGCAAATAAGTGATCTTCGCGCCGCCCATGATTCACGACACACGTTTCGCCGTTCCACAGTCAGCTCTCTCATTGTTCACCGGCCAGACACGCATAGGTGGATGCAGGAGACCGGCCGCGAGGAGAGGGTGTTTAGAATTTCATTTCCGGGCATTCGAGAGCGGAGAGAGCGACGTCTCCGCGCACCGGAGAGACGAGAGAGGCAGCCTCTCCGTGCATCTGTCCGCAGATGCCGAGCAGATGCACGGCCTCCGCTCGAAAACCAGCTCGGGCAATGCGCGTGGCGGTCGTCTAATTGCAACCCTTCCGCAGAGGGTGAATTCGCATTGTCGCGAAACGTTCATTCATGCCCGCGCCGCGGAACCGGACCGGTGAGAGACGGTCGAAGACCTTCCTGCCGGAAGTGGCGGCGAAGGGCGGCGGCGGGCCTCGGGCTTCGGGCTCATTCAAGGAAGCAACAAGTAAAGGAATTCGGATCGCCGCCGTCGTCGCTGCGTTCCTTTATTTTAAATCGCTGCAGGTCGGTCATTCAGCGTCTTCGGCCCGGGAATTCTTAATGGGCTTCTGGAGGAAGGCCGGCCACTTCCATTTTCGCCGTTCAACCCGTACAAAGTGCTTCCTCCCTTCCAATTCGGAATTTGCTATTGTTTGGAAGCAACTGTAAAACTCAGCTGATAGGATAAAATTATTAGCGACTGTAATTAGCGTTTGTAATTTGTTCTGCATTTAACACTAAACCCACCGCGGTCAAAATGACTGTCTTACAATTTTGACTCTCACAGAAAATGCTTAAATAAATATTGAATTATTTGAACAATTCTTATAATAAAAATTTTACTAAATCTAAGCAAAATCGATCTTTATAGCAAAGGAATTCATTTTCAAATCTGTGCGAATAATTTCGCCACCCCAGCATTCTACGATAAAAGTGTTAAACATAAAGAGCATAAAGCATGAAGAGAATCCAGCGGTCTCATAGAGTTGACAGCTTCTAGTTCATGATAAGGCCAGAGTAGCTGAGGAGTTCTAAGAGGTCGGAACCACAACCCCCGCTGTCCCTATTAATTTCTTATAGTCTCATTCCGGCGATCTATTTCCCCTCCGAGGTATTTATCAAACACACCACACCTATCGGTCCAAAGGCTTCCGATGGCAGATGGCAGAAAAGTACCTACTCACTCCGAAAACACATGCTCTCCCGTGGCCACGTGGTCTTTTGGTTACACCCATGGTCACGGTTCTACCCCATCTTACGTATGCTTATATGACGCAGATAAACACATTCTCCCTTCTTCGTCGTTGCGAGTTCCTTTTCCTTCTCCCTCTCCCTCTCTCTTCCTTTCGCTCTCTTCTTTTCTCTTTCATACACCCTTTCTCTCTCTCTTTCTTGCACCCTTTCTCTCTCTTTCTTGCACCCTTTCTCTCTCTCTCTCTCTTTCTCCCTTTCTCTCGGACTCTCCCTCTCCGACCCGTTCTCTCCGCACGAGGCGGACCGATTCAATCTCCCTAATGGCATCGTGTTCCTTGCCACGAGCTAATACGATGTATCATGCGCTCTAATGGGCCAATAGACTCGTACCTGATTATTTCGGCCACGGCGGTGCGTGGGCCGGCAGGTGGTACTCTATTCGATCAACTATTTTAAGAAGGGCGACGGTATCGGTGCACGACATGTTTGCCGGCGATCGGTTATCGGTGGCGTCGGGAAAATCAGATTTCCGGCAGACTTTCGCGTAGAGGGTATCACTGTTTGTTTTTTAGGAACAAGTGGTTCAACTTGGACCTTTAGATACACCCCATTTCATGCGTTATCTGGAGGAACTCGCCAGGGAAATAGCTTTTCAATGATCTCCAATTCGATACTTATTTCTTCAGAACAGTTTTACTCTTGGTACTATTATAGAGCTCTTAGACAATTTTTTGTATCTTTTCTTTGGTGAGAAGATGATGATTAGGCTCCTTCTTAAAGCAAATTCTTTGCTAAACCCTTACTCTACTATTTTCTTCACAGCCACAATAATTACAATTTTTTGTATTGTAATAACTTCTTAGAATTAAAAGAAAAATTATTTTTAATTGCAGAATTTCATTCTTACTTATATGAACAAATTAACGTTTATACTTAACAGCTTATTTTAATTTTAATTAAACTTGTTGCAACCATTACACTGTAATGACAGAAAATAATTCTGGGTTTCGAAGAACTCTTTCAAAAATCAACTCTATGATCTTTCTTTTGTTAAATATCTCGCGAGAAAATAATAATATTTCCCAGTGAAATTATGCTTATTCTATCTCAATAATATTCAATTGTTCGACGAAGCGTGCCAATTGCATCTCGTTAGGAGTTTGGCAATGATTCACCGGAGGGAGGATACGTTTCACATGGTTTCACCATAATTTCGAACGCAGTTCCCGAAATTCGCTGTTCGTCGGAACACCTCTGTTCGCCAGCCTTCGGGGAACCTAAGGAGCAAAAAAAATCAGTTTCTTGTTACACAAGGTTACGGGGCTACTCCTTAAGAAAGGTGACGTGGAATCAATAAGATGGGATTTACAAGATCCAACAAAGTGACCGCAGGCATTTTTCACGGTCGATCACGCCTCCGAACGGCGGGCCTAATTGACACCGACGTAACCAACACCTTGACTACCCCGAGGAGATCTCCGGGAGACCCTTCGCCTCCCTGTGCCCGAACTCTGTGAAACTAAAGACCGGTTTCGTAATGGTGTTAAAGGCGATTTCGACCCTCCCAGTTGTTCCGCGGACCAATTGTATCCTGCACGAGAAATGGCCTGCTGGAAGCCACTTCGCGTCGCCGCAAACAGATCGATAAACCTTTCCTTTGAGCCTCTACCTTCCAGAAATATTCTAACTAATCATACAGAATTTTCAATTCTCCAAATTTCGAAATATATTTTTAATAAATGTTCTGTGGCGAATCTAGAAATTCGTGAATGGAGATTGTCTACAATAAAGAATATTTTTTATTTGAACCTTGTGTTATGTATAATTTATCTTGTAGAAGGTCCAATGGCAGTTTTAACTTTTTTTTATAAAGTTAAGTTAACGAAGGAAAAATATATAATATTTTTTTGCAACATTTCTCCTTTTTTTAAGCGAAACGCCCTGTATATAAATATTATGTAATGAATATACGCGATGGTTCGTTATAGTGTACTTCTTCTCAATTTTCCAATATTTTATACCTGTTCACTTTCGTTTTAATGCATAAAAGCCATAATCCAGTTATTATAGAGTCCCTAACGAGTCTCGATGACACTAAATTGCGGAATTTATGCATTTACTCAGCAAAACTGAGTAGTTGCAATATAACACTAGAACTACCGAACTCTAAAAACGACAATTGTATATTATTTATTTATTATTTATTATTTATTATTTATTATTATTATTATTATTTTGTAACAACGACAAGATTGAATTTATTTAAAGAAAAATGCTAATGCGTTATTTTTAATCCACCGATGATCCACCGATGATCTCTCAGCCCCTCTATGCATCGTTCTCACGAGGCCGGAAGGGATCCATGGATCTTCGCCCTGTTTGCCGAGGATCCTTCTCCGACCTGTCGCGACCTGGTTTATCGCGACGACTCGGTTTTGTTTGGCCGTTATCATCGGCCGAAGGACGATGAGCCGCATTCCGAGGCTCTAGGACATGTTTTATCGGGTCTCGTTTGTCGTGCCTTCGGATTAACCGGTGTTTAAAAACGATACGGCCTCGGCGGAGATCTCGCAAGGATGATTCGTAACCGCAGCTCGCCGCGCGCCCCCTTTTTCCAACAAGGGGAAACCACCTTCGAGGGGCTGCTTCTTTTTTATCTCCGCTACACGTGTTCGTTCCTCGCGTTCCTTCTATCCGCGTTTCCTCGACCCTCCCACGCATGCGATCGAGATCGGCTCCTTTCAACCCTCGGCCACCCTTCGGACGATTCTTCCGGAAAACTATCCGCCTCGTTTTTTTCGAAATCGTTAATTTCATTTGAACTTCATGGTGCCTTAATGCGCGCCTTTTTTTGTGCGTGATATTCACTTAATTGGGCACCCTCGTCTTTAATTATAAGTTTTTTCGTTCTTTTTTTGGAGCTGTGATTTGGCTTCATCGTTTGGGAAACTTGGTTTGTTATATGTGAATGTAGACAGTAATTCATTATTTATTTAGTGGATTTTATATGCGTATGGGGTGTTTAATGCGTTCAAATTATTGTTATAATTTATGATAATATATGATATAATATTTATTATGATGTATAATATATTATAATTATTTCATAATTATATTATGATATATAATATACTGTAATTATTTCATAAGTTATAAAACTGTTGAATACATTTCTATTTTCAAGCACACATTATTATAAAAATTGTGGAAGATTTAAATAAATTCTATGTTGTAATTCCTATGAGGCATTTTTGGTCGTCGCTTTTAGATCTCGGTCCATTTTTAATATTAAATCTGTAGACCATTATGTAATTAAATTTTTATCAAAGATTGTAATTGATCAAATACTAAAGATTCTTCTACTATGATTGTTTTATGAATAAATTTATCATTCGTTTTCATTTAAAACATACTCCTGTTTCATACTAAATAAGCAGACTATTAAAATACTCAAGTTACATCATTTTATAAATTGTTAACATAAATAATCTCCCACTACGTCAACAAATTTCATAATCAATTATCATGTTAATATTACAAACATAAAATAAAGATTTAGTTTTCGAAGGCGCTAATTCAGTATCATTATTAAAATTCTACATTAAATCTACGATTCTGTGCAACGACTTCCACAATGCCTATTAAAACGAAGAGTGTTTTTTAATATATATTTGTTCTCCTATTTGTCTCTAAACAAAATAACTCACTTAAAACTGGACCAAAAAGCTTTCAATTGATTACAATTGCTGCAAGATTTTTGTGTATATTGTCTAGCAAACTAGTCCCTCTAACGTTAAAAAATAAATTCGAGTAATTTCGAGAAAGTTATTCGAAAAGAAAACATTTTCGGAGCCACAGTATAGCGATCGATCTCATTAGTATTGGACAGTCTGGCGCAGGCGATCGTAACGTAACGGCCGGACGGTTTTTCCGTACTCGTTATCGATAAGACTGTTTGCCAATTTGGCAGGTGACAGAGTCCGCGACGCGTTCGTGACAATCGCGCACGGTGACGACGCACCTTGTGGCAAACGCAAATATGGATCGGGTCCCATGGAATCACCATAGATAGAAAAGGAAACTCTCTGTGCACACACTTGATGTGCGTGTACGCGGCGCGCCAGCAATCTTTACCTTCGTGAGATATCGAGGGAGGATCGGTTGTATATTGGAAGGTGACAGATAAGACCACAGATAGGTGTTTCAAAAATATAGGAGGGGTTTTTGTGCGAGGAAAAATTTGGCTCGAATGTTTCCACGAAAGATCTTCCCGCTGGCACGTTGAACGTAACGTTATCCTCTCTGAACGCGATACAGAAATGCGCTATATCGGACGACGACCGGTAATTATACACTGTCGGAACGCATCGACGGGATTCCATCTTTCACTCGAATTTCGCTCGGTTCCGTTCCACGTAACCGGCGCGTTCAACCACCAATTCACTTTCTCCGATCTTTAGAACACACACGAGAAGCTTACGCAATTTTCCATCGACGCGTTGCTATCCAATTTTCACGATACATTTTTTCCTTTCAATTAAAGTGGCTGCTATTAGAACGAATAAAATCCGAACGGCGAAATTAGTCACACATTTCATATTCGTTCCACAGAGCCGTAACGTTCACTTTTGCAGAAGTCCGTCGACTTCAATCTCGCCCGCTAATTATTGGACAGTTTTTAAACGGGTCGATAAATCAGCCTCATTAACAGCACTCGGATCTGGCGCCGATTGGTATCGGCGTAATTTAAGGGGATCCGTTATTTCGCGCTCGAAAAAAAAATGGGGCACTCTGGGAAAGAATTCTGTCGACTATTAATAGAAGCCCATTACACGCAATAACGTTCCGCGAGACGCCGACGAACGAGATACGACCGTCTAAAATTTCGCTGTCCGCGAGATTGCACCGGCATAATACAATTATTATGCACTGGGCACGGCACAGAGTATATTAACGTTCGGATGGAAAAAGGTCTATATAATAATCCTCGGTCGTTCGGGCTGTCGAGACACCGGCGAGCAAGATATGCCGCCCGTATAATGGCTAAATGTTACTAATAACCGGTTCCGAGCATTTAACTAATGCGAGTATTAGACGATCGAGCTTTCGATAAGACTGTCCCGAGAGAGGCACTCGCGGCTATACTGCCAGGCAAATGGAACTGTTTCGCTGAATCTAACATCCAGCTTTATCGGCACCATTTCCGTCTTATCCGTGCACAATAAGACCTCTTCGTGAACTTCATTAAGGCCAGCTTCGCGTGATTTATCGGTCGCCTTCGATTCCTAGCGTCCCGCTCTTATTGCTCCGCCATTGTGCACTGTTTAACCTGTTCATTTGCAACGGGATTATGGTTTCTCGTTTGCTCACGCTGCGCAGTTTCTTGGGTCTCCCTTTACTGGCCGGGTTCTTGGTGGATTTTCCATTTCCAACTATGAATGTTCCATTGTTATACATTTATTTATATTCATTATTATTATATATATTATTATATATACATATTTATATATTTATTTTATTATGACAAAATCTCTTGTGTTTTTTCAGAATTCTGTATTTTTGCCATTTATTTCGAGTTTTGAGCGACTATGAATTCTGCGAATGTCCCTGTAATCTTTTTATTAAAAAATAAACAATATAAAAGGGTCTCATTCGATAAATAGAAAATTAACACTAGATTTACAGAGTTATATTAGCTTACAAAAGTAACAATAAGACATTGATTCTTATTTTGAACGCTACAACTAACATATATTGAATAAATAACTCGTAAATGCGTCTTTGCAATCAGAATAATCGTAAATTAAACAATGAATATTCTCGAGAACAAAGTAGAAGCACTGCCGTCCCACAGTAATCGGTTCCAGCACTCTATTGGACGAGATATTTAGAGACGGCAACGACAACCGTAGAAGTTGTAATAAAAGTAGCAATAATAGTGAAGAAAGTACGGCTGAGAATAAACTAGTTCGACGAAAGACAAAATTAGATTCGATCGCAGGAAGGGTGACGAAAATTCGAAGGTGCGAAGAGTCGTGCAGCCGCTCACGTGGATCCTTTCGGCCATTTTCTGGCCGCTCGACATTGCATTGTAGTTGCGTAGCCAGGCCGAGAGAATCCCCGTAAAAGGCGACAACCGAAACCGCAAGTTTTACTGGCCGGAGAGCTTTGTGATTTAAACCGCAACCGGCTTACCCGTCTCCTCATCATCTATCTACCTCCTTCTCGCTGTTTACTCTCTAACCGCAAGATTAAACACGTTAATCCCCCGGGCACGTTTCGTGCTGTATCGGCGACGGGGCACACCTCGTTTGCCGGCCGTCCGTCGCCGATAAAAACTCGCATTAACCGAAAACCACGAGGAACAAAATGGAGAACAGAACGAAGACGAGACGGGCGAGCGGGAAGATAAAAAAAAGAAGGGAAAGCACCGTTTTATACGGTGCGTTCTACGCGGCTGCTCCTTAACCATCCCCGGCCGGATTCGAAATGCTAATCCTAATCCCCGAGGTGTACGAGATAGAGAGCCGCGAAAGCAACCTGGTTTGCCTGAAAACCGCAGGCTTAATATTTGCCCCGGCCGTTTTTACGACCGGCTATCGCATCATGCAGGCCACCGTATCTTTAATTTCTGCTAATCGGGCCCAGGGAGCTGGCGTAATCTTCCGATGGGACTCGCAAACAGTATTCCGAACCCTGCAACGCCTGATTGAATTTATTTGCTAATAGAGTTTATTTCATTCGCATTTTCTCCTCTCGAACAATCGCCGAGGATCACTATGCTTTTGAGTGGTGCAATAACGAACGTAGTAGGTACTGTTAAGCTTCTTTGTGTTTACAGGTTTTAATGGTTAAGACTGATGATTGTCGCCACGTTTCTATAATTTACTTGCCGAAAATGCGGAGATTATGTCCCTCTAATGAACCAGTCAGCATGTATTCAAGAGATTTACAACACGAAATAAAATCGATTTTGCGATTTTTTGATAAAATAATGTCCACGGAATTATCATTTTTTATTTCACCAAGCTCCTAAATGTATTATTTAACAATATTTTATAAATAAATGTACCTCTTAGGCTTGATTTTATATATTATATTGCACGAATGTCATTCAAATTATATATATTTGAATGATATTTAATTATATTCTACTATATTCATATTATAAATTATATAAAGATCATACTGGATTAAATTATCTATAAACACCTAAAAGTAAGTAGTAATTAAACATTGAGATGACCAAAGAAGCTTCATCCAACTGTTTCGCAATGTAAAAATTGTTGCTGTGAAAATTGGAACACGGAATACATTTATAAGACTGCCAGGATAACAATACCGATTCACTATTGCTCGCAGCATAAAACAACCTTTCTACAAAATTAACTATCATTTTGGTAGATCGATAAAAGCGATAGATAAAGTGATCGATGAAATAAATCGCTTCGATTTTCCAGAATTCTCGAGTCTCTTGATCGATCTCTTGAAGCGTTAACGACTACAGCGTTGCAAAACCCGGAAGGGGAAGATTGCGAATGCAGCAGCGCTAATGGCGATTCCGCAGGGGTTCCTTTCCATTCTTCGTAGCTAGTAGAGCCAAACAGACCCCCGAAAGGATCCATCGTAAAGCAATAACGCGACGCAAACAAGGGTGGCTGTCGTGTAACCGATGACGGCGGCGTCGAACGCGATCCAACAGAGGCGCTTTCATGGGCCCTGCTCCACTGGGCTGCAGAACAGTAGTATTTTTGTGTCCCGTTTAGCCACATGTCCCGCCGATAAAAGTGGCATTGAATCGACATGCGTCGCGCGTTATCGACCGATCGATAAATGCCGGCACAATGAGCCCTGGGAAATATTGGGACCAGTGTCACTGATAAAGAGAAGAGACCGGCATTTTTACAGCCGCGGGGTGGTGGCTACAGGACGCGGGGTGAATGGTACCTTGTGCCCCGTAGATAATGACCTCTGTTCACAACGCGCAGTGGTACTTTTTCCAAAATAACTGGAATCCAATTTTCGTAGTATAAGGCAGCGAGATTTTTAAAATTGACCGCACAGTTTGAATTTTCTTGAGACAACAGAAGGGCTCCACTTTGCTTCAAAATGTATACAAATTTTTTTGTGAAAATTGCAATTGGGTGAAATGACAAAAAATAACTTGAAGATTACATTTCTCAACTTTTTGAAAATTCTCAGTAAAAATTCTTCTTCTTGAAAAGTCTCAGTAACTTGTATGCACCCTGAAAATGTCATCACTTTGCCTTCTCTTTCGACATTTTTATTTTACATAAAAATCCATAGTGTACTCAACAACAAAATTTAATCGAAAAATCGTTCAAGTATAAAGTGTTAAAACAAAAATCGTGATATTAAATTTTATATAGAAAAATGATAGATCTCTACAAAAAAATGAGTTGATAGCAGTACCCTCTGATGTTCCATGTTGAATTTTGCAACCAAAGAGCACCGATCCCCTTAAAATTGTACGAATTTATCTGGCCATCTTATTAGAAAAAGGTGTCACTGTACCCCTCACCGCCGTTCCAATAAAACCCTTTGATTTCCATATTGGGACTATTCCTAGCCTAATCGATCCCTCGTGGAACGTCCAGCACCGGTGTTCCGACTTTCTACGGCGGACTCTTTCGAAACCGATCTCTGACCCAGAAATTATAGAATCTGCGGAGGGTATACTTTTCGCGAATCGTTCGGTTGTCTATCGATTCCAGCTTCTAACGCTTTGCTGTAATTTCCGTGACCGTTTCTAGTGTGATTCTTCCAGGCAATTTGGTGGACTCTGCGTCGGAGGGTATACTTTTCGCGAATCATTTGATCGTCTAACGCGTTATTGGGAATATTTGCTGTGAAATGTGTCTCTGCGGTGCGGAATTATCTAATTTCGAATGATTGGCGATAACTACGTCGCTGATCATGAACATACTAATTTCGGTGTTCGCTGTGAACAGCTTCTGCCTCGGAGCTATACAATTTTTCTTTGTGAACTTCTTTATTGTAAAGTTCATTCTTCTATAATTCTTCCATATGTATATATAGGTTAATATTTCCATTGTTAGGTACTCTTTAGCATAAAGAGACTCTGCCTCAATATCGTCGATATTTGTAAAATAGAAATTGTCTAATTTAATTGTGAGAAATAAAAATGAAATGGATCATAAATAATATTGTTATCTAAATAGATAAATATTGTTTACTATAATTGATGAAGAAAATTTCGATTTTACGTGAAGATCTGCAATCTAGTAATTATTATGATTAATCTTTCAATCTTAACTTTCTTAACTACATTAGAATTTCGATTATTTGAAAATCAATCAATTGACAAAAGCATTAACAAATGAATCATTTCGTAAAGCAGTGTCAAATGGCACCAGCAGATTTTCCGACGACGACATAAAATTTGTGTATTTATCAGGAGCCGCAGTTACGGCAGTTTCCAGAAGAAAAGTTCCGCTCCCCCCTCGGCGCACCCGGTGGGTCGCCAGCATCCCCAATTTGCGAAGGGGCCCGCAGTTCCCCGGAAAAAAGCGATTTCTTCGGCGTGTAGGTTTTCTGCTCGGGCCTGGTCTCGGTTTTTCACACGTCCAACGGTTTCGAACCGGCCTCAACCTGTCCGGGACTCAACGGTCATTCCCACGTCACCTGTGCCGTCGAAGACACTCACTCGCCCATTGTAACGATCCCTAATGCGCGTTATCCCTCGGAGTCGGCTACCGGTTACCCGTTCGTACGTCCCTCTCGCGCTGATTTCTTCTCGCGGCCGACACCTTGCCCGCCAAAGAGACAAAAGGATCCGACCGAGCTCGCGGTCGCCGCGGAGCTTGAAATGCTAATCCTTCGGAGGGACCGCGTCGAGATGAGAAACGGGGGGAGTGGGGCCCACGGAGGGCCGAGCGGGCACCGAGCGGGCACCGAGCGGGAACCGAACGGGCGCCGAACGGGCGCCGAACAGGCACCGAACGGAGACCGAACTGGCGAAGAACGGTGGCCAAAACGGGGCCGGAGAGGACAGGGGCGTCGGTGAGTTACGGGACAGTCTTAATTTCGTCATTCATCTCGCAGCGCAGCCGGAGAGGACCGACAGGATCCCGGCTTGGCGGCTGACTGGTTGCTAAGACAAGAAGTGGTTCTCTCGTCATGCGATCGTAGTCTTACGATATTGTTCTTGCTCGCCCTCTGGGGAAATGCGCCATTTTTATTTAGATACGCGACATGTAATCTTCGGGGAAATATTGTTATTCGAGCGACCACTTTCAGAAAATTCTTCCTGGGTTTCCGAAGAGTATATACTGGGTAATTGGCGAAATATCATTTCTTAATGTATAAAAGGATCGTTTAAGAAAAATACTATTCAATGTTTTTAGAAACGTTTCAATTTTCATCATTTTTCCGCGGGAAGCTTTTACTTTCGCATTTGTCACATTATGTGGAAAAATCGTGGAAGAAAATGAATGATGCTTCTGGAAAGTAGAGATTTCAAGCTTTAAAATGAGTGCAATGTTATCTTCATACGACTGTTCTCTATAAAATTATAACAGTATGAATTTCAGTGACGATAGGAAGTGTTACCTTTCGGCATCACTATACAGTGTAACATAGTATAATAACAGACTCTATTAAATAGATTATGAAATTTTGCTGCCATTAAGACTACATAACTTGTTAATTAGTTCATAATTTACAGTGAACGGAGCCATAAAGACATCCAGCCTCGTCTAAAAACATCCAGCCTTATAAAGCCACATCTCAAGTGAAAAGCAAGTCTCTCGGCCAAATAGAAAAAATAAAAAAAGATAAAAAAAGAGAATCATGGACTCGAAAGAATATATTATATCAGAACGCTTCCGGTCGAGAACGCACACAATTGAAACCGAACCGTTTTATCCGAGCGAACGCGGCGACTGTTATTAGCCCGAAATGAACGAATGGGTGGCTTAAACGCCAGATACACGCTAACGAAGCGTGAATAGAGAACGTTAGGTTGTAAAAGTGTCTCATTACTCGCGTTTTTACAGCTCGGGGATAATTTGCACACGTATGCGCCTGGTAGACCAGTTCTCCCTCGGATGCGATTCGATACGAGAGAGGTACGGAACGCGTAAAAACGCGTCAGACCTGATATCGTTCTGTGAAATTGCTGTTTACTCAACGGACTGGGTATTAGCATGGCTGATTTATACGATCGCAGGTCTTGAGATATTATTATTGTCGCCTTTACTGAACCGAGCACTTGGGGTCTCTTCTCTGGCCACTTCTTTAGCGGTTGACGGTGGATGATTGTTGGTAGCTTGAAGGGGTTGAACACGTTGAGAGGGACAGATTTATGAGGGTAATTTATCGGAGATCCTTCGGGGATGCTTAGGGCTGCGCCGCTTTCAATGCGAATCTTCTTTCGTCGGCTCTGCGGAGCCTCTAACCTGAAAAATTGCGCTATTGTTGGATATCTGTGTCGCTTCTGTGTCCACGATGATAGCCCCTGACACTTGGAGAATTCTCTGTGAAGCAATATAAAATAATAGAAAGGTGAAAATAATTTATGTGTTTAACACTTTGACTGCTACACCTACCATACGTGGGTGATTGCTAATTTCATTAGGATCCGCGAAACATGTAGAAGTTGCAGTCACAGAACTTTTCAATTTTAATTTGACTAAATGTATATTGCAAAAATTTTGTAAAAATATTTTGCTTCTTGGCATAGTAGATAAATTTTTAGTAACATTAGCTACGAGATTGTACCGACACGGATTTTATGGATTTTGAATGTACCATGATTATCAGTAGTCTCGTATATAGCTCAGTATAAACATTCCAAAAGGTTCGATTCTTGTTTGTTTCCGCAGCGAGCATTTTCTATAAATAAAGCAGTTTGTTGGTTCAGAGTGTTGAAATTCTCGATCGGAACGAACGCAGTCGTACAAGCAAACATTAATCACGGTATTAATTACTTTCACTTTACCTAAATCTATTCCGCCCGATGTTTTATTACAGAGATTAATTTCTCTGACAATCCTATCGTTCGAGCATAAATAACGATTCCACGTCGAGCTGTCAACGATTGATTAATGTCTCCTTAATGGACCCGACGAATAAGTGTTTCCGACAACGTATTGAAATCACTCGGAGCCCGTTCGCTTGATCGAGAAACCGAGCAATTAGCGATAGTAGGAGATTGCTACCTGGCGAAACGGTCGTCAGGTGGCGTCACGTATAAGGGCCCGGCCGATCTAGTTCCTCGAGAAATGTCTTCAGGGCCCGTCCGATGGGAAACGCGTAATTTACGGGGCGACAATACGGCTGGTTCCAGCTCATTGAAGCACGAGCTGCGAAACCTCTAATCGCCGCGTTATCGATCACGCTGCCTAGGGCCACTGCAACTACCGCGACCTTCGACAGCTTTCATCCCGATAACACGCTGGTCTGACAAGCTTTTTCAAGATTTTTCAATTTCGATAAATTCAGAAGAATTGTCAAAGTTTAAAATTTGAGGACAGCACAATTTGGGTCAACTTTCAGAAAAATATACCGTGCGAAGAATGGTTGGACAACGATGCAGCTGGACTTATTTTAAAGGATGGAAACTTTAAATTGACACTCTGAAACTGCCTTTTTTAGGGATAAATTGATACAAGAAAATGGTAGAAAAGTGGAAATAATTTTCTCGAATGTCTTATAAATTCTAATGTGAATATGGAGTTCGAAAAATTTTTTTTTTGGAGGCAAAGCGATATGAATTTGAAGATTGAAGAAGTTGCATTTACCATCCTTCCACCTTCAACTTTATTATCATGCTTGTTGATTATAATGTTGTTCTAAAGTCCCAACTATTTTCTCCAATTTTGTATTAATTTCTTCTGTCTATGTATACAAATTAAAAATCCTTCTGTCAACTATTCCTCTCCACTTTATCAAAAATTATAGAATATTACAATTAATATAATCAACTACAACAGCTCTCTGCAATCAACACTATAGCCAATGCCTTTAAGAGAAATAAAACTGCAGCATGATCCTCTTTAGCCCAAAAATTCTTCCCGACGCGCCTAAACGGTGCACAAAATCTGCCCGCTTAAATGGCGGCCGGTTCCTGGAGCAAAACGGCGAGCCACCGTGCATCGTTGAAAAGGATTGATCGGAAGATGCGCATAATTTCGACAAGCCTAAGCGGCTTTGCGGAGTACTGTGAAAGGCGAACGCGACAGGCGCTCGAAGGGAACACGGTCCGATATTAACGAGCACGGGAATAGGATCGGCGATCGGCTCGAGAGCATCGAGGAACAGTCACGAGCGTCCGTTCAAGCAGAAATACCCGTTTTCCGTCGGTAAAATTAAAGACAAGGAGCCATCTTCACGGTCGACGGCGTCTTAACGAGCCCGAACGAATTCGTCCCGCGGACGCGAGAGTCATCGATTTATCGAATCGTTACCGACGAGAGACCGTCCCCGAGGCGCCAGACCCTTTTTAATGTCCGATCGTCGGCGCGACCGATCAATTAGCGGGCTATTGATCCTCGAGCCGCGGCACGGCTGCGTTCGATCACGGCCACGACTCCGGAAAAGTTCCTGCCACCTGGCCCGACCCCCGCGGCCACCGGCAGATGCGTTCTCGGTCGATTCTTGCATCGATCGGGCACGTGATTTCATGGATCTCCCCTTCACCGGATTCGAGAACCGAGGATTTCCGCTCCTTCGGCAGACTTTCCAGGGAACTCCTGTTTCGGACGAATGGTGCCTCTACCTTTATTATTTTTAATTTGTCTTTTAATCCGATAGACAATTCTGCTATTTTCTTATTTGTTTGTATTTATGTTAATTGCAATAAGAATCTTATCTGTCTTTATGTTCAAATATTCGATCAAAAATCACGTTTCCACGCCATATTCTAGCAGCTGCGCGAAGCTTGGAAATTTCTTTCCGCATCCAAGCGTAATAGGATTTAAAGATTAGAGTCTCCTCTTTAAAATGAGTTGGAAAAAGTTGACGTGCGATTTTTTATTATTATTTTATCACACCCTGAATGGAACGCTTTTAGTGAACATTTATAATCGAAAAATCACATCTCTAATAGCTCGCATTGTAGCAGCTGTGCGAGGTTTGAAAAATGTTTCCTCGGGTCTAAAGCATAGTGGATTTCAAGCTTGAAGCCTCCTCTTCGAAACTAGCCTAGCGAAATTAACCTACCATTTTTGATTACTATTTTATCGCACTTTGAACCGCGAATGATTTACTGCTTACGTTTTTCCAATTTATAAAGAGGAATTAATGCTTACGAATTTCCCTATGTATAATAATAGATATAGCGCTCATGTATTCTCCTATTTAAAGAATACATTATAGAAGCTGAAAATTTATATTTCGGAAAAAAGTAATTGATATTCACCCTCGCATAAGTGAGCCAACGAGGCGAGTAGCCTAACGCAACGGGAGAACACCGTGCCCAGCGAAAGTGACTTTCGCTATTCAGTGACCAGCTAGCACAGGAGAATCAGCCTAGTGATCTCGCAGTATACCGCTTCTCGTGGCACGATAAAAATTGATAATACGCGTGTACACACGTCTCCGTGGCGGGGGTGTGTCTCGTTTCATTCCGGTGGACAGTGCGGCGCCGCGAGTGCCCTGTTATGGCGGGATAAGTGCTCTCAAAGACACTTCGTGGAATGTGTTCTTAATGAACCGAACGCGGCTGCCACTTGCCAACTATCGCAACACTTGGTGTACACAATGCCGGCTCGATTGACACCGAGTGTATCCTGTTCTCCGATTCCCAATTACTCTCCGCTAGTGGGAACTGCCCCGGAGAACCAGCCGGACTTGTCCGATCGGAATGCCTGCTGTCATAATGCTTTGACTATTTCGCCCGGCGCTCGTAAAACAACGCCGATCGTGGACTGCGATTGTTTCGCCAATGCTAAATTATCGTGTGTGTAACTGGCTTCAATTTCATCACCTTGTTCGAACCACCGTTTTATTTGCTGAATCATTTTTGACGCTGGTATTCCACGTATTGTCACTTTAGGGGATGTTTTGCGATTCTTTTCTCTGGAACTGAGTGACTTCTTTCGGTACACGTATATTTGCTTGAAATAAGGTTGTTTATAGAGTATTTTGTAATTTTTTATCTGAGAATGTTCAGTTTAATTACGGGGAGTTTTTGATATTATTTTCATAAAAACTGTAGGATTTATTGAACAAAAATTCTTTTTAAAAACGATGTACAATGAAGTATCATCAATCATTTTATTGATTGAAGTAACTTTTACATTTTTATCTGAAATATTGTATTTGTATATTTATAATTTCTATTATTTTTATTGTAGAAATATACAAATACGATATTCTGATGCATATATGCATCTATAGTGCTGTAAATAATTATAAATTCCACATAACTTTTACATTTTTACTGACACTTGAACAAAGCCCAAGAAATAACTATATCTGTACATTTCCATTTTCTGTTATTTCTAATACAAAAATATCCAAACACATTTGTCAAGTTTTCCTTTAAACACCACTAAAAATGTAAAAACTGCGAGCAGTCTATAATTATTCACACCGCAGTAAACCGTTCGGTTCGTTACGATCCTAAATCGTCAGGGCCCTTTCAAATAAACCCGGAGTTCGGGAAAAGTCCCGGGCCTCCAGAATACACAGAATGGTATTCGGCAAGTTGGAATTCCACGGTACCAGGAGAGCAGGTCTCGCAGGATGCAGCCCCCGAATGGAAAACTCTTTTCAAGAGTTTCCACGATTGCCACGAGCCCGAGCAGCCTGGAGGAGCCCTGCGCAGCTCGATAGCTCTCGAGACACGTTCGAATCAGCGTGGCAGAGCGGTGGCGCATGGAGGATTTGTCATCGAGGATCTTGTCATTCGAGTGTCTCCGAGGGTGAGTGCTCGAGGAACGTTCGATGACGCGAACTGGCAACAGGCCCGTTTCTCGCGTCGACTCGTTCCTTCCACTCGAGATTCCCAGATCCGAATCTCCGAACCTCGACCGTTAGCCGCTGCCCTCCTCGCTCTGTTTACGCGTTCTTTCTCTCCGCTCCGCTCTTTTTTTCTTCTCATTTTTGTCGTTCGGCCCGATTTTCGCAACCGACAATTTCACCCGTCGACGCACGCCGCGCGTACGCAACTCGCGCGCACTCGCATGATCGAGCCCGCGGAGCCATTGTCTCTGCCGCACGGAGAAAGTGTGACCCTAATAGCCGCGGGAATGATTAGAGGAATCGCTGTGCTCCAATCAGCATGCGCCGTCGCACCCACTCGCACAAACGCGAAACCGACTCCTTTCTCTGAAACCGCGGCCCGATAGCCATCGGGGATCTTTTTCTCCGTTTCTGATCAGTTTGTGGAAAATAAGTATGGTCTGCTTCGATTACAGGGAATAGGCCAATATAATCTTTATATATTTAGTCATTTTTATTCGAATTTTCTTAATTTCCTTAATATTTATACTATTTTTAATAGTACTACTCGACAGATGCATTAAATCAGTAAAATCTTCGTGAAAATGCAATTTTCCGTACCTTATTGAATCCAAGAAAACCTCGAGTGACACATTCTATTGATGCAAACGTTTTCTAATTTTTGAAACGTGCACGAATTTTTGTACTGAATTTAGATATCATTTTTGCAATGTCACATTAATTTCAGATAAATATTACGATAATTTCTGATAAATGTTTCTGATAATATGCAAAGAGTAAGAAGGAAATGCATAATTTATTCATTCTTTTTTCAAGTTGAGGTATATTTAATTTTGTGTAAAAATAAAGAAAATAAATAAATAACATGAGTGAGAGTACACATACGACAGCAAAGGGTTAAGTAAAATCGCAACTTATTTTGTAAAAATCGAGACGTGGCGAAGATTGATTTTGTTAACTATTATCTTCTACAGAAAACATGGAAGATATATAATAATAATTCTTATAAATATTATTATAAATCTTATAAGTGCTTGTAAATGACATTTTTACAAAATCTTCTACTTAAACAGATTAAAGAAATAGTACAAAGAATGTTGACTTCTTTTGTACCTTTGATACAATTATTTGCATTATCCTATTCATTTCGATTAGGTTCTTTCCAGACTGCTCCAAGCAGCATCGATCGAAGCCGGCGATTTTTCCGACGTCGCAGCTTTCTACGTCCCCGTATGGAGGACTAAACGGGCACCTCCAATGAATTTGAGGGCGTCGTTTTCTATGGCATCCTGATTACGAAAAATTCTCGGCTGTATTGTGCATGTGACACAATTCCGCGCGCGGTGTCATTCAGCTTTTGTAGTATCGGGCATTGTCGCGAAGAAGGATAGGATCCTTTCTTCGGCGACGGCCAAGAGAATGCTGAAGTTGATCTTTAATCTGATATGACAAGAAACACCGCGTGCAAATCGTATATTACTTGTTCATGTAAACATTGCGAAACGCTGTATCTGTCGCAATCGAACTCTCGCAAGAGTGATTCTCATGGGCCGCGTAAAAATCGATCCTGTGAAAATCGAATTTTTCAAACCTCATCTCAAACTCCTTTCATGCGGTATTATTATACATTCTGTTGTGTTATGTGTATAGGCTGAGTCATAGGACAAGTCACTACGATCACTCCTACAACTTTTCAGACACGAACTTTTGATACCAAAGGAAAGACGATTTATTGGTGATCATTTTTAAAGCATTTATACATCTCTGTAGGAGACTACAAAAATTTTGGTTGGACTTGAGCTACATGGATTTGACGATTGAAACCTTCTTTTTAAAACTAGATCAACAGAATTGGGGTAGGTGTCTCTTTTATCCCTTTATTGCACTTTGAATGGAGCCCTACATTCGTGTAAAAAGTTCCTCCAAAATCGCACTTTTAATAGGTCATATTCCAGCATCTACGTGAAGCTGAAAAAATTTCCTTTCAGACTCCAGTTGCATTCAGTTTGAAGACCGAAGTCTCCTCTTTAAAATGAGTCGAAAAAGAAGGTTCTGCGATTTTTTCTGACAGATTTATCTTGCTTCGAACATGCTACTAAAACCAGTACTCTTTCAATTGCGATTCGCCTCCAGATGCAACCTTCAAATTCAAAAACGTGTCTCGTAACATTTCAAAACACTTTTACAACAAATTCTCCACCGTCCCAGCACAAATCCAGCACGTTCATCAAAAGAGGTAGACGCGGCAACTATCTCGAAGCAGCACGTGCATTGCGAATAAAAATAAAGCACTATTTCCGCGAACTCATCTAAACCGCAGGAGCGCAGAAACAGAGTAGAAGAAACAAGTACGGGTAGATGTCGGAGAGTCTTGTGATTTTGTTTGTAGAAACGGCGGTCGCGGAGAAAACTGCTCCGTTTCCGTCCAATTAATCGCGAGCTCCGCTCGCAGCACGGCCGGTTGATACGTCCGAAAATGAAATTAGTGCGTGAGCACGCGGGTGGGTAGCCGAGCGCCCCCACTGCTTCTGCCGGTCGGTGGTCCCCGGCGGGCATACATTAAATAAATAATCTCGATCCTCTCTCGATATAACGTGACCGCTTAGAACACCGGCGAGAAGCTACCGGCTGGGCCGGGGCCCCGGCCCTCCTCCTTGCGCAACTGTCGGCCGGTCGTTTCAATTAATTAGCATCGCGGCATAAAAGACGAGTCTCATCATCTTTTCCTGTTGCTCGTTTCGTGCGGCCGTGCCAGCCGCGGTCAGATTATTCAAAACGACTCTCGCGTCGGGGGAGCGGCACCGGCTCCGCTCCGGCTCCGGCCCAGGCTCTCTGCCCGACCCGGCCCGACCCGGCCCGCCACGTTACTCATCCGCGGTATCGTACGTGCGTGCTCTACGTCCTAGAAAACTTATTAGTAATTCATGCCGTTGTCCAGTTCGTAGATTTCACCGGGAGCGTCGTTTATCCTGGCGAACGTCGCCGCGATGCACGACACGCGGCTTTCGGTGTTAAACGCTAAGACCAGTCCCGGACAGACAGCAATCGGACCGTTTTCGCGGCCGAGAGTTGTCTTATTAGGTGCCGGCCGCGTCCGACTCGGTACACGAACGCATCCCCGATCACTGATGATCTTCACCGGAAGTAAAAATTCTCTGCTGAGATTCCGGGAAACTGGATCCGGGGGAAATTCGTTTGCAATTATCTTTCGCGGTTGTTGATAAATTTCTATAGGAGGAAGAGAATATATGTTTTCAGTAATTTTTATGTAAATTGCGATTGTTAAATATCAATACTATAATTGAAGTTTTCATAAGGGGACGCGTTTTTATAGTGCAAAGGGTTGATCGCTACTTCGTCGTATGCTTTGTATATCCGCGTTATTTGTAACTGTTAAATATCAATGACAGAAAAATTGAGGTGCTCGTACAAGAAGACAATTGTCACTTCTTCGTATTTATTGTGCATCCACGTTATTTGTAATTGTTAAATGTCGAAGACAGAATAATCGAGATCTTCGCGACGCGTCACGGATTTACAAAATGATTAAAAATACACATACATGTTAAAACTGTGTTAAAACAATTTTAATAAAACTATTCCGTTCCAAATATAACAAATATAAATTATATAGTACGTGTTCGTCTTTTGCAGAGATTTACGGATCGGAAATAGCGAGCATTCGCGGGAAGTCGCGAGAAAGAACCGACGCGTGGAACTGCCCCTAAGAAATCCTTCGAATCGAGAAAGCGCCGATCCTTGTAACTGCGAAGAGAATGGTACGGCGAGTAAATAATGGCCGAATCGACGTTTAAATGGATCAGAGTCTCGGCCGGATCGTTTCGTGCGTCGCCGTGCGGAATTTTCGCGTCGCGTCTACCGGTTTCTAGTTTAATGAATGTAAATGGAGAACCGTTTCCCCGTGGATTCGTCGTCGCTCCGAGGAAGTCCCTGACTTATGGAAATGAAGGCGCTTCTCAATCCACGGGGCCTCGTCCCCGTGGGCATATTCTAGCGCCGATGTAAACTTAATGAGTTATGATTCCCCCGGTGTTGTACGTTATAGGAAGTTACGGTCGCCGCGTCTATTTCTGTCGTGGCTTTTAAAAATAGTCCCCGGAGCAGGAATGCACCTTCGAACGGCGAATATTAATAGTGACACTCTTGCATCGGGGAATATCATTTACCTCGGGGCGTCCGCAGTTAATCCGTAACACCGAGGGCTGTTCCTCTTTCGCGCCGCGCGTACCTATCAATTTCGACATTTTATGGTCACGGGATAATATCGATCGCGTTCAATAACGACTCAATTACAGAGGGCTTGACGGATCAATCCCGTTCCCGGCGGACGCCTGAACGAACCGCGATACAGTCGTTAGTTGTTCTCATCGTTCGTTATCATAACCAGATTTTCTAATAACATGTATCCTTCGCAGGCACGTCGCGCGAACCTTGGAATGCTCGAACGATCTAGACGATAATGGCCATCAATTTCTTCTCGTGCAAACACCTGCCGCGGTAACTGGCTTCCAGGTTGTCTTTAAGTAACTGAGATCCGGATCTTCTGATCTCCAATCAGCGTGTTTATTTTGGAGATCGATTCTGGGGTGGGTCGACCATTTGCCACAGGAGTGGATCTGCGACTGGACATTGTAATTTGTTTAATGCTCTCCATGGATTATGAAGCTTCCATCTGGATTATGATGTTCGAACAACCAGTTTAAACTGTTAGCTATTCGCATTACGTTCTATGAGGAGTTATAATGATCTCGAAGGGAGACAATATTCTTTTATTTATTTTAATATCTGTTTTTAGAAAAAAGGACGGCATATTTGAAGAGAAACCTGCCAGCATTTGTTTATTGATCTAATGCACATGGTGGAGGAGATTGCATAATTACGCTCTTAAAAACGAGTATGAGAGGAACACTGTACTATTTTTCTATACAAAGCAGAACTTCAAAAACCGACAATTTTTAAGGCACAAGATCCTCGAATAATATGATGTAAAATAACATGGCAGACAAATCGTCTGCGAATTATATTAATCAAAGGAAGTCATCCATAAGGCGTTCATAAAGAACGATAAACGAAAAGAATAGAACGGAGACGACAAACGCGAAAAAATATAGTAAAAGTAGACACTTCGCCCTTAAAAATGAGCATAATAAAACCATTATACAATATTTACAAGCCGGCAATTTTCCAACTGCAAAATCCTCGAATTCCATCGAGTGCATTAACGGAACACAAACTAACAAATCATGGTTATTTTCAACAAAGAACATTATCCACTATTTAATAGCAAAAGCATTGAAAATTTCTGCAGAGGTCCGATGCAAAAGCAAGAGAGATCGTTTCGCTATTGGATTAGCGAGAGGTCTTCATCCAGGTCGGAGGGCGTCCACGAAGGACGAGGGATCAGGAAGAAAAGGACGCGGAGGAGGATGCCGATGGAGAGAGGGAGCAAGGTAGCCCATAAACGACGGGCGATGGGTCGATCCGCGGAGGATGGGTAGCACGGTAGTTGGCGGGCCGCGTTGACGGCAGCATTTTTTAAGGCAGATGATATCGGCCCCCGGGGGACCAAAGACTAATGCGTCGAGATAGCGGCAGTAAATCAAACGGGAATTCCAGGTCGTACGCGTACGGATGTTTATGCTCGCTCGCGACCTCGCGCGGCTGCCTCTCCTCCTGCCACCGAGCGGAGATTTACTTTCTACTGGCCCTCTCGAATCGAAGAGATAACTGCGATCGCCAGCGCCCGCGCGATAAAATATTAACGGCCCTGGATGCTCCACTTATCCTTGGTACACCGACGTACAGCCTTCCTTTGATTACTATTGCATTAGACTCTGCCTCTTGCAACTTCTTCGATTTCCTTTGCCGGACGGCAGAATTGAAAGATCGAAATATTATTTTTTAACTGCGAAATAAAGATTTACTTCGTTCTTTAAAATTGTTGATAAATGTAACATAATTCTTGGATTTTTCTAGCGTGTTACTGTTCATTTGCTTCAAAGTTTGAAACTTTTAGCGACTTAAAAACCGTTCTTATCATGTTATCACATTAGAATCTATAAAAATATCACAAATGATCACGAGATTCTTGTCTTACAATATAAGTATACAGGGTGTCCCAAAAGTCTGTGGCCATTCCTGAGGTCATTTCAAGTAACTCTTTTCTTTACAACAATTTTCTCCGAGGCATCGTTAACGAGTTATTAACGAAAAATACCGACCAATGAGAGGCGAGCTTGACTGACGCTAAGCCCAGTTCCGCTCATTGGCTCAGCCGCCTGGCGCCAGCTGGATCTTGCCTCTAATTGGTCAGTGTTTTACTTTAATAACTCGTGAACGAAGCTGCGGATTGCATTTTCGCTAAGGAAAAAGTTACTTGAAATGACCTCAGCAACACCCCATTTCCCGATTGCAAGTGACCTTGGGTCTTCCTGTCTTAAAATATAGTCAAATGAAACATCTTTTCCATTAACAATGAATAAACCATGAATTTCATGTTAACAAAATCGACTTAAAAATGTCTGTCTTTCTCTAATAATTTTAAAAAAGTAGAAAATAATTCATATTATCCAATCCTTTTGATTCTTTTTAAATAAATTAATACTGATGCGCAGCGTTACAGATAATATAATACAATCTGTCCACCACATTTTGACAAACAGTGCATCAATTGATACTCATTATCAGGAGACCATTGCTCACCAATGATTGCCAGTGAGTAGAAAATTGAATCAGTATCGGTTCATTTAAACCAACGAATCGAGCTGTCCCCTCTGAATTCATTCGAAGAAACACGGGCCCCTGATGCCGAAAACTACAAAGTCGAGCAGTTTCAGGAGAACCGTGTTTTCCTTACAAACAATCCCGTCAATGGCCAGACACTTTGGCTCGGCTGTGGCTTTGTGGAGTCGTGATAGCCGACAAGCTTCGCCGCCACCCTCTTCCGTTCTTATTTCTGAAACTGGTCCCCCCCTATCCAGCAGGAACAAAATCGTCCCGAGACGTGCTCGTCCAGTCGGCGATCGTCTTATACTCGCGACGATGTGAGAAAATTCGGTAGCCTGCCCCTTTCAGACCGATCCACGAGGATGATTCCTCCCCTTTTCTTTTTTTCCCTCTTTCTTCCCGAGCATTAACCGGGATTCCTAGCTGGCCCGACGAGAGACGTTCCTGAATCAGGAACGAGTTCGGTTACCTTCTCTCAACCTCCTCCGCCACCTACGCCGGTGAATTCTGTGGTCGATCCTCACGATCCTGCGCATATCCTCCTTCATCCTCCTCTTTTTCCTCCGTCTCCTCCTCGGCGTCGCCTTCCGTCTTCCTTTTCTTCGAACAGTGCTTCTTCACGAGGGCCAGGGCTCATTGTACCATTGACGAGATGCGTGTACGCCTTGTCGACGCTGATTATGAACGCACCCGTAAGCTTCGCCATCAGCGTGCACACACGAGACGCAGAACAGAGCCGATGCATTTTTCTGGACGGAGAAACGGGCCTCTGCGCGGTGCACTCCTTTTAGGTGCAACGCGAGCAGGAGTTCTAACTGCATCGCTCTTTGGCGAGTCGTGGATTGTTTTTTCTAGGACGAACAGCGTTAGCAATGTCAACTGAAAAATTTATACGTAGAATTAAAAGTGTATAAATGTGATAGAAAAATTGTCGAGTGGTTGCACCTTGTATTTACTTGGTAATAAAATGTTCGCGACTGTCTGAATATTGCATTACGCTGTATTTTGGTAGGGACCCCAATGTTCATAGATAATTTTGCCGACAACAAACAACTCTACTAATATTAACCAAAAAATTCCCATGTGCAGTTAAAAGTACATACATTATATAGAAAAATCGTGAAATGGTCTCACTTTGTACATCCTTGGCAATAAAATAATAATGTCGCATATATTGTTACTTTATATTGTTACTTTAGTGAATCATGACATCAGTGTTCGCACATCATTTTTCCCACAACAAACGACGCAACTAACATTAACCAAAAAATTCCTGTGTAAAGACGAAAGTACGTTGCTCTGACAGAAAAATCGTCAAACGACTGCTCCGTGTATGGGCTAGATAAAAAAAATGTTTACGCTGCCGAATTTCCCAGGCGTAAAAGAGCGAAAATCGCGATGGCAAAGTGCGCGGCTGTAAACGGCTCGGCGCGATTGCGTTGCGGCCGGTCGAATAAAGAACCGATCGGAGTCACGATATCGGCGAGGGTGATCGGTCGCTCGCGTTCCAGTTCGTGTCGATAAATCGTTGAAATTTCGAAGCGCGACGCGTAACAGCCCGCGACCGGGCCTCTCTCGCAACGGCCCGATGTAATACAGGTCCGGGGGCTTTTATGTCGACGCACGTGCACGCACACACCGGTGCACCCACGATCGCCCGCGGCCATCCAGATATTGTTATCAAGCAAACGCGTACCGGTATCAGATTGAGATAGCCGATCCAGGGCGGCGGCACTGTCGCAACACGGTGAAAGTGTATCGGGGCCCCGATACGAGAGCCCAATTGAAATTAATTTAATTAAGCAAGCCCCTCGATCGGCTCCCCGGACCTGCGCCAACGAAGGCGCCTTGCTCCCGGACCAGCACACCCGGTGATTCGATCATAATCGAGGCGGTCTACCTGGTCGCCGATCGCTGAAAAATCGTTGCGTGGTTTCGCGTGTTCTAGGCCAGCCGATTTTTCATTTATCCGCTGCCCCATTGTGTTCCGAGCGATTTTTCTCCTATAGGGAAATGCTTCGATTTCTTCCTGGCCGATAGTCAATGCTATTGTTGGCTTTATTTAAATAAATATGGGAAATACATTCGTAATTAATTATAAATGTAGTTTAAGTCTAGCAATTCTTTTAATATTTTTCAATCTTTTATCTCGCGTAACAAGGAAGAGTTGAGATTGCCAAATAAATAAACGAAGTTTGATCACTTTTTAAAACAATGAATTAAAATCTACTGCACACTTCGCATCTCGATACATTCGTCCATTCACACCTGTTCGATCATGAATTCAATTACTGTCAAATGTTGAAAAGCTTCATCCTGGACGATTTTTTACATAGATCTTTATCGTTTAAATTATTTGATCCTGTCGAGAAGCTATGGCTCGATGGAAAATTTGATGGCATATTTTTTTAGAGAAGCTGTGCCACTTCTTTAAAATTTTTAGGTTACTTTAATACAATATTGAAGTAGCAGTCAGATTTATTTCACACAAAAAACAACGTTAAGGGATGAAATAAAAATTATAATTGACCAACCTGTCAGTATTGGAATTATTATCGTATTTCAGATTTTGTGTAATATTATTCAGTATATTATTACAGTAAGCAACGTAAACGGAAAATGGCTCCAGCAATTGCCCAACGGAGAGTATTTTTCCAACGTGTCGGGAAAAGTCGCCGAGGGAAACTCCAATTAATTCTCGAAGCAGATTTCAGCCGCAGCATGTCACAACAATTACGGGACGCGGCTCCAAGGATCAGATAAAGCGAGGCCTGCGTGAGGTCCTGTCAAAAGGACAAGAGCTACTTCATCGACGGGCCTGGTACACAATAATGATCAACGTGTCGCGTCCGTTCGAAGGAAAACAAGAGCGCCGAGCAGAAAAATATAAAAGTCAAGTCTCCGGCCGCGTGATGCATCGGCCATGGTCCACGTCTCACCCTAATAGCCGATCAGATAAAGACTCCTTGTCCGGTGGTCCTGAAGAGATCATATCGCGTTCGCACGCTCTCGCACCCTAGGACGTGTCCTGTGATGTCATTATAGGGCCGGCCGATTCGGTAAACGTGCTGCCTGAAAGAGTGGTCCATCGCTAAAGTGTTCGAGACAGGAACAGAGAAAGAGAGAGAGAGAGAGAGAGAGAGAGAGAGAGACGTCGGGCGCGTCTTAATTGACGACTGACGTGGCACGCTCGAGTGGCCACTTCGTGGGATTTCGGTGTTTGTCTGGATCCATTCGATGCCACTTGGAACGATCGAGATGGCGTCGATCGTGCCGGACATTTTCCTGCTCCATACTTAACAAACTTCAGCTCGGACGTTTGTTTGTACTTAGGGTATCTTCCGAGATAAATTTCTTCTTGCAACTACAGGAATTTGTTGTTCTTGGAAATTGAAATTTTTGGGATACGAGGGAGTATGTTTGTAATTCCTGCGATGAAGAGGCCCTCGAAATTTGAGTGTCTTTAATACTAAATTAACAAGGGATAGTCTATCTGAAAAAAGACATTATTATATTTGATCCATATTGTATTATATTATTTTTATTTCTCCTAGTTTGACTATTACGTGAAGTCTAGCATAAGACAATCGAAATATGTGAATTTTGACAATGAAGTGAAGGTTTAAAAATTGATTTAAGTATTGAAATAACAAATAATTATGAAAATATTTCTGGGGTTGAATATGTTCACTTGATTCTAGGAAAAAGTAGGATATCAGCAATTTCTGGTGCAATATAAAATTGTTAAAGCGTGTCTCGAAGATGCAGGTGTGAACTAGAAATATTTCTGTAGGCTGAAATTATTGTGCGGTAGGCTTATAATAAAATGTAACATTTTTGAGGTCGGACAAATGATTTTTGACGGGTCCAGGCGGTTTTACGACCAGAAAGACAGAGCTTTGGTCATCTGGTCCACTCCGTCACCTGCCCGCCCTTGAAACGAACCCCCCGATGGGCACGCGTCCTCCTGCCAAAACGAAAATCGGCCAACGAACTGACCATATGCCGTGTTCCCGGAAAAACGATCTGCGGCGGCCTTATCGATACGGATTAACGAGGTCGACTGTTTTCCAGGCTGTTGCTCGACGTTTACAGTCCCTGTTAACCTGGACCTATCGATTCCATCTCGGGACATCAGGTTCTCGAAGAGCTGCGGCCCCTTTGCACCCTGAAAATCTAGAGCGGGATCCAGAGCGAAGATGTTGCAAAGGATAAACTAGCTTTTATAATTAAATTGTGTAATAGTTATATGATAAATTAAATATAATGAAATTAAATTAAATAATAGTGCTTAAATAAACGTTTGTGATAAACTAGCACTAAAAAATCAATTCTTGAACAACCGAATTTGTTCCTTTTATTTTTATATTTGCAATCCTCAGCCGCACAATCTCAGGAAAATAATTACAATAAATAATCTAACAACAAAGAATCAATTCCGTGGGAATTACAGAAAAATCGTTGCAACGAGTTAACAAAATAACGTAACCATTCTAAAACAATTCTGCAGGAAACTCTTTTATTTTTAATTCCACTATACGAACCAAAAATAGTTTATTTCAATCAAATTGCTCGAAAAATAATTCCATCTTTAAAAAAGAAATTCGTAATGGTGTTAAAAAAGCAAATGATTCAGTATTTCTACAATAAAATATGAAAAAGTTATCGAGCAATCGTTAAATAATATTTACTAAATATTAAAAAATCGTCATTCCCTCTCCCGCGAATGAATAAAATTACAACCCTTGAATTACAATGTGTCCTTGAATATTACAGGATGGAGTGGCTCTCGAGCAGACCCGCAGCAGCAAAAACATCTAATGGAAAAGGAAAAGCCAGGAGTGGAAAAAGAAATTTCCAAATATTTGAGAAGAGTCCAGAAGCTGGAGAGATAGCGGACCGCGGCATACGGAGGGCGAAACGTTTTATTTGAGGCGCTAATAATAGACTAAACGCAATGAAACGTCCGGTCGGAGGATCGTCGAGACCCCCATGCGTTTCTGGAAAACGGAGAGTTGCCACGCGCCCGGTATCAGCTGTCCTGGAACCAGGACAGATGTTGGCCGCGCTGCTACATTCGCGTTTAGGGATTCGCACCCTGCTCCGATCTTTTCAAGCGTCGGTTTTTCCTCGCTCATCCGCAGGTGAACGTCTTGGAACGCGTCGAAACGCAGGTCCGGCCGTTTAGGGGCACGCGGAAAATCGATATCTTCGGGCAGGAGGATCGCAGTCTCCGATTCCTTGGATCTTGAAAGGATCGCAGGGACTTTGTCGGTCTTTTATTTTGTTTAATTCTTGGCCTGCTGGCCTTTCTTACCATTTTAAAATAAGGAAATGGACAAGTCTGGACAATGAAACGAGAAGTCAGGTCTGTGAGAATATGTTTAAATAAATTGGTGGACGCAATAGTTATCTGTATTATTGTCAAAAATGTGGAACGAAAATGTAGAACTTGCCGGGGGTGAAGAATACATAGCATTGTTCGCATTGAGCTAGCTGACAATGGTCGTGCGTCACGTGCTGCCCTCTGTGGCGGGCCACGAAGCTTCAATTCGTTCTCGAGGGTCTGCCAAATATTGAAACGCTTTAATAAATCAGTATGAGATCCTATATCAACTGTTACAATTATATGCTAGATTAATATTTGCACGAAGATCTATAATTTTAAAAAATCATTTCTGAAAGTTTGTTACATTTACCGCTCTTTCAAGATATCATGGTGAGGTACGAATACGATCTAGAAATACTAGAATAAACAACATCAATTTATGTATGAAATTAACAGAAGAATAAGTATTTATTTACATGATTAAAAAATTCCAATAACGTTGAACGAAGCAACGTTCATCCCTTAATCTCAACCCCTACTGTAGAGAATAAATAGTTTCAATAGTACAATATAAGTTCAAGTTTGTATAAAAATGTAGTATAATATAGAAGTATAATATAGTATAGTATAATACAGTATAATATAGTATAATACAGTTTAAAATACTATAATATATTATTATATAGTATAATATAGTATAATATAGTATTATATAGTATAATATAGTATAATATAGTATAATGTAGTATAATATAGTATAATATAGTAAAATATAGTATAACATAGTATAATATAGTATAATACAGTATAATATAGTATAACATAGTATAATATAGCATAATTTTGATATTAGTGATCAAATTGATAGTTACAATAATTCCAAAAAGACCCATGGGATCAAATCAAATCGCAGCTTCGAATCAAAATGGAACTTCGATACTAATCACACGAAATCGAACGGCTCCGTTGCAGCCAGATGACGTGGATAGGGAAAGTCGGTACTTCGAAGGTAAAAATTGCTGCAGCAGGTCTCCGGCACCCGGTTGCACAAAGAACAAGTACTAGGCTTTACGTCCCTGACCGAGGACTTAAAGAGAGCCAGTGATTCTTTGAGATTTCGGCACAATGGAGGGGCCTTGCGACTGGCTATTCACTGCGATCGAAGAAGGAAAGAAAATGAGAGGAAAAACTTCCCATTCACAATCAACGGAATATCCGACGTCTCTGGCGCAGTGGCTCTCTGGATTCCGGCTAGGAGATTCGTGGATCTCGATCCATATTTCAGCTAGGCTGAGAGACCCTGACAATGGGATCAGGACACTTCTGGATGCGTTCGGAGCAAGCGTAAGTGGATTTATTTTCGAAATTGCTCGTGTGGATTGAGGTGATCGCTAGGTGCCTAAAGCGACGGAAAAATATGGCTATTAGGAAGTTTTGATGTACCTAGAATCTATATCAAAATGTATTTTTTGTGGAAGACAACTGCACTCATAGGCTTTTAACCCTTTACATTCGGATATCATTTCTGTAGGAGACAGAACTGGAATATTGTTATAGTACTTTCATGATTAAACATTTTTGTGCGTGACAGTACAATATTATAACTTAAGAGTTATTCCAAACGTTTATTATTTTATACTTTATTAAATAATAAATAATTCTTAATGAGATTTAAGAAAATTCTCTAACTGCAATGTTAAATTTTAACGAACCTTAAATAATTGCTTTTGGACGATGATACTAAATTCAATGTACAATTTTAGACCTACCTTGACCATTTCAATCTTCACATTGCATCACAGAGTGCAATAAAATTTCATTGAATGTCCTACTGAATACTCTACATCAGAAAAGTGAAGCAAAATTTCATCTAGCATCGTTTTAGCTACATTAGTCTTAACATTGTACGACGGAAAGTACGAAAAGCGTAGCAATGCTCGCTTAGTTCTTGGTACACTTTGTCGTTTCACCAAAATGGTTTCGATTCACAGTTGCTAACCAAGCCCGAAGAGAAATCCGCACCTGTGCCAGGGTATCCGTTTCCCGGATGAATGACAGGAGGCTCGCGAGGATCGGACCCACGTACTAAAGACACTTTAAGGACCTTCCTCAGGATCCCCGCGAAGAATCCCATTGGTCACGGATGCAGCAATGGCCAGTCTTCAATGAAACGGTCCCTTCTCCGCGGACCTGCCATTCTCGTGCAGTTTCTTTCAAGACAATGTTCTAAAGCTGGAGCGGAAGGTGACTCCATGGCGTCCAATGGCGATCACCTCGACCCGGTAATTGTGAACCAGGGGTGAACCTTCTCGGTAGTTCAATGGAGATGACTTCGCCGTTCAGTTTCCACACTTCGGGAATTGTTATGGGGACGCTTTCGAGGGCTGCTGAAAGGAGTTGGAGAGAATGATAGTCCAGGGAGCATGATGTTTATGTAGATGGTGTCTTGTAGTCGATACTTCCTAAGAACTAGAATATTTCTGTTATTTAAAATATAATGTTAATTCTAACACTTTTTGTCAACAGTGCCTCCTAGTCTTTTATTTTTATTCGAGCTTGTCGAATTTATTTTCACGATATTTTTCTGATAAATGAGTAAATTCTATATTCTACAAATCAATTAAAATTTTTTAAAATTGTAACATGCATTGCTTTTATAAATAAAGATTTATCCTTTATTGAGATATACAAAACTATCTTTTTGAAAATAAAAGAAACTTAATGCGAACATTGTTTCAGAGGTGTCTGCGATTTTACTATTGTTAGAATTTCCACCAGGATTATTCTTAAAGAAAGGAAAATTAATCGTCGGCCGAGACCGAAGTAATTTTGTTTGGCCTGAAAAATTGTCTCCAGAGGGGCAGACGCGGCTAAAAAACAAGCGCCGAGTGAAAAAATAAACGTCGGAGGAGCTCTCGAAACAGTTGGACGAGGAGGCTTGCAGGACAAAAGGATTCACGGAGCCAGGTACGCAATGGAGGACAATGGGGCTGCGGGATCCCGTAGAATCCGAGAGGCTTTGCCAGTGGGTTGCTCAGGTACTTTGTTTGCAACCTGATTATCTCGGTTGTTAATAACCTTGTAAACATCCCGGCAAAACAGAGACTGAGGAGAGATGCTGGAAGTGAGACTGCGCCAGTATCGAACACCGATGCTGCACCCTGGAGTCATCTGCTGGACGAACGCGTGTCTTACGCTTCTTTGTTTTCGCAAACAGTTATGTCAAGGTTATGCTAAGGTTATGGCAAAGCTTTCCGAATACCAATAATCCTTGTTTTTCAAACAACTGTCTCTTGGAAATCGGATTTGAAAATATTTACTAGGCCAGAGAAATATCCCTTTATTAAGCTTTGATGTACGACTTGGGTTCTTAGTTGCAGTTTTAGTGAGGTTAACATCGCTATTTCAGATCATTTAAGCCGGAAAGGAAAGCGTAAACAATCTTTTAGGACTTCGAGTTAGTATAATGGATTGTTGCCCTTATCGTGTATCAGCTAGTTAAGAAAAATAAGGGTACAGTATTTGAGTGTTTGATTGCTTATCTTGTTTTCAGATCAGTCCTGACTTATAAATAATTTTTAAATATTTCCTTTACGATTGCTGCATAAATTTGATATTTATAATAATTTTTTACACAAGAAATTATAAATAGGGACATTTACTTTACAGCCGCTTCGACGATGGAAACACAGAATTTTACAGAAAAATTCGTTCTAGTTGCCTAACATCTTTAAAAACAATTTTTGTAGCCGTCGTTTTCTCGTTGAAATCTAAAATAAAAATATTTCGACGCTGCAAGAACGATTTAAGATATCATTCGGTGATGTCACGAGCATCCAAACAGATTTTCTTTACAATGCCAGCGTCTGTCGCCAGCGCGTCGAACGAACTCATCCGTGGAAAATTCGAAAATTCTCTGTCAGCAAACACGGAGCCGTGCAATGACGCATCCGGGAATGCACCAGGCGTAACGGTATGCAGATAAGCGATAGACGGAATAACAAATCCGTAACGCGGCGATAAGACAGCTCGGTGACTTGTCGGCACATTTTGGAGCAGGACCGACAAACAACTCGACCTCTCCAGCGATTGTCAATACGCGTTACTCATCGGGGAATATCTGCACCATGATCGCGATACGAGGTGCAACAATGACTAGTCCACCTAGGTTCGATCCGAAATGCGTATCTGTTGATAAGGATGACGCGAACCTTCGGCGAGCCTCTGAGGAAAGATGGCAAACATCGTTAACGGGCACGGAGGGGAAATATTTGTGTTGGAAACATCCCTCGCTGTTTTCTAAATTGCCCGAAAATTTTAATGGGCTTTCAAGTCCACCGAAAAACTGGAAATTTATGAGCTGCGGTTCTGTTAATTGGAGAAATCGTTGATGCACGCTGACCCCAGTTTAATTGTCCCTTATTTTTCTCTGAGTTTAATTTCCTACTTCAAAGCGTAAAACTGTTGCAATTAGACTCGAGTATTATGCTGAAAATATTACTTTGAAATATTACTAGAATATCCACCTTCGTGAGAAATAAATAAATTGTGCACGAACGAATTAAAAATTCTATTAATAATTTTATTATGTTAACAATGATATATCTTGACTCGAAAAGTGACTAACATCGTCCCAATATTGTTCTACTTTAAATAATAGATGCAAAAGATTCAGAAGTGAAATACACACAGAAAGTAATATTTTATATATAGATTTTAAATATAATAAATAGACTGCGGATTTAAATTACATAAAAAGGTGTATATTAACAAAAATTGACAGCATTAGAATTTTATGTTAACTCCATAGTATTTTTCAATCGACGAAGGAAAGTTTCTTCTGAACCTAATTATTACAAAATAACTTTATAAAATTGAAACTACCATAAACATCTGCACTTTATTAAT
The DNA here is from genome assembly GCA_028455555.1 of Augochlorella aurata. NCBI lineage: Eukaryota > Metazoa > Arthropoda > Insecta > Hymenoptera > Halictidae > Augochlorella > Augochlorella aurata. The sequence continues at coordinate 4,360,986 of CM052165.1, forward strand.
AGAGTACAATTATTTATTCACTTAAAATCTCTTTACTTTTCTCCGTCTATTCAACATCGTTATTAATCTTTCTCCATGATGAATATTGAACTTGGTTCAGTCCAAAGATCAGGTGTCATAAATATTAATAAAAACAGTGAATCACGTACGGAGAAAGGAGAAGGTGTGTTTTTCCGTGGTCAGACAGCTCCCAAGGCTATTGTTTCAATCATGCGAGCCGGGTTATTGTCACTGCAAGGCTTTTCTTTCACGAATCTTCGCGGCTGATGTCACACAGTCTACCCTGTGAATCAGTGAGTGACTAAACGCCCCATTCACGCCGGCATGGCAGTACCTGCATGATTGTCCCTAATTAGCCGAGCGCTGGAGAGAGACAGAAAGCCTTGAGGCAGGGCCATAAATGCAGGTGTTTGGGCATTGTTGCCCTGCCAATTTCCCGCTGCTTAAGTCGCTTGCCAAAAGAGGTACTCTCCCTTCGTCTTCGAGGTAAATGACTGGTGGCTGCCCGGCAGCATTCTGCAAAACACACGTTAATGCTCATTCATTCGGTTTCCGCAGTCCCATTTTACGAGGGAGGGGAGGAAGGCCCATGGGATTACTCGGGGAAAACATATTCGCCATAAAAATAGCTTTGATGAATCATTGAAAGAGAAAATTAGCAACATTGACAATTAGTCAAATTGGAAATTATTGAAAGGTTACTAAGTGTAAAAATTAATCAAGATAAAGTTTAGTCGAAATAGCAATTAGTAAAAATAAAAATGAGTGAATGTGAAAATGAATAAAAGTAAAAGTGAATAAAAGTAAAAATGAATAAAAATAAAAATGAATAAAAGTAAAAATGAATAAAAGTAAAAATGAATAAAAGAAAAAGTGAATAAAAGTAAAAATGAATAACAGTAAAAAGTATAGAAAAGTGCAGTAAAAATCGTAGTCACGCATGCAATAAAATTTAACACACATATGATGACATAGTTTTACAAATATGAATAAATATCACATATTTTACAAAAATAGTTAAATAAATTTACAAAAACGGTATGGAAAAGAATTACAGGATAGTATCACATTATTTTCAGCTCATTACAATTATAAGTAACTACATTTTATGTCTCATTACAATCACCTATAATTCTAAAGAATCTCAAAAGATTCTGGAAATGTCGTAAACAATTTCTGTAGGCGACAAACGGGTGTTTTGAACGGCTGAGTCATCCAAGGATACTAAAGAACACAAATCTAAAGAACCCCAAAGAGATTATTATGGAGTCTTAACCACCGTAGCAGGATATTGGCAGCCGAAATGGCAAATAGTCAGATTTATCGTGGACGAACTGGATGACAAAGGTCATCCTGTGCAATTCATCGTCCACTGAGTCATGCCGAGGATCTGCCGGCTACATATACTGTCATCAAGCATTCGCTCCACGATGGAAAGTGTCAATATTGATGCGCTTGTTCAACTACTGACGGACAGTTTAGATTGAGATAAAGGGGCACTAAATCACGTGGGATGAGAGCCAGTGTTTGAACTTACATTCGAAGTTAATCCTTGTACCTAAATTGGCTCCGTCTAACCCAACATAAGCAAGAAATTCTTATTGTTTCGTTATGAAGCCATTGTATTATTCTCTACTTTTAGACGATAGTAATCAGGTCAAACATCTAATATAGTGCGCACACAATAATTTATGTTTCTTTTCTTTTCTGTCTTTTTATACATTTTCTCTTGTTTCTCGTTTTACTGTCTTTATACTACCTAATTCGTGTCGTTGTTAACGTTTTTATCTTTATTTGATAAATAAGAGTAATAATTTGTACCGAAACTCTTTCTTATCCTCCAATGTATGATAAATATTAACAATCTTTACTAATAACCTTTAATAACTTTTAAAGAAAAGTAATTTCCAATACAATTTTTAATCTCAATGATTTTCACTTTTGTATACATAAATATATGGAATTTATGAGACAGATTTGAGCCACTATAGTTGTACTATTTTAGGTTTCGATGAGTCATCATTATTTATCATTCTAGACGGATGTCAGTATGCTACGATGAACATAATACAAATAACATTAAGTATATTTAAATTATATTATGCAAGCCTGCAACATCGATGAAATAATAAATTGCAACAATTAAACTTACAATTTTACAACACAATTTTAACACAAATTTTGTAGAAGGGTTAAAATGTCCTACGACAAAGGAGAATTCCCTCGAAGGTTCCATTTCACATAAAATCATAGTACCTACCCCAGCACTAAAAGTATGTTCGTGTCTCCAACGAAGCCTACTCTCATCGAAAGATTTCCAATTTCCCGCGGCCGAACGAATCGCCGCGTAAATAATGCGACGCAGGGCATGATTTATCGAGACCGCAAGGTAGATCGCGCGGTACCATTTTCGCCAGTGCGTCTCGGGAGTCAAGTACCATCTTGTCCGAAGCCTGCGCGGACAAAGTGACGGGCCCCGCCATTGGTCCGTGGAAAATTCAAGCCGAGCCCGTGGAGACCAGTTTGATGGCACGAGAGAGAAGAGGAAACAGGGTTCTGTTCTCCCTCCCCTATTTGGCGTACCGTGCACATGCCCTAGGGATCGCCGGGGCCCCGAAAATGGGTCCGCTAGTCTCGGTGGGGCCAGTCGCATATGGTGGCACGTATACGTATACATACATACATATATATAAAACATCCAGTGGTAATAGCCAGGTGTTTCAAAGGTGAGGCTATGGGGCGCCCCTCGCTCCTCGAGGCGGCACAACAAAAAAATAAACCAGCTTCCTTCCGATGGGGCTACCTCGGGCCCCCAAGAGGCGGGGTGGGGGCCACCCGTTACACACGCACGTCGCAATAATTATACAGATTTATTCGGCCGGCCGTAATCGCAACCGGTAGGATACGTATGTATATGAGGACTAGTTAAAAGTTTCGAATCCAACGTCGTCGCGCGTACGAAATTCTGGGGTACCACCGGTCACACCTTTCGTTGCCTTTCAACTCGCCCTGTAATTTATGGCCCTGGAAATTTTCTGGAATCGAGGCTGTGGATGCTTCGCGCGGTCTTCGAGGTGGTCATCGATCTCACAATCGGATCGAACGATTTTATATCGCAACGTTTCGAGAGGAATCTTCGGAGGCTATTTTTGTAATCATTGGTACGATGCTCGCCGGCTGCGAAATTCAATAATCAGTACATAGCTTAACCCTTTGCTTAATCCTTGTGTCAAGCCAGACATTTACAGGAATTGTTTCTAATTTTTCTGATTTATCAAGATTTATGATTAATGGTACTGAAATAATCCTAGTGTCACGCGAGTTTGCTATTATCTCGTAAGCGAATATGATTGAGTTAATGTTGATATTAATAAATTATGCTATGCATATTTTAACATTCTTATATTTTTTATTTCACATGAAATTTATCCTATTTCCCGTGGAATTGTATTTTTGTATATTTGGTAATAATATTCTCTATAACGGTGTTCTAAAACGAATTAGGATCTCGAATGATAATGAGACGAAACAGATGCAGGATTTACTAATTACGAACACGTTTAAAAATATTCGAGAGGAGCCGGACAGTTACAGAAACACATTCCATTCTACCCAGCTAATAAATTCGTTCGAGAGTGTCCACCCGGTGACATTCGACCCTTACCGGCAACCCTTGAGACCGTTTCCAAGCACGGTTTCCCAAGAAAAGGGTAAAAATAAAACGAAAAATGCTGTCGTAGGATCAAACGAGTTTCCAAGCAGAGTTCCCGAAGCAACCAGTGCAAATGAAATCAGAAATACCGTCGAAGAATCAAACGAGTTCCCAAGCACAGTTCCCTAATAAGAAGTGTACACAGTATCGGTGAATCAAACCAGTTTCGAAGTACAGTTTCGGCGGAAAGAAGTAAAAATAACAACAAAAGTAGAAGAATTAAACGAGTTTTCCCGCGTGTCTCTGCAGGGATTCGGCGAATCGGATACAGTTTCTGATGAAAGGAACAACGAAAAATGCTCGCAATCTTGCCTCGAGATCAAAGGAGTCGGCAAGCATAGTTCTTGAAGGGACCAGACGAAGTACTGTCGAAAAGTGAAACGAGTTTCACGAAGTACATTTCCCTAGGGCACAGAGTGGAATGCTTGCAAGCATGATTGTGATGAGATACGGTGGAAATAAAATGTGAAATAGCGTGCAAGAATCGACGCTCTTTCCGAATTTAGTTTCTGAGAGGACGAGACAAAATATTCTAATTCTTCAAGAAACAAAATAGTATGTTTCTAGGTGTAATTATGGAACTAACGAGCAAAAATAGCAATCGAACGAGCAATTTTTAAATATAATTTTTAAAAGAACCAACCAACGAAATGTTGTAAATAAAATGACTTTCAAAGCGTATTTCTAAAAGTAAAACATAATCGAAGAAATAAATTTCAATTATCAAAGGAGTGTGAAGCAGATTACTGTATCAAATGGAACGAATATCGAAGTGCATTTTCTGAAGAAATGCATCAAGATGAAATAAAAAGATATGCCTAAAAATCAAGTTAATTTCCAAGTATATATTCTGAAGAAAAATAAAATCGAATTATTAAATCAATCCTAATCAATCAATTAACTTAAATTAATTTAAATAAATTCTAAAGAAATGCACTCGAATGCATTTCTGGAAATTAAGCACGATCGAAAAGAAAGAGCCTCTGTCTCAGAATGAAACTTCCAAGAATGTTTCTCGAAACAACGATTGATATCTTGTCACAAACTGACGCAGAATAATCGCGTTCAGCGTACCAGCATAGTAATCTCAGTGCGAGGAACGCAGCGAAGCAGGATCGAACCTGTCACACCGGGGGTAAGCGTCCGTAAAAAGTGGCATTTTTCGAGCAACCTGCGAATACCCGAAATACAGGAAGGGCGAGGTGCGGTTCCCGTGCATTCCCTTGGCGCAACGCGTTGTCCCCGAGCGAAAAAGCCGAGAGGATCGGGTCCTGTATTTGATATAATTTAGGAGCATTTTTCGTAGAGTCTCGACGGAGGGAACCGGGATACAGCATACCGGAACCGGCGGGTAGCTACCGGAATAACCGGCCCGCGGTGCAGGTCTTCCTCTAGCTATGCTTCTTTTCCGTCTCGCTTCTTTTTTCGGCGCCGGGCCGAGCGAAATGGGAAAAGGGTTGCCGTCCTCTGTGAGACAGATAGCCGGCCTCTCTGTAACGGAGCGTTTAAAATGCGCACTCGCCCGGAGACCGACGCAGGTAGATTATTTTTCGCCGGTGCACGATTCATTCTTCGCTCCGTCTCGCTCTTTCTTTTTGCGCGTTGCGGGACCAGAGTGAAAAGAAATCTCGTGTAACCGAAGACCTACGGCCGGTGGATTACCCGGGAATCATCGGATCCCTACGGATCCGATCGATGCACCCTTTCCTCCGCAATGCGCATTTATCAAGAACGAAAGGGTTGATCTGCGGATTTGGTTATACTCCGGCCCGCAGCAGGTACCCGGAGGATTTCGACAATGGACGTTAAACTGCCGCGAATTTCACGATTTAGAATTTCGTGCGCCTTTCGAAGAGGTATTGTGAGGTAGTATAATAATGGCGTAGTGTACTCGATGTAGAGAATGTTGTTATGAATGGTGAGAGCAAGAACGATTGAGAAAAAAGATATTAATATTAAGACCAATACGTGTGGTCCACTATATTTTATAGCAATATCAAATGTTTTCTGTTTTTGGAATAGAACTGAGAATATTCTAATTTATGGTATATTCAGTTTATTTGTGTTTATTACATTTTATGCATTTTATAGCTGAGTAAATTGTATATTTTACTATAAATCTTATATTTAGTTGCTCTGTGTTCTCTATATTTTATATTAAATAAATTAACTATTCCCTTTGTATCCTTAAAAGAGTAATGGCTATAAACCTAAATCAATAAATATACATAATATGATAATAATATAATAATTTGATCATATCTGCGAATTATACAAATATGTATGATAAAAATAAACTTATAAAACTAATAAACTGATAAAATTTGCAACAGTAGAAAGTGATAAAAAATCTTATTAAATACCAAGCAAATAAACTCACGTTCAACAAGAATCATAATCGATTTCGAGTTCGATTATGCTTACTTTCCATTGAACAGATTTCGGAGCACCCTCCAAAACATCACAAACGCCGCCTACTATCGTAAAACATCGATTATTACCTCAGACAATGTTACAAACAGGTGGCTTATTATTCTACAGTCATATTGCATTCAATTGAACGATCAAGGTCACTTCGCGGACCGACAATGGCGACAGGGGACTGCGAGTACATGGAAGGGTAGACGTCGAAGCTGGTGGGTGTAACCCGCAATATAACCGAGCCATCGAATCGATCTAATCCGACTATAGTCATCTATCAAACGCCAGGATAATCCAAATTCTACGCTGTTCATTCTAAAATCGCCTGCGCACTGTTCTCTGTAACCCTCGGACATTTCACCAATATTTCAACCGTTTCGGAATTGTTAAAAATTTACAAAACTGTCATGCATTCACGCATTTGTAACGAAGATGAATAAAATCAAATGCGTAATAATAAAAATATCTCGGAATATTTCAGCGCGTAAAAGTTTAATATCTAAACTAATAAATTCGACCATGGGAAATACAATATTTCACTAAAAAGATCATCGCACATGGAATAAAATTCTGTCATCGTGTGCAAGGCAGTTTGCAGGCGCCGTTCGAAGAAACCGCGGCAGAGAAACCGGAAGGGGAACGACGTGGAAGTGGAGGCTTCTCCGAAAGACCGTTGGACGGTCGAGTAATTGTTTCGCTCGAGCCGATCGAGTTACTTGTCGCGCGAGATATAAATTGTTATTGGTTTGATGACTCGTGGTACGCGTGCTGAGTCAACGGAGCATATCCGCTGCGTCGGCTCGGCTCAAACCCGATGACCGGTGCTCTTGTTTGTCGTCCCTTTGATCGTCGGCCGTGTGACAAGACACTTTTACAAGGCTTGTGTTCCCTTGTGCTCTCGTGGGTGTCGATGAGATAAGCGGACACGAGACGCGGGGGACGACCGCGAGGAGCCGGAGGAACCGCGCGATTTCTGCAGAGGGCCATTCTGATGACCGAGTGACTCAAACTTTATACCTGCGCCGCGAGGTCTGGGAATTCCCCAACTACCTATACCGCTATAAAACCATCATTTGTCCGCAGCAGTTTAGTCCGTAAATTGTTAATTAAGATGTAGTAGGTCGCTTTTCATTGTTTGCCACGACTGAGTTGTAAACTTTTATGGATTTATGGTAGGTACATTGATGGTGGAAAACATGTGTTTTGAGAAACATTAACGACGTCGTTTTTGTGGAAGGATTTTCTGACCAGTAAATTGTGGTGCTGTAGAATAATGTCTATTTGTGATGATCGAGAAGATTATTTTGGAAGGAATATTTTACATGTCAGATTATTTTTTAAAATTAAGCACGAATATTTCCATTGAAAGTATAAAGAATTTTTGTAAATGCTCACGTCTATACTCTTCAATTATTATTTAGAACTCTTTTGTGACTTATTTGCAATTATGTACCTGTACAATGACTTTTATTATCCATCGAGACAGTATTATGATTTTTATAGTAGCCATAATGGCACTTGTCTGCCGCCAAGAAATTGCCCTCGGAGGACATCTTTTCACTGAAGTTTATCCTAATTACTCTTTAAGAAACTGTTATTTTTATGTGAAACCATTGTCCACTGTACCAAGGAAGACCTTCACTTTTGTCAAGCGAAGACTGGTGCAATTCCGTGGCTCGTCTATTATTCGAATAAAATGGCGTCCGGCCGTGGACCGGGGCACTTGTGTAAGGACAGAGTTCGCGTGTACGGACAGCGTTGTAGCCGGCTGTTCGTGGGTGTCGATGAGATAAGCGAACCGTCGAGGGAGCCGGGACGCGAGAAAATGGAGCAACGTGGTTTCTGTGGTAGGAACAAGAGCTCGGCGACGAGTGATTCGAATCGTCCGGTGCCGGCGTCTGCGACCGGTCGTCGAATAGTTCGCCGAGGAGTCCGGTTATCGGCACGCGAATCGAGCTCTCTGTCGCTCTTAACGATCCGAGAAATTTATAACGCGATGGGCTCGCCGACGGGGACCGATTTCGACTAATGCGTCCTGTATAAACGTCAGCGAAGCTGCGCGTCGATAATGCACCGCGGAGAGCCACGGTGACTTTTGTGCCGCGCTCTTGACGACCGATCGTGCGATAAATCAACCGGCGGCGATAACAACGGCTTTATATAGAACCAGCCGCGAGAAACTGCCCTCTTGATTTACGTTGATATCATTGTTTAGACCCGGTCCGAGATTAAGACGCTGGAAGTGGAGCACAAGAGCGCTCTGCATCCATGCGGAAGTTCCGTCCGGTATTTTCGTTCCTCTTCGAGCGATAGGTGCGACGATTTTTCTGTTCTGCGAATACTTGCTTTGCGAATAAATTAGTTTGATAATATCTTTGTTTTTAAGGATCGACTTCTCTTTTCACGAATTTTTATTTTAACAATCTGCTCCTTCCTGTTTAGGTTGTATCAGGTTGCTCGAAATCTCGCGCCGTTGTTGGCAATGTATGTTTCTTCTTCAGAAAATCGCGCGAATTGTTTGGCCAACCTAACAAATGCAAAGAAAAATTGTGTCAATCTTTGAAATATTGATCAACATTTTCTTCTATATTTTTTAACAATTTTCAGTCATTGTAGTACGTTCTTTGTCTAGGTCACAGTTAAGAAATCAAGAGCAAGTATACAATAAAAACGGAATTAAATAAGTAGATAAATAAATAAATAAATATTTATTCTGTAATAATTGTAGGTCACAGATTGGACGGCGAAAGGTGCATAAAAAGAAATGATGTTAAAAAAGAGAAGTGTGAAGGCTTGTGGAACAGGAGCTGAGATAGAGCACCGCGTGTAGCTGCGATTAAAGAGGTTCTTAATGCTCTATTACCGCGTAAAAATGCGAGCAGGCTGCACGGTTGTATGATACATTTTTCTGGTGGCGCGAGATCGATCAGAAAATACCAGGGTCCCTTTATTACGAAATAAACCGAACGAACGATCGTCGAGTCGGCCCCGAGGACCGAGGAGAGCGTTACGCGAACGAGCTGTTTACGAGGACAAGTACAAGGGTCCTTCATCAAAAATGGCCAAGCGCAGAGCGCGGTACCGGTCTCGGCCGCACACGGGGTTTATCGTTTCTCAATCGGCCGATTCGAACGATCCCGTCTCGCGCGGTGATAACCTGATTTAGCGCCGGTGACACATCGGCGAATGAAACGGAAAATCGATCGAGCGGAATGCCCGAGCGCTCCTTTGTCTCGTAAATTAAGCGACAAGTCAACGTTTGCTGCGCGGAGCTTGACCGTTTCGTTTCGTCTCGCATCGGCTGCCGCTATCTACGAACTCGGTTTGGCACCGGGCTTCGCGCGTTTTTCGGTGCGCACGGGTTTCAAGGATCGTAACGACGCATTGTTCTTGCGGAGCCGCGAACGAATCCGTGAAACGCGATAAGGTGTCGACGGGTTTTTACGGTCGGTGATTTCCGAGCGGAATAATGGCCGCCTGTCATCGACTCGGTAAGCTCGACTGTTGAATTCGGGAGTTCGATCGTGGCAATCGAAATTCAACGGAAATTCACGGTCGCGTTGGACTTGCTGCCGAAACTATAACAAATATAATGACATTATTATTATATTTATCCGATTGTCATATTTTTGTCATAAGTACAATAATTTTATGTAAGAAGTAAGTATCATGCAGATACGAGGAGACTATTAGAGTTACTAGTAGTATGCTTGTATTGAAAGTTGCAGATCTCCATAAAAGTTGTAGATCGAAACCATCGAAAATTATTAACATACAGCAAACTGTGTTAATATTTACAATACCAACCGTTCCAGTAAAATCGATTAACCGACGAACGAATCGTTTTGAAATTTCTCTGAAGCATCGCAGCTCCGCGGAGCAGAAAGCAGTGAATTACCAACCGATCATCGCTGAATAAGATAACGCAGCGGCGTGTGCTCCATTTCCGAAAAGCTCACAAAGCGTCTATCGCCGGATCTCGACGTGTGCCACGTGTCGGGATCATTAATAGATGGTCCAGATCCGTTGCATCCTCCCCCGCTCGCAAAAATGCCAGGCAGGAAGCCGTCGGATCGGTGAATCCTGCGCGAGGACTCTCTAGGGGGAGAAGCACGGTGAATCGTGCGGCCAGGACACGCGTGCTTCTGCGTGTGTGTATGTGTGCGAGTGTGCCTGTTTGTGTGGGTTCGAGCACGCGTGGGCGATGCTGTGGCACGCGACACGACCGTTACGTTCGAAACGGAGCTGGCGGTGGGGGTAGGAAAGGCGAGAAAGGGGGAGAGGGGTGAAATTCAGAAGGGGGACCCGGGCGGATTGCGGTGCCCTCGTGATCGCAGACTCACACCACGGCTCTCCTACGTCCGTGTACACGTGAAAAGACGGCTGACGTGTAAAAAAAAGAGCGGCAGCCAAAGCGACACACTCCACGGTACCGCACGGACACATCGACGATCGACTCTTCCCGAGAAAGACGGGAAGAGAGGGAGAGGAGATTCAGGTAGACGAAACGGAAATTCGAATAGAAAAATACGGGGCCCTTCGAGGGGGGAGTAGTCGGCGAAAGCGCGCGCGCGCGCCCAGAAATGTGCGGACACATCGATGGAGAGCACAGAGGACAGAGAGAGAGAAAGAGAGAGGTAGAAACGTGTTCACGAATCGATGGTGCATGTGCACCGACGACGGTAGAGGTGACGGGTCGTTGGGCCAGGTCTCAAACGGCGTGGGGTGGCAAAGAGGGGTGGGGAGTGGCTCGCGGAGGGGCCCAGCATCTGCTCCATACAACAACGCAACGCGCGGTGTAACAGAGCGCAAAGAGAAAAAGACGAGGACGGTTGATCGCGTCGGAGAAAGAGACGGCCGGTGAAAAAGGGGGAAAGGGAGGTGAAAAAAGGGGGAGCAAGAGAGAACAAGAGGGAGGGAGAAAGAGAGAGAGAGGGAAGTTTGAGCGCAGAGAGGAGCGCAGCAGGATAATCGCGTCGCACTCACGAACATCCTGCACCTCCTGTTGTTGCATAGAAAGCTATGGTGGGGGCTACGCTAGCCGGCGGAACAGATGCCTGCGCTCCCATTGGACGATGGCCCGTGACCGGCCGTCCCCTATTGGCGCGCAGCGCGGGGCCCGCGGGCCTGCATTGGTCGGACAGCACGTGCGGGCCACCTGCACCTGGCCGGTGGGGTGACCTCTTATAAAAGGCCCTGACGCACCCCCCTGCCAGTCAGAGACCGGCTTGCAGCCGAACCGTTTTCAGAGTTACGAGTTCGTTGGTTCCCCTTCGACGAGAGTCCCCTGTTCGGTTCCTTCAACCCCGGTCCCGGTCGAACAGTCAGTTCAGTTCAGATCCGACCATCGTACCGTGTGGATCGTTCGACAGTGTGCTCGCCTGCGATACGTTTTGTGGATTTTCGACGCGCTACCAAGAAGACAACACTGGACTTTATAATTGTTTCGCATACATGTGTGCAGCAAGTGTAGTGAAGTCTCTCTGGGATTTACTTTGACAATCGTCGCCGTTTCTCGATTAGAGATTCTGTGATTACATCAGTGCGTTGTTGAGAAAAACTGTAACAGACTCCGACAACCGCAACAATTGGATTACGAACTGCGGTTGCGGCTTCGCGGTGTTCCGTGCCTGCGAAGAGCCGACCTTGATTCGAAGTTCGCGGACGTGCGAGACCGTCAACCATGCTCGTCGACGAGATGCCGCGCAGCTTCGTCAAGAAGAATAACAGCTACAGCCACTGCCCGCTGAAAAAGCGGCCGGTGCACGTAGTGCCATCCGAGGAAGTTACCGAATCCATTAAAGGTGAGTCTCGACAGCCTCGCAAAATCGTTCGCGAAAATTCTCCCCAAAAAACCATTACAGAGTACGATATCTTCCCGGGAGATTAACTCGAACGCGTAACAATTTCCTTCGTTCCCCGTAGTTTCGCTAAACACAGTCCAGTCAGTGATTTTATTAAGCATAATAAAATTCGGAAGATAAAAAGAACATCTAAAATGCATAGTTTCCTCCCGCGTATGCAGAGTTTCTTTTAAAAAATCGAGCCAGCTCCGAAACGTAAAAATTCACCAGAACCGCAGACTAAAGACAGACATCTTTTCTGTTATAGAAGAAATAATCGACGTAGTAATGGATGATATCCCCGAGCCTGAGAACCTCAGCACAAAGCCCGAGGATCTCAGCCGAAACGCGGAGCGCCAGCAGCAACAGCCACCCGAGTCTCGTTCTCCGTCCCCTGTTATCAAAGTCTCCCAGTCACCGCCGTTGACGACGCAGCCCCCGTCGCCGCCGCTGCACCAGGTTCACCCGGTGCATCATCTGCACCAGCACTATCCAACGAAGCCGGTGACACCTCCGGTAGGAATCGCTCCGATTCACCCGGTGGCGAAGAAGGCCCGCGTGGAGGTGATCCAGCACGAGAACTCGACGTCGACGGCCTCGGCGGTGACGGCGGCGTCGGCGCCGTTGCATTTCATGGCGAGCAAGGCGCCGTTGGAGCCTCTGAACTTGAACACGCCTGTGGAGCCTTTGGCGCACTACGCGACGCCAGCATGGGCTCGCACGGCTCCTCTATATCCTCCACACTATCTGCCTTATCCGGCGGCTTATCACCGCTATCACCACGCGGGCGCGGAGCTGTACCCGTCTTATCCGATACCGGCGTACCCGCACTCGTCGCCGGAGCATCATCCGTCAGTGTCTCCGCCACCCCATGGTTCCCTGACCTGTCCAACGATCCAGAGACCGATCGCCAGGAGCTACGCGCACTGGGCCAGCAGTCCGGATCATTGCGGCCTGTCGCCCACCAGCTCTCTGGGGTCGGGGTCGCTGAGGTCGCCGCCGCCGGTCACCCCGGAAGACCTCTCCTCGCCCGGAAGCGACAGCGGAAGGTCATCGGCGGGAAGCACCTCGACAGGACCGACGATCGTGAACCCGAAGATCGAGAAGACAGTTACTAGTGGTTCGACTGTGTCTCTCTCGTCCACCTCGTCCTCCTCCTCCTCCTCCTCGTCGACGTCACCGAGGTACCAGTGTCCGGACTGTGGCAAATCGTACTCCACCTATTCCGGGCTGTCCAAGCACCAGCAGTTCCACTGCGCGGCTGCCGAGGGCCAGGCCAAGAAGTCGTTCTCGTGCAAGTACTGCGAGAAGGTGTACGTCAGCCTGGGCGCTCTGAAGATGCACATCAGGACGCACACGCTGCCCTGCAAGTGCCATCTCTGCGGCAAGGCGTTCTCCAGGCCCTGGCTGCTGCAAGGGCACATCAGGACGCACACCGGCGAGAAACCGTTCAGCTGTCAGCACTGCAACAGGGCGTTCGCGGACAGGAGTAACCTGAGGGCGCACCTCCAGACGCACAGTGACGTGAAGAAGTACTCGTGCACCTCGTGCAGCAAGACCTTCAGCAGGATGTCCCTGCTGACGAAGCACCAGGAAGGAGGCTGTCCAGGAGTCGCGGTTCCGATCGGCTACGGTTGCTGAAGAGGTCCACAGCTGGGGAAAAATCACAAGTTTTCCTTGCTACGTACGTTCCTTGCTTCTGTAGTCTCTTCGTCCTCTTTCGATCCGCTAAGAAGTGCCTTAGATCCGGAGTACAAACGACTTAGAAAGTAGGAGGGGTCCAGGGGCACAGAGACCGGGTCCAGTTTCTCGGTTACAGTCTCATCCGGACGAGAGAATCGCCGGAGCAGTACCTGGCTTTCGATTAAAATTCATGTCCTCTCTATGCGATTGAATTTTAAACGAGATCGATATGCGACCGAGCAACTGGACTCCTCCCTCGCCGCCCCCGAGGGGAGAAAGGGTCACCGGGAGAACGCTGTGGCGGTCGGGAAGATATCTCGATCGGACCTACCGATGGTTGTGCATATTACTCTTTTTCTTTGTTTCCTTTTTCCTTTTTTTAATATATATATATATATATAAATATATTCCAACGTCGGTGAGCCCTTTCTTCTCCACCCGGCTGCGCTGTAAATAGTTTCGGGTTGTGTGCGTGCGACGTGCAGCGAGAATCGGGGCACGACTGTACTTAGAGTTCCGGTGCCCTTTCCGTGGGCTCGGCGAGAAAAGCTTTCTGGTTCGCGAGTGGCCATTCGGGGAAAAGTCGAGGCGAAGCGACCGTTCGACGCGGTCCCGTGAAACTTGCCGTGCCATTTTTCCATATTTTCCGCAAGATCTTTTCGTTTCTTCTGCGCGCTCGGAAAAAAAGAAAATCATCGTTCTCCCCTCGGTTTTGTTGGTTTCTTTGTTTTGTTGTTCGAAGCGTGCGTCGACACCCGTGCACCAAAGTGCCATTTTTCTTCTGTTCGAATCGACTGTAAATAGCATCTCGCGACGTAGCTGTTAAGGCACGCACGAAACGAAGTATTACGATTTCGCCATAACGAGACACAGAGAGAAAGAGAGAGAGAGAGCGTGTGTGTGTGTGTGTGAGAGAGAGAGAGAAAAGTATTTAATGATCGTCCGCGGTGCCTGAATGTTTCGTTTCCCTTCTTCTATCTTTTTTTCCTTTATTTTTTAATTTTATCTCGTTTGATGTACTTGGACGCGCGAACGTAACGTTGCGGGAGAGAATGGTAATCCTACGTTTCTTTTTGTCTTTCCGTTTTGTACTTTTCTATGCGGTTTTTTTTGTAAATCTCACTGTAAGTTACTCGAAGAAACTAGTCATTGTACAATAACGAACGTTGCGAGGAATTAACGAGAGATTCGCTGCGAGGAGGATACTCTGACTCCGACCTGGTCTTTTGCTGTTCTTCGCGGGGAAGTCACTCGAAAAAAGATTATATTAATTAATTAACGAAAACGAGCCGGTGCTGCGTAAACCGTGTAAACTGTCCGCGTGTAATTAATTTTTGTACCGCGCACGGCTCAGGGCGAGTACCACTCTTTCTAGTTCTTTTTTTGTAAAGAAAGTAAACTACTATTTGAGATACAGATATCACCTATATATAGAGATATTTTATACGAAATAAATTACTTGGAGTTTAAACCTTACATCTGTCTTCGTGATTTGCTCAACAACCTGCTATACTCCCTCCATTCTACCCATCAAAATTGTTCTATTCATCGCTTCGAACGAATCGTTTACAAAAATCATTTCGAAACAATTTTTTAGAATTATTTTTATAGAGTCGTCTAAAAAAGATCCAAAAATTCGTTTTTTAACAGTTATTCTCAAGGAATTATTTCCGAACTGATAGAATCGATTCTCAATCTACAGAAACGTTCCGATGAATTTAGGGATCAGAGGAATATTTTGCGTCATTGAGTCGAGTCGATTTAAATTCGTGCGATGGATGTAAGTTTAATTTTCAATCGAATGTTTAAGAGAGCCGCGATACTCGAATTCCGTGTCTTTTTTTAGTATCTCACTGTCACACGATCCGAAGAAACTTTGCATCTGATTAGAATAAGAAAGCGCGAGTCCAGTTCGACTACTGGCGGCTGTCTTCAATTCTATTTCGGCACGGAAGATACGAATTCTTGCAACGTGGTTGATTGAAGTTCTTTTTATAGTAGTCGGTGCAGTAATCCATTATTTCTGAGAGCAGTGAGCGAAGGTGTAATCAATTCTCTCACACGATGAACGCAACAGGTAGTTGAGAAAAGTATGTTTCCTTCGAGGTTAATACAATTGGAGAACAGACTTATTTATCACTACACTACGAATTTTATGCATTTATCAAGCGTCTATATATTGCATTTATTGTACTAAAATTGTTAAAAAGCAATTGCTGTTAAAAAGTATTGCATGAAAATCGCAGTCTATCGCATTCAACAGGTATCGCTCGACTACAATTTACCATATTTACAACATTCAAGAACGTCAATGTACTAGTTTCGTTTTATTAAAAATATTTAAGAAAAGTAGAAAGATTTTTTAATTTTTTCTTGTTATACATGTTTTTGTAATCGGAGCGTCGATTATCCGAACCTAAGACGTCTGAATCATGCGACTACGTTCCACAGGTTCCCCAGTTTCTCGCAACTTTAATTCTGCACGAATTCGACGTATTCAACAGGTACTGTATCACTATACTATAATTTGCCACATTAACAAAATTAAAGAATGCGAATATACTAGCTCCAACTTGTTAGAAATATCTACTAAAAGAAAGATAAATGTATAATACAGCGACAGCTCCTTATCGTGGAAGCAGCATGGATCCTCTCGCAGGTTCCACAGTTCCTCGCAGTTTTTATTTCGCAGCGTTATGATCGGTGCTCCAGGATTAACATATCAAAGGCGAGAATAAAACGTCGACGAGGAGGAATCGATTCCCGATTTTTCAGCGGGTCGTGCTCGTTACGGTCGCGCGACGTAATTAATGAAGGACCGATCAGTCGGTCGGCCGATAAGGAATCAATCGGTCGAAAATGTATGGAGGTCGGCTGGCACGGCGAAGGTGGAGAGATGTAATCGGCGGACACCTCGAATATCGGCGGCGAGGCAGCTCGTTATCGGTCGGCCGCGGAACAACGCATAACTTTCGTCGACGTGCATAATAACGCGCTTTGTCTTTCGACAAACAACGGCTCGGCTGCGGCCGGTTTATCTCTCCATCCGAGGCGATCGGGGGCCCCGTTTGCCGATCGTTGTTGCCCGCTGCCTCCTCGAGGGGCCCCGAGGGGGCACACCGTGCTCACGATAAAAGTAATTGTTGGTGGCCAGACCCGGTTCGAGACGAATCGATTCGATTCGAGGCAAGATCCGACGGACAAGCGGACCACGGCCAGCACGCTCGGCTATCGAGCACGGTGCGCGCACGCCGCGATCGTTCTGGAGAACCGTTCCCCGGAGTAATTATACTCCGAGGCGACAGATTTGCCGTGTTAACGATAGATAAATCTATCGAGTCGCCGGGGCCCGACGGTTTTTCTGGCACGGTCGTGCCCGCTCGCGTGGTCAGATGTGTTCCGGAGGCAGTTTCGAGACCTTTGCACGTGGTATTTTAGAGCGGCTCTTTTTATTCGTCGCCACGGGTTGCGTGGAAATGTCAGGCCTACGAGAGAAGGACCCTAAGCCGGCTCCGATCGGGGACCGTGCTGATAACACCATTTTTCGATGCGTTGCGTTGCCACGCGGACTTATTCTCACCTGGACCGCTTTATCTGAACTGCGGATTTTATGCGTTTACATATTAATAAATCCTTACTACATTTTTTCGAAATGAGAATTTTTGAGAAAAGATTTAGTTGGAAACTCTTCTCCTTAAAATAAGCACAGCTAAAATGTTGTAAGATTTTTCTACACAAAGTTATAGTATAAAAATATACAGACTAAAACTATAATAATTACGTTCTATTATAAGTAGACTGCGGGCCTTTAGGCAAAATGAAAATTGCTAAATTTAATTTTAAGAAACATAAATTAGTTGAAAATGTGTTTCCTCTTTTAATAATTGTAAAGAGTTGAAAATAATGTAACAATATCCTTAAATTTTTCTAATTAATTTATGGTATGAAATCGCGTCTTAAGAACTAAATTAAAAAACATATAAAAACATAAACAAAAAAAAACATTTGTAATCTTTTACAAATTTTTTAAAATTGTTTTGTTTTCGCTAAATTTTAGGGTTAATGAATAACCCTAAAATCATGATGTAATATGCTCTGAACAAACTCAATGCAAACACCATGGTCCCCAAAGGATCAAGCCGAGCGGACAGAGCCCCATAAGATTATTCTAGCCGAAATTACAGGAGTTCAAAGATCAGCAATTTCCCGTGATAACTCGGTGATCCCCTAATTTTGCGGAGTAGCACGCGAGTATAGCGCCGAGCGTGAGATATCCCGTTTCACCCCGGTTCATTCAGCAAGCGTCAGAACGCGCGCGAACGCACAATGGTCTTTTAGCGAGGCAAACAACATATGGCGTGTAAACGCGTGTTCGGAACGCGTCCAATTCATTGGCCTGCGATGGGCTACCTGCTCCGCGTATTAAGTCCCACGCGCTTTCGCTACGAACAACCGGCGATTCTACCAACAAGCTTTTTCGGGCTTTTTGTTCGACGTTGGTCTCGCCCATATGGGCCACCATGGAACGACCCGATTCCCCCTCGTCACTCTGTATCACCCCGTCAAATATTTGTCCGCCAGTTTCTCGTTAAACGGGCATTTATACGTCGCGCTGCTTCCACTCGCTGTCGATTAAGATCGATCGATCGGACCCGATGTATGTAATCCTCTCCAAAGTTTCGGCGATGTCTCTCTAACGCGCTGAAATCGATGGGACGGCGCCAAAAATTGTCGGTGAAAGCAGAGGTGGGCGGGGACGTCGGTCCCACGCGTATTTGGTAGCGAAATTTTTGACACTTTGTACGGTTATGGTTGATACATCATTCGACATGTACAATTTTTGAGAACTCTAATTATATTTATATTTTCTATTTTTTTGATTTTTGAACTTATGGTGGGTTATGATGGCCGCGGCGACCTCGAGTTATTATTAATATATGTTAATTAATTATTTGAAATGTAATTGTTTAGAAATTCATGTAATCGATTGATCATTGATTGATCAGGCTTGCAATGTTTCGTCGTAAATTGACTTGTACTTATTAATTTGGAAATATGCATTTGCTGAAACAATAATTGGCAGAAATTGGACTTTTCATATTTGCATTTCGATTGAAATATTGACTCAATCAATTTCTATGAATCTGTCTTGATGACTTTAATATGTTTAAAATAGAAAACGTGAAACTGGTCAGATGGGTTTAGGATGTTTTATGCAGCTTTTACATATGGTGTCGAGAATTATACTGCAATTTTTGTACTCCAATAATTCATTTTCATATTTTGTTTTATTCGTGTGTCTAGAATTATAATAGAATTTTTATACTGTAATAATTTATTTACTTATTGTATTATATATTATATTATATCATACCATTCGTTATACATCATTTACTTATTATATTATATTAACTATATTATATATACATCAACAATAGCTTCTCTCGCGTTGATTTATTTCATTTCAGAAGAGGTATCGCCATAAAATTCTTCTATCATCTTTCACACCTTTCCATACGTCCTGCGCGATAAGTAATCGCGTGCATAAAAATCGCCTTATTTCTCAAGACAAAGTAACGTAAACCGCTGCAGCAGCCTCGTCGACACAAGAAAGTTCTGGTTTCCCCTTATAAAACCGAGCCGACTCTTCCGCAAAATCTGGCTGTTATGTCCGGCGGACGACGGTGCCGGGATTCGACAGGAAATTTCTCTGGTCCGCGAGGAGGACAGGTGCTCGTTACTTTCGAGTACGCGTCTCCCTCGGTCGCGCCGCGGCGCGTCGGCTCTTACGCGTGTGCAAGCGGTGCAAGAAAGTGTGGAAGCAAAAGCTACCTTGGCCTCTGGGCTTTTATGGAGACTGGTCCGATCGAACAGGTGCGCCTCGCCGCCACGGCCTCTGCGTATACATGCACTACCCGGGTAAGAGGTTCCATTATTCCGCGCCGGTGTGTTATAGCTGCGGGGATACGCGCGGCCCAAACAGCCTTTCGGCTCCAGAAAGCCGTGGACGGAAGCGCGGAAGACGCCGCGTCGACAAGAAATCGTGACCCGAGGAAGAACGAACGGGTCACGAGCTTTTTCGCTTCAATGCGAACGGGGTCGTGGCCGAGCCTCGCCTCGCCGACGCGGAAACTCCATTTTGGCCGAACGTCGACGCCCGCAGGTCAACGACTTCGGGGGATCTGGCTTTCATGACTCCATCCGAGCGAACCAACGCTCCGCACTTTCACTGCGAACGAGTATCGATTACGTTTTCGATGCCCACTAGCCCGGAAACCGTCGATCCCTCGCTTTCCTCGGAAATTTCCTCCGGCTCGAAGCGATCTTTTGGGAGAACGTCGTGGACGGAGACGGTTTTACGAGCGAGTTAAATTTGAGAAGGTTCTTATCATTTACTCAATTATAAAAAGTCTTTGCAGCTTCAACAATCTTAAAATGCGAAGTCGGTCTTTTTAATTGTTACGATGGGTTTGGTGCTGATAAATTCCCTGATAGAACGAGACACTTTTCGTTTCATGTGTGATTATCAGACTGGGAATTTTAATGCAAAATAAAAATTGTCTGCATTTGTTAAAAGAATCAATTAGGGACTGCATACTTCCTTTAAAAACTTGTACAAGTTAAAAATGGTGGGTTGATATTATTCAGTCATTGAAATTATGCTACTGTTTCGAATTTTCGTCATAAATGCATAAAATCCGCGGTCTAGTCATTATATACTTATGCACTCGTAAGAGAAAAATCAAATTTAATCTTAAAATAACTTTAATAACGCTGAACAGATTATATACGTGGAAGTTTGATCGCACAAGTCTGACTCGTGGGTACAGCGCAAGAGGTTAATAAGGGAGTAAAGACGTGTTTGCCCACAAGTACCCGCAACCTCGTCCCCGCGACCTCACCCCCTTACAAACAGACTCATCAAAGGGGAAAGCAATGTCCAGGATCGATACTATCAAGCAATTACCAATTCGTGAAAGCCCGTAGGAATGGGCGCAGCACGGTGCTCGTTCGGGATTGAATGAGAGTGCCACAATGGCGCGGCAAAAAAAGCCCATAGTCCACATTGACCCGAGACATAAAACTGGTCCCCGGTTCCGTACGGGCCGGCACACCTGACCGACCAGGAATCGAGCTCTTTCATCGCTTCCCGGAAGACTCTCGTCTTCTTGCAACCCTTTACTCCGTGGTGGTACGTGTCCCATTGTGTCAGCCGGAGGAGATCGGTGCTCCGGGCCCCGGACCAGGTGCACGAGAGAGGTTCACGGGCCCCGATCCTCGATAATGCGACGATTTTGGTGCGCGCCAAATTACGCGGTCTTCGATCGGACCACGCTCCGAGGCCAGCGAATCCCTAAAAACGTCGCATCAAACGGAAAAACCGAGGAGAGCCGCGGCGTGTGTTGCATTCGAGGGTCGTTGCGGGGGAAAAAGGAGGCCGTTCCGGCTCGCTCCGATATCCAGAAAGAATGGCTCATTAGCCCACGGACGATCTTTACGGCCGGACAAAACAATCTCGGCTGAGAGCTACCTCGAGCAACCTGTTACCCGGCCCTTAAGGCGGCGTGCACAACAGATGGCCCGCGGCACGACCCTGCAGATTCCACCTGCTGCTCGAGACGGACCTTCTTCTGACCCGATGGGTTCTTTACTGCGCCGAGATTCGACGCGTCGATTCGGATTTAGCCGAGTTTCGATGATGTACCCGCGTATTTTTGGCCCAAGAGGTTCTGCGAGTGGAGAGTCGATTATTCGAA
>CM052165.1:4401438-4414525 GCA_028455555.1 Augochlorella aurata
GTCCAAATAGCTAGAAAATTTTCAAATCATTTGTACTATTTTTGAGGAAGATATACCATTTTTAAATTAATCCTTCTGATCTCTAAAAGTGACTGACGTGCGATGCCTTATATAAATGACAGACTGAATTTATTCTCACCTTTCACCCTTTGCATTACAGTGTGTACTTGAATTAAGAAGCATATTCGATTGTTTCCTGCAAAGGAGTCGTCATTACACTGGGAATCTTTATGCAAAATCAAACTTACCAATCATCAATTGCAACAAAGATAAGTCAAATAAAAATTTCTTTCTTTATTTAATAATATCAGTGAATTGAAAATAATACAGAGATATCCCCAAATTATTTTAATATTTTTATTGTTTAAAATTTCACCTACCCATTTTCATTGCAAATGCATAGCATCTGAGTGTCACAGTTTTAATGAAGTTTAAATAAAAAATGTAAAAGCGGTCATTCTGACCGATGCAGTAGGTTTAATATGAACGACTGCATTACACAGACTGCATTTCACAGAGTGCATTTCACAGACTGCATAAACGTCTCCTTCTGAACTCTACAGAATAATTAACTTAACGAAGCATTATCGATTGAAAGTAAGCGCAGTATAGTTCACAGGGGCATCATTTAGCAGGTATGCAAACAGTGAATATTTTCTAAAGCATCCACGTCGATACAGATCAAACTCAAATGCATAATAAAAAGATAAACGCTATATAGAATTGCATACACGATAATATTACTTTTTGAATATTTCTTCTCGCAATGCAAATGAATGCTATAGCACTCACGCCCGCAACAGTGTCAAGATCAGTATTTAAAAAATTGGCAGACAGAAGCGCCCGACGCCACCGAATCATAGAACCTAATCATCGAATCGTATCGGTCACGCGTGTCAGCAATTTTTCGATCGGCTAATAAACGAACCTTTTTGCCAGGTACCGGCGTCGATAATAAATACATTCGACGACAAAAAGATAATCACAATTCGAGCCTAATAGCGATCTGCCGGGGACAGAACAAGAAGTCCGGGCTCCCAATAAAACGCGAAACCGAGAGAGCCGGCTGCGTATCGAGTTCCCCGAGGTTTTTCCGGCGTAATTTATGCCCGATAATGAATCTACACTCCGTAGATAGCGTAAGGTCAGGTGTTAATGCCGGTGCGTGTGTGGTGCGAGAACGCGGACCCGCGTGGGACTCGTGGCCCATTGGGGCCCACCCGCGTGCACACGGGCGAAGCCACGATTCCACGGGGAATCAGAGGTGCTCACGTTCGATTCACCTTTCGAATTTTAACACTCGCCAGGCCGAACGGGAATATTCGTCGAAATTAATACCCAATAACATCGGAGATTTGTCGAAACGGTTCCGCACAAAATCGCGGACGCGTTCGACAACCGACAGCCGGTTACCCCGATCGATTTTTTCGAGGCTGTCCCGCAACTCGCCGGCTCCGTGGGTGACCGATACTTTCAAATTAATACCCAATAACCTACGCAGATTCGCGCATCTTTTATCGCGCATAAAATCCGCGGAGGAACAGATGGATTTCGGGAAATATTCTGTGAACACCCATGTCGCTCGAGGTTTATAGCAATGTCGGCCGAGGTTATAAAATTGCACCCCGGAGATAAAAATCTGCCGTGCAGTACCCGGGACCGAACTTTACATTTCTGGAGATACCGTGAAGATGTTACTGTTAGACACAGGATAGAAAATCATATTTCATGTCTACGGTTTCTAAGAACAATATTCACAGCTGAGGGAAAGCGAAAAGACGACTCAAATATTTGAACAATATATCTGAAGTTTGTAGTTATTAAAATAATTTTATAGCATCGTAAAAGACGTCCGATAATTTTATTAAAAATTTTGCAGTCGAGTTAAGAAATCTTGTTTTTTAAACAAAATTTAGTTTAATAAAATTTCTACAACAAATTTACAGGAATCTAATAATAATTTGACAACGATGACGATTTATTTAGTCCTGAAAAGCACAGTGCATTAAAATTGTTATTCTATTACCAGCAAAAATCGACCAGTAAGAATGCACTTCTAAGAATGCAATTTAATTTATTCTCACAGAAACAGCTTCGGCAGAGTCTCCGCATTTTTCCCAGAGCTCCTCGCTCCGGCAGAGGGTTGTCGCGTGTTATTGAATTTTAGATAGCCGCTTTTACTTTCAAATCTCCCTTATCGGGAATTAGGCAGGACGTGAATCGAGGCTGGAAACGGGACGGAGAGAAAGTACAGGACGAGTTCCCTCGGTTCTGTCTCTCCCACGAATGTGTATGCGCATCTCGGCTACGTAACCAACAATTCATCGATTCACACCGGTTTCGTAACCAGTGAATTGTTTCTGCCTCACCCATGCCGTCGTGACACCCAAGGGTGTCGCTTCCAAAAATGTTCCACTGGAAACGAGAAAATTCGAGGAAGTTGACATCTTGGAACATTAAATAAGCGCTTAATGCTCTTCATTGCACTTGCATACGCGTTTCATACCTGTTGACGATCGTTTGCGTTGAGGAGGACCAGACAACCCTTTGAATTGTAGTCGGACATGTAGTTTAGCGTAGACGATTTTATTTTTGCGACTTAGAATTTTAATTAGTGCAATTTTGCAGAGAGATCCGATTATTGAATTTTTCTAGAATCATATGACATGTACAGCAGATAGAAGCAGATATAAATAAATGCATATATTATAAATAAATACAGGGTGTATATGATAATTTATAGAGTTTAAATTTTCCATTAGAACTTACCGATGACAATTATTATAAAGATTGTCCTCTTGCATTTCAAGATAACAATGTACGTTCTCAGAAATTTTCCTTTCATCCACGCAATAAAGAACATTGTCACACTGAAAGAACATTTCCAACCCGATCGCACGCCATATGTCGCTGAATTATAGAACCAGAAGGAATAAACCCATAGGCGATAATCCCCGAGCTAATCCTCGGGGTACAATATTCCCTCATACAGCTAAAATATTAACCCTGGTGCAGAGGTTGAGCACCCTTTTCCCGTTCCGAGTACGAAGCACCGGTCCCAAACAATGTCTACATTAAGCACGGTTTCTAGAAACAGGACACACCGGCACGGAGCCCTTAACGACCCTCGGGAACCTCGTCCCGCGGGTCGCTCGATTCTCGGGGAACCTTGAAGAGGTTCGACGCGATTCACGGTTTATAAAGTACGTGCTTACGAGCGGGTTACAATCGACCGGGTCCGTGGATGGCGAACACGGGACCCTCCTTGGGCTCGAGCTATTAAGATATTTGAATAATATTAACATCGGGGCCGAATGATACTTTGTGGATTCGATAACACCGGGATGAGGGTGGATCGGCTCTATATCGCGATGAAAACGTTGTTGGGCGATTGCGGTGTTGGACCGGTGCTTTGATTCGACTTAATTTACTGGCGATGCACCTGGTTAGCTGGGTAGCACCAATCGGTGAATTCGGAGGAAGATTTATTGCGAATTGGTGTTGTTAAGAACACTGGAGGGTGATTGTAGAAATTGATCATAGAAGCTAATCCTAACCTAATCATTAAAGATGACGATCCTAGAAACTGAAGATAGAAGATGAACTTAGCTATCTTTGAAAAAATGTACGAATTTTCAAAACAATTTTATTGTTAGTGATAGTAATAAGAACACCATCAGATCACTGATAAAAGTGCTGCAACCATAATTTAAAAATGATTAAATGCCAGTTCAAATTTCAGCCCCTCTATGCATTTATGCCTGATAATTAATTAACATAGAAGTCATACTTGATAGTGTATGTATATTTAAAGAAAGTAATAATTTCTTAATCTGTAAAGTTTAATTAAAAATCGTGTTTTTCAAGGTCTTCGTAGTTGACATGAGATTGATTAATAGATTGAAGTAAATTGATGATGATAATTAATAAATCATTATTAAATCAATTGATGGTGATTAATTAATATTCAGAATATTCAGAAAGGGGAAACAATAGAATTTTCTATTCTTTCATTAATCATGTTCTATATACCCAATGATGGTGATAAAATAATTCATCGGTATGCAGTTTTTCTGGCATTTTAGAAGCTTGTGACGTAAATGCATAAAGACCCGTAGCCTATCGACTAATCTCATGGCACACGTTGAACTTTAAACCTTAGCTATTCGAGTCGCCGATAAAATGGATCTATCGCATGCCCCGGCGGTGTTCACACCGTGGGATATCTTCTGCCAGTCGAGATATCGATCTGTTCCGGCCCTAATAGTTCGAATAGAGACCCACGCCGTTGAATTATGATGGGACCGATTTTATTATTCTCGTAAAGTCCGATTCCAACGGCCGTAAATACTTGTCAAGACGACGCCGCGTAATTGCCGCGTCGCGGTGCGTGCGATGCGATGGTTACATCGTCGCGGTTCTTGTTACACTCGGCATTACCGGTGAAACCTGACTTCGCATGGAAGCCCACGGAAAAATCCATTATCCATGGCATTAAGGGTCCATAAATTCTAGCATCCTAATTTTATTAAGGGCGACTCCAGCGCCCCGATCCGGCGTTACTCGTAATTTCCCGTGTAATCAGCGAATCGAGCTCCAAAACTAAGTAACGCGTTGAAGTACCAGCATTGAATTTATTTATCTCTGCTTATATTTTGTAATTTCAGTGTTTAGAATTGATTTACCGCCACGTTTTCACACTTCGTAAGATAATTATCCATTTTATTGAACGCGTAACGAATTCAAAGACGCTCAGGTGCGTCATCCGCAACGACCGTGTAAATACCGTGGCCAGGAGAAACGATTTTCCACGATTGCCTTCGGTCGCGCGCGAAGCTAGACGTCGCGGGATTTACTCAGCATTTAGACTCTCATGAATAATTTATCGCGCGTGTTACGTAAACGCGCGACATTATGAGACACCATAAAAGCGATCATCATTTGCTGTGTCTTAACATCTCAACCACGGAAAGCCAGCCGGTGCTACGGCAACGTCTCTTAACGGCGATCTTTTAAGGGGGAACACCCTTCTCGTAGAACATCGACTGCTGGTCGTCAAGGTGGCTAGTACCGGAACGTTTGAATCTTAAAAATCTTGTTGATTCATGAACTAGAAACTGTCATTTAAAATATATCACACGGGTCTTCGAAAATTTTAATGACATAAAAATGGCCTCAGTTAAAAATGGCCGATTTTAATACAAAATCTACTTTAAATGCTAATACAAAATTAAACAATTGATATGTCAAAAAAGTCGTAAGATAAATTTTAAAATATCTCTATAAAATTTGAAGTAAATCAGGTGTATAGTTCCTGAGATCTTCGTGATGGCCATATTGGAAAATGTAGTTGCAACAAAAACAGATAACAACGATAAAGATATTTTAAATTTAAGCTTCGCTCGCTAAATAAGGAAATAATAAAAAAAAGGAAATAATAAAAAATCGACGTTTTTTTAACTGTCGAGGCGATGTTCTCTTCGAGCGCCGTGTTGCAATTATAGTCTCCGGGAAAGACGATCCGTTTGCTAAACCAAATCGGAAGTTTCCGCAGCAGAGAGCAAGCCAGCAAGCATTTTTGCGAGTCGAATACGTGCGTGAAATAAAAGCAAGGCGTCTTTCAAAACCCGTCTGGAATCTTTGTCACGACTGTGACTCACCGCGCGACAAAGAATTAACATTCAATATTTATAGTCTGGCACCTGTGTACTACCAAATCATTTGGAAAACATATCAGCAGCTGGAGATAGCGCACGGAGGGTCCGAGCATGATCGCCGCTTTCGCGAATCGCAGCCTTCTTACTCATCCACCGCAATTGCTAATCGGTGGAACTGGAAGACAGCAAAAAGAAGGACAGCTCGGAAGCCTCACCTGTGGCTTCTGCGTCCGCGAACCCGCGGCGCACCTGTGTTCGACGAAAATCGTCGAAGGACACAGCAGCGGAACCGCGGCAGAGTTTACGCTCGCGGACACGTTCCGTCGCGGAATCGCGGAATCTGCGGTTCGAGGAACGGCGAGCCGATTCCGAATACGTCGGCCGAATGCATTGACTCAGGAAATGAGGTCATCCCGTGATTTCATTGCACCGGCGCGGCCAGGCGATGGTGCATCGGTCACTGATAACGAAAAACGTGAGCCGCCGACGCGATTCCGCGTACGGCGCCGCGAACGTTGTTGCATTGTAGCACGTGCTCGGCTTCTCTAGCCGCGACAGTGCATGCTGGATGGATACACAGTCGAGATCGCCTTGCAAAATTAGTTCGCTTTAATGTGGATGCATTATTTCGTTATCGATAATGCAATGTTTTATTTTGCATTACGCAGGATTTGGAAAATAATATTTTCGAAGTAATGATTAGACTGTAAATATTTTTATCTTATGTAATTCAGAATTTGGCAAGGTTATGTCAAGATTATGGTAGCAGGCATAATGATTTATAATATGATATGGAAATATCATTTCAAATATATTTAACTATGTAATATCCATATGTAACTACTATGTCAAAAAAAGTTTATTTGTTAAAAATCTATTTTTCTCAGCTCTGGAATTATGGCAGGTTCTCGCCTTTCGTAGTTACAGCAATGTATACACATAGTATTGTTGCAAAAATTAATACACTTTTGTATGGATTTATTACCTCATTTGGCTAGCAATGTCGTCAATACCTTGCCTATTGCGTCAATGTTTCTATTATTTTGTTGCTCGCGATTTGATTTTGAAAAATGCGCATTCGTCGACCAAAGGTATTATCATTTCGCACTTGTCCGTTTCACTTGTTCATACCGGAGCTAGTCTATTATTAGAGACGGAAAAAAAATTTTACCGGATGCCGATTCACGTAAACTGCTCTACGGAAGTTAACATAATGGTTCATAGTTCGCAGCACGTGTAGCCTTGTGAAATGCTCGCAAAACAGCGTGTATATTAACGAAAACTATTATTATCTTTAATTAATCAATACAAGACCTGTTATAAAAATTTAAAACACGTTCTAGTGAAAATGGACAATATTCTACTCTTCTATTATCAATATTTAAACAATAGATATGAATCGTCTGTCTCGCATTTTAGTAAATTAAAATATAATAAAATAATTATAGTAAATTAAAATAATCGACACGAGGTAAACAGTCTAAATGATTCCTTCAGTCCCTAGCTGTAATTTTATATATTATGTTACATTAAACAATATTAACAAAACTCCATGTATATTCTAAAAATCTCACGATAGCTGAAATCGTAGGCGTTGGTGCAGATTGCTGGATAAAAATTGCATTTATCTCTCGCCTGGAAGAGCAAGATTTCCGGTGCTCGGCGAAAAGGCGAAAGGAAACGGGAGAAACGGCACTGTGTCGATTAAAATGACGAATCGTGGTCCCCGCTGGTCCATTTTCCTGGCGCACATGCGGTCCACGTGCGAGTCGGCCGGCTCCGCTTTATTAATGTCCGTCTGGTTCATTAATGCAGGTGCAGGAACGTATCGTGTACTCACGCTTCGAGGATTCGACGGTGTGCGCGCCATGTGTGTCGCAGGTATTACAGGCGAACAGGTAAGGCAGGGCCCGAAAACATGTGACGGCCAGCCTCCGGGACTTCGCGCAGGATTTGTGTACGGGCACGTACCACCAAGGACGTGCGGAAGGTGATCGTGCTGCACATGTCGAGAGCTACAAAACCCATGGAAAAAATCGTGGAGGTGGATAACAGCGTGGTTATAACCGGCCTCGCGCGTGTACACGTCCACCTTGTTCCGATGCTGTCCCAGGGTACCTGGCGTTTTTATCTTTTACCGTTCGTCTTCGTCCGGAAATCGCCGGGGCCCCTTTCCAAAACAATTTTCGTTCGGAATTAATTACCGGAGTTTCTTCGTTTCCGATGCCTTTAATGGACATGCCGGAGAATTCGCGTGTTCGATAGACTTTTGGAGGGTCTCTCGCAGTTTATTCGCCGGCGATGACTGGGCTACGCATCATGTTGCATTTACCATTGGATATTGATTGATTAGAGCATGGAGATCCGCAAGACGGTTATTATTTCCAGTTACTGTTACCGTATTTTTGATAAGTGTATAAGTTACTATAATTATATTGCAAATACTTGATTTTCCTCGTATCTATAACCCCTTGCACTACAATTTCTTTCACATTGCGTTGATTAGTACTTATTCGTCCTTAACAATTTCCCTGATAGGACCAGGCAATTTTTGTTTCTTGTATTGTCTTTATCTAATTTCGTTTCTAGACTTCGATAACGGAAGAATGCAATTTTGCTTCGACTTAAAAGAAATTAATAATATTCATATTTAGTAGATCTTACACAAAATCTGTACGACGAGTCTTTCTCGTTATTATAGTGCAAGGGGTTAAACGGAACACTTTTGCGAAGTATATACTTTAATAAAGAATATTAACTAGTATAGCTGTTTAATAAATTCCTCATTGCTCGACAATTATTCTTTTCCTTTTACTTTCTCGATTAAATATTTTATTTTACTAATAAACAGACCGATACTATTGATGAATGCAGTTCAGAAATTCTGCAATTGAACGAACTCAATATTATTTCGTGTCTTCAGTTTCTAACCTATACAAGTAACAAAATCTTTTCATTTCGTCGACAATTTCTCGAATCTAAGATTTTGTACAATCGGTGTGAAAAATCTGGTGCAGAGCCTAGGAAAATTTCACAAGAATCGATCAGGTAAAATAGCGGAAGAGGAGACAGTTTTGGAAGCGTTGCGCAAGGGTTCCCGGTAGATGGTGGCCGATAGAGGGCCGGGAGCGGGCGGAATGGGCGCGCACGGTGTCCGAAAATAAAAAGAATTATTTAAGAAAGTCGCGTGTGCACGCGACAAAAGGCGACGGTACTTTCACAAAAGAAAACGACACCGATTCTGCCGGCGAGAGAGGAGGCCTCGAAATCGAGCCGAGCGGGACGGGTGGCTTTAAACGCATTTTAATTCAATCGTTCGGCCGCGAGTCGCGCAGGGTCACGGCACAGGGTCAATCGTATGCTAATTGCCAGCCAAAAGACGAGCTCGCGCGACTTCGAAGCAGGAAGAGGCCCGAAGAGAGCCCGTACCTGCGTGGAGGACGATACGAGGTGTAGCCGCGGCGGGCAAGGTCTTTGAACCTACGCCGTTCTGGTCCCGTAATGCACCGTTGTCGTTGAATTGTTCTGCATAAATTGATGATGAGCGAATGCGAGACAAGAGACGCGAGAACGCACGCACCGTGGGACGAAGACGAATCGTCCTGTGGAGCCCCCACGGGCCCCCGGGGGCCACGCCTCCGGTCGACGTTAATTATCACCGATTCGAACCCCGAGAGCGGCCCTCGGGA
Organism: Augochlorella aurata; assembly: GCA_028455555.1. Classification (NCBI taxonomy): domain Eukaryota; kingdom Metazoa; phylum Arthropoda; class Insecta; order Hymenoptera; family Halictidae; genus Augochlorella; species Augochlorella aurata. The sequence continues at coordinate 4,410,785 of CM052165.1, forward strand.
ATCTCTCGAACCTCTCGATCGAGAACCCTCGATTTATGGCCGTGAAGCATCGGACTAGCGAGACCGTCTTAATAACGATATTGTATGCGCGATTTTTACGTTCCCTTATGTTTATATGCATCGCCGGCTTGACTTTCTAGCGACTGCCACGGAAATCTTAACCTTGGATTACACGAGTTTCATTCAAATTGACAATCGAATGTCAGTATCTCTTAGTCGGTGGCAGATATCATTTGCATTACTCGTTGGTCTCTTTTATACAATATTCCGCATGAATCTGTGAAATTTTATCGAGCTCTGATTTTGTGGCATGGACAGCTTATTGCAAATGCGATCGTCTTACTTTATTCTTTGTTAATGGATTTGAAGAAACAAGGAATCGATGTAAAATCATATGTCAAAGTGCAATAATCTGCTGTAGATGCGTTTAAAATGCTTCGGTATATTTATTTCATATAATTTGTTGTCATCTACAAAAATGGAATTGGAGTTCAAAATATCGTAATGCAACAGAGGTTTCAAGAAAATGATTTTTCAGAAATGTTTACAGCAAAGTAGAACTGTTGAAATTTTAATAAAGCGAGCATTAGTCAGATTCAATCTAAATTAGGTTACACGAATCTAGACGTTTTGAAAATTAGCATGAGGAAGTAATAAATCAATTATTACAAACCATTAAACGGGAAAATACATTCTCCATATAAAATAAACGTAATAATATTATAAATAAACTTATATTACTAAAAATACAAAATCACAGTATAAATTCATAAAATCATATCACAGAATAAATAATATAACCGTAGAAAGTTTCGATGCGAAGTTAAACACGGATTAAAAGATTGAATATCCGAGTGGCTCGATAAATTCCCTTATCAATGTGTATTTTGATAGAAAAGTAAGTTCTAGTAAAGGATGAATAATATTTTATCAGAAAATAAACAATACGCGAGCCAACAAATTTGATGGGAAATTACATGTGGATTAAAAATTGCACTCGCGAGTCTTTCGAGCCGTTCTCTGATTAATATACATTTTTATAATAAGCAAGAAGGAAAAGATGGTTAATATTTTCTGAACAGTTTTGGAGAAGTCCAGTAGATCCGACACTATTGTCCGATTCGGCAGGTGATTTGCGTTTTACCGTTATTGTAGGGAAAGGGCCTGCTATAACGTAATGGTGCCTGCAATATAATAATCGTGCCTGCAATATTGTAATGGTGCCTGAAATATTGTAATGGTGCCTGCAATATTGTAATGGTGCCTGCTTAATCGTACCGGCCGTGGACTCTTCAGCGGGAAGGTGGATTCCTAGGAATTCATCTGAGACAGTAAAAGAAGCTAAGAGCGAGTGAGACACAATATCTGGCGCGTGCCGGAAGATTCGACAATTGTCTTATAGAAGAGTTGTCTTATAGAGATGGGGTGGATAACAATGGACGCTAAAGGGGCCACTACCGTGTTTCTGGATTAACACTAAGCGTACCAAACGGGGGTCAAATGACCTTTCCCAAAATTTAAAATGAAGGAGAAACCTGTGTTATAAGAATAAAGATATATATATATATATAATAATAATAATTACAAAGATATATAAAAGTCTGATTATTTTATTAGCAATGAAATTCGCAATTGATTAATAACTTAAGAATTTCTTTCTGAAAGCCGCCCCTACAACAATCACCCCTTATGGTAAAGGGTGCCGGTACATTTAGTATTAAAAAATTGAGTACCCTGGTCACTATATTTTATATACGTAACTAAAAATATATTATGTATATTTTATAACGTATATTAAATATGTAAATTTGAAAAGACGGAAATATCTCTGTAAAAAAAGATGGCAAATAGTTGGACCTGTATTAACGACTGTCCCAGTCATTTTACCTGCCCCTCATTAATGTTTATTTCAGTCAATTTCATCCGGGAAATTCCAGCACCTCGAGCGTAATGGTGCAGGGGCTAGCTGCTAGCTTGGGTTTTTCCGTGATTACGGTTTTATGTCGGGATTAACGGACAGTATGGCCACCAGCAACCCCGCACCGGCTGCAATATAGTACCAGCTATTCTGTAAATAGGCATGAATACACCACCAGCAAAGTCGGACCACGTGTTACAGCTTAAAGGTGTCCCGAAGAAGCGTTTGCACCTTATGGTCAATATTACTCTCGGCCGGCCATGCGAATGTGACCTGCTCGGGTATTTTCCCCAGAAATTGTCTTGGCCAACCTTTCCTGGGTTTTTACACAGCCATCCTCGTCGCTCTTCAATCACCGGCAACTTTCGGATCGGTAAGATCCTCGTGTAAAACGTGCAGCAGGTCTTTCGACCAGTATGGATGGTGCAGGAGGAACTGGTAGTTTCAAGGATCTCGGGCCCTTTCGGGATTTAGCTTCGGAAAACATGGCGGCAGGATTGTCTTTGGAAAGTGTAACACCTCTTACCTGTAGCCTATTTTCTTGTTTACTCTTCCGTGCGAAAACTTGACTCTTAAATCCCTTGAAGATTGTTTATCCTACATCGTTTAGGGATGCTTACAAAGTCAATCTGTGGATTCGACTTCTCGAGACGGGGGATGCGAGGTTCAAAGTTCGAAGCCATTTTAACAATATCACGTTTTTACTTAGTTGGAATATTTTCTATAATTCTTTTTCGTTTTATATACTCATTGTTATCGGAATCTAGTTAGTCTTCCAGTACCTAAAGTTTTGTTAAATGGAAGCGGTAAATCGTTTAATGGAACACCAGGTATATCGAGGTGCTAGTTGTAGACGTAGAGTGTACTTAGTCTTGTGAATAATTTCAGCATCTGTGCGCCACATTCTGTATAGCACCAGTAATCGACACAACATGTCTAAGTACGGGATTTTCCGTGACCGGTGCCGCAACGCTCATAAACGAAGCATGTTAACCATAAAAAGCCGAAATCTAAGGTCAGCTGCAGGTCGAACAGGGGAAAATCTAATCCTTCGAGAGGTACCCACATGGCGGACAAGATCTTTTATTGTTAATTGCCATACTTCTGCGACTGGTGCCAGTTTACGACTCCTAAGCTCTATGGGCCAATAAAGCTGTTTCTGTCCAGCGACAAATTCGACGCCGATTTGCCTAAGAGAAAGGACCGGCGGCGGCAGTTTAGGCTGGCGGAGAGAGCCTTTGCAGGCGTTGCCTTCGAGAAAACTCTATGGGCGACCATATGCGTAACACACCTAAGCCATCTCCTCGCCATAAACGACAAGCCAGTTATGACAATGCCTGCTAGGAAATGGTCGATGCACGTGTTTGCCAAACACTCGCGGACGATGGAAATACCCCCATCGAAGGCTCTAAGAGGGGGCCTTGGGAAAACTGGGAATATCGGGCCGGCATATGGTGACAGGACAGGCTAACCGGTAGCAGGTGAGATTCGTGCGAGGCACGATGGGAATGTTACGACTACCTGTCGGTGACTACCTTCACCCACGGGGGCCCCGGTGCCCTCCCCCCATTGTTTCTCGCCGGACCAGCACCATTATCCGCAAGTAGGAAGTACGGCGACGCGCTTATCAGTTTCATAATAAATTATCGCTATCTTGAATTCCTATCTGCTCTGCAATTACTGCCTCCCCTCCACTCTGACGGATCTGTTTTACTCGTTTAACGCCGACCGAGAAAACTGGATAACGTGGGGGCGGCTTTAAATTACTATACCCCCTCTCGGAAGACGTAGCGAGGCTGTTGGTTATGGTACTTTCATAGATT
>CM052165.1:4414625-4474494 GCA_028455555.1 Augochlorella aurata
TCTCGGAAGACGTAGCGAGGCTGTTGGTTATGGTACTTTCATAGATTTGTTTCGTTATATCTGTGTTAATAGAACCCTGTGCATGATTCTAGTTAAATTCTGCAATTATCTCCAAGGTTAAATTGTTTTATATTTTGTTCAAAGTTAACACTCGACGTGTAAACGCGTTATTTATTTATTCGATTTAGATTTTATAGCTATTTTCAACGTTAAAATGTTTTACAGTTTGTTTGAAGTTAATACGTGACATATAAATACGTTATTTATTTATTTATTAATGCTTTAAACTAGATAGTTTATTTATTAATATATATAACCTTTCCATTTTACAATAACTTCATCTGTTATTTCGTAACGAAATATTGTAAATATCTTTACGCGAATTTTAACAATGAAAAACGTTTAAGGACTAAGACAAGGCAGGATTAAAAATTGTAAAGGTGGCAGCTCCCATTGTATAAATTAAATCTTTTCAATTAAATCAGACATTTATACGCTGCGAAGTATACTAAAGTACCGACCGACAAACGTTGCGTGAAATGCATTCTACAGTCATATTAAATCTCGATAAATCCCAATTAAAGAAAGGAGGGGTTTCCGAGTTTCGTGACTTTTTCAGCGCCTCGATCGAAAGGGAGATCGAGTCGATACGGCGGGGTCGACTTTCTCGAGGTCCTTCCGATTCGAGCGAGAAGGTTTTCCGTAAAGGCCCGGCGAGTCTCGTGGCTCGTTCTCTTTCCTTGAAATCCAGGACGTACATCGATCTCGAGCGTACGTTTCACCAAAATCGCGCGCGCGGAGCTCACCGACGACACGGCCTCGCCGTGCTCCCTCGATCCATAAATCTGGCGAGGTGATCGTGGCGCCACTGCGCGTCACAGATCGCGCGACCGATTCTCGGTAAGGTAAACTGGGATACATCGCGAGGATCCACACAGCAGGCGAGAGAGAAATTACAAGCAGACGCCGACGTCTATTCCTCGCGCAAGATCGACCATCTTCCAGCGGGAAACAAGAAAGTATCTTGGATCTGCTCGGTCTTCTTACAAGGGTCGATCGGGCGATCGATAGGGACGATCATCGCTGGTGATCGGATCGATGGATGAGCAAAAACCGAGCGCTGTGTGCGATCGAAAATGGAGAACTGCATACACGATCAAAAACTGATTCGTTAAAATGATCCGCGGGGATGATCTCTGTGATATTGATCACAGGACTAATTCGAGATCGTTGGCAGTTTGAGGAAAATTTAATTAGACTGTTGTGGAAATTGCTGTTTTATCAGTAGGCTTTTAATTGGATGTAGTTACGTGAAAGATTGGCGCATTATGTCTCGTTTACTTTTACTTCATGTTTAAATAATAAAATGTAAATATGTAACATAAATATAAATTATATTTATATAAATTGTATAATATATCATTTACAAATAGTAAAATATGATATCGATAAAGGAAAGAGAAATTTCCCCTAACCTCAAAAGTTTGGCGAATTTTCAACTGAGCAGTGTATGTCATCCTCGAAAGACAGAGATCTTAAAACCTAATTCGTGATCTACTAATGAACGCACTAACCCACGAAAGTGTGATCTACAGACTCCAGATCTTTATGCAAAATAAAACCATAATATGTCAATTATAAGAAACAGAAATGAAATTAAAATGTATTTTCTCTTTTAATAATTTTAATAAGTCATACATAATGTAACACCGTTTTTAAATTTGTCTTCTTAAATTTATATTTCACAGATTGATAAATTGATGAAAAATCCTTGACTGTAAATTAAAAAGTCAGAACTCTAAATAACGACCTGCAGATAGCGCATCAATGTACCACGTGGGGTAGCGGCGAAACGAAGCGAGGGTGACACGGCGCTCGGGCTTACCGTGCAACAAAAGCGTCGACGCAGAAGATTTCTATCCACCCCCGCGCGGGCTCGTAATTTCCCGGTTACGTGCAGGTCGCGTTACCTCAGAGCGAACTTTCGAACATGTTTCATCGGTGTAACGCCGAGTGACGACAAATTACAAGGACCGGTACAGACGGTATCGGGGATTCGATACGGTTGTCCTCTCGTTTCCGGGACCTCAGCGTCCTCGCCCCGAATCTCACCCGCATCTCGGCCGGTCCAGCCGTAGAAACGAGCACGGCGATCATTTAGAGAGAGAGAAACCTCTCCCCTCGACCCCGGTCGCACTTTCTTTCGCTGTTGGCGCCAGGCCAGGCGTAGGCGCCGTTTCGTTTGCTTCTCGAGCACACACATGCCCACGTGTGCATACAGACGGACCGAAAAGAGAGAGCCGAGGAGAAGGCGAACGGGTGGGAGAAGGATAGACGATAATTCGGAGAGATCGACGCGGATGGAGGAGGATCGATATTACTTGTGTCACGGGACCGGTACCGCTACGCGACCGAAATCCGCCGCGAAGGTCGCCCGCTCGAAGAAAGGAATAGTAAAAGTGCTGATAACGAACGTTATCGCGCATTCTGCCGCTGGAAATTCTGACGGAAATTATACTTCTTACGTTACATATGTATCTGTATCGTATTGCATCCTGTGTATCGTATCATCGAAATAAAAATCTTCAGAGACAGTTCCAATTAAATCTCGTATTCGAGTTACTATAATTAGATTATGGATTTTGTATACCTATGGGATCTTAATGGCGAAGTTGGCCTAGCAATTTAACACGGTAAAAGTTTGGATAAGCTGAGAAGTAATGAGTAACACTCATTTTCTGCTTGTGGATCAATGTTGAACTGTCTTTTATAGTTTCAAGATTGTACTAAATCTTGTGCACTGCATAATTTATTTCCTGGAAGATATACTTCTTTAGAAACCATTCCGTGAATGCACTATAGGTAATTATGTATCTTTAACATTTCTTAATGGATTTTAAGTGGCACGTTATTTCGAGTAACGTAGAAAAAGCATTTCTTTTAGAACTGTTTTATTGAAAGAATACTTTTTCGCTTCTTCTTCTCGAATGTTTGATTCTTTTAGGATTGAAAGACGGAACTGGAAGAATTATAAAATGTGCTTTTATTAGTTAACATTGTCTGTACTTTATTGTTATCTATATTTATTTTCATTATTTTCTGCATTGTATATAAAATACTATGTAATTTTTTGAAAGTTTGCGACGCATAAAGTATTAATAAATCTCACATAAGATTTCAACGAAGAAGGAAAACAGGTAGAATTTTATTTCGGCTCAGTGAACGATGACTTATAATAAAAAGAACAGCTCTTACAGGTTCCATAAATGCACCGATTCAGTAAGGACAGTAGAAGACTGTTCAGAAAAGGTGGCCAAGTTGGTCGAAAGAGGCAGGTAATCGGTGAGCAGATTTTCGCGGCTTAAAATAGGTCCAATCATTGTCCCCATTGACAGCCGGCTATACCGTCTACCCCTACATGAGGAAACGTTCTCAAGGCCTGGGTCTCTCTCCCGGCGAGGGCCGGTCGTAACTTACATGCTTATTTCTGCGAGTACGTCTCCGTACAAAGGCGAGTACGTACGCGCTTACCTGTCCCGAATATTACCCGCGATATAGGGGACGTTAAGAAAGTACTTTACGAGTTGCCGAAACGAAAATCTTTCTTATTAACGGCCGTTTTATTCTCGGCCGACGGTAAATCAAGGGGAGGCCCGTTCTCGACGATGGCCCGATCGTTTCCAGGAAAACTGGGCCCAGCGCGTTTCTCATTCCTGTTTATACCCGCTCCCGCTGTTTATTAATAATTAAAAACACACACCGTCTGGTATCCGCGAGCGCCGTGCTATCGACCGGTAATTAAATTTAATGAGTTATCCGCGGCCCTGGTAACGAGCACGAATTTTCTGAATTATGACCGTGCGCCGCGCGCTGGAAAAGGTTTTATCGCGACGTAAATCAGGGATCGCCGAAACGGCGCGAGAGGACGCGACTTCCGGAAACGCCCTGAGAGTCCTAAAGAGCCGAGGAGGAACAGGATCGCTGGAACGAGACCTTTACTTTTCCGTTTATTACCAGGTACGGGAGTAAGTTAAACGTAAAAGCAATTAATGCAGGTGAAAGCAGAGACTTCGCCCTTTGAAACGAGCTATATAACATTGCTGTACGATATTTCTTCACGAAGGTAGTGAAGGTTCAATCAGCCCTTAACCTCGGCGATGAATGCAGTTTAACTTTTTATTTAGATGAATCTGTCCCCTTCTTTCGTTTATTGCCTAGTTTACAGGTATACAACATGAAAAACCAATTACTAGTGGTGAAAGTAGAGGTTTCACCCTTTAAAATGAGCTATAAGTCATTGATATACGATTTTTCTTCACGAAGGTACTAATGGTTCAATCATCCCTTAACCTCGATAATGAATATAGCTCACCATTTCATTTAAGATGAATCTGTCCCCTTCTTTCGTTTATTGCCTAGTTTACAGGTATACAACATGAAAAACCAATTACTAGTAGTGAAAATAGAGACTTCACCCTTTAAAATGAGCTATAAGTCATTGATATACGATTTTTCTTCACGAAGGTACTAATGGTTCAATCATCCCTTAACCTCGATAATGAATATAGCTCACCATTTCATTTAGATGAATCCGTCCTCATTCTTTCGTTTATCATTTAGTTTACAGGTATGAAAAATAAAAAACCAATTACTAGAAGTGAAAATAGAGACTTCGCCCTTTAAAATGAACTGAGGTGCACTGCTGTACAATTATTTTCCACGAAGTTATCAAAATTTTAATCATCGCTTGATCTTGATATTCAATTCCCTTAATTGCTAATTGTCACGAGACTAAAAAATATGCAAAATATACAAAAAGTATACAAAGTGGAGAAACAATTAGTGAGCGTGAAACTAGGCACTCCACCCTTTAAAATAAGCCTAGATACATTGCTGTACGATTTTTTCCCACGATGTTATCCGAAGTCGTAAACATCCCTTAACTTCAACAAAGTAATTGTTAGAACACCGTGTAGAATCATGCAGAGCTTCGCAAAGAATGAGTCTAAAAACGAGAGGACGCGACTCCCGGAAACGCCCTCGATGTCCTAAAGAATCGCGGAAGAGAAGGATCGATGGTAAGAAACCTTTCGGGAACCTCCTTTTTCCTGCGACATCGCAATTTTATGGGTACGGGCTCGCTGTCCCGGAGCGAACTTTCGAATGTGGTTTATAGTTGTTGCGTAAAACGACAATGAATGATTAAGTACGTTACGTACGAGTACCTAGTAGATCGATCGGATCGCTGGGATTGTGTTTTAGCATCATTAGGTCCCTGAGAACCACTCATTACGGTTACTCTTGAGCAATTATTGTCACTACGTTCATGCAACCCGGCTCGCAGCTTAATCATTAATTTCATTTTTAATTGTTAACAGTCGATGCTGCTTTCCCTTCGACTCATACCTTGTTCTTCGTCCAAATGTCTGCGAGGAATCTGATGCAACGTAGAGAACAAAGACGTCGACTAAACATTGATTCCAATTATTCCAGTCATAAAAGTGCTTCGACCAACCCTCGAACGAGAAGCCTCCAAATTTTGCTATTCTTTGACCAGAAACGTGCAAATACAAATTATCGAAGTCAAAAAACGGAAATCACATTTTTAATAAATCGAAAATAGTGTAACTACGTTTTTAAATTCTTTTATCGTCTTCAAAGTTTTATATTTGACACGCTTGATCATAATTGCTCGCATCAACAGCAAGAAATTTAATTACTTTCATCCCTTAACAATTTTGATAAATTGAAACAGATTTAAACACTTTTGAGTCTAGTTTCTACTGCCTTCTGGCAACCCCTATCGTTCCAACTAGCCTTACTAAGCCAGAAAATTCAAAATCAATTCGCGAAATGTCGCTAAACCAAAGCATTCGTACTCTACAGAAGGATACATCGCAAGTTTCGTTGTCATGTCGTGCACCGTCGTCCACTAATTAAGCAGTTCGACGCAGCCTCGTAAAGATTCCTCTTCTGCAGCTGCGTCTCCCCTTTCTTCGCTCGCGTTTTCCTATCTTCTCGGTTCCACCCACTTTTCCATGGACAGTCTGGTTCGGTTCCTGGCGAGGATAGTCGCGCAGGAAGCACGGCAAAAACCAGATCCATGAAACCCGAGCACCATGTCCCGGCTTCCGCGGAGCTCTCGACGGCGCGGCAGGTGCATGGCCCACATATTCGGCATAAAAACTGGTAACCTAAAGTAACCGCAACCTGCCACGGTCCCGGAGTGGCCGGCTTGTACCCGTCACCCGGTAAAATGACGAGCTGCCCGCGATATTTTACGCCGACTCGGCGCCGATTACAAATTACGTTCGAGCTACTGGCGAGATGTATGGTCCGCGGGGCCCTCGAGATGCTTTCGAAGAAAGTCGGGCCCCGGACTGGCCCCGGACGGCCCCCGCACCGTGGTTCACAAAGTGCTTCCGCGAGCATTGTGCTGATTGCTCGAATAGCCGAGGGTTATGCATGATTTTTGCTGCAGGTGGGCGTCGGAGCTGGCCGAAGCCTTTCAGATGTTTCGTCCGAGTTCCGCGGTGAAATACTTAGTTTAATACTTGCGTTTTAGCTTCCAGACTTCCTTCGACCCTTGGTAGCAGACGAACTGTGCTGCAAGAAAGTGCAGCAAATGGAAGAAACATAGTTGCTATCTGTTTCTCGTTTTCTTAATGCCACTATTCCTATTATAATTAATATAATGGAAGAAAGAAGAAGACAATAATGAAAAGAATTCTTCAATTCAAAGCAACATTAATAATAGCGATAATAAAATGAAAAATAGAAAAGTTTATGAATTTGTCTACCGAACTGTAAGAAATGAAACTTCCGGAATAAAGCAGCCCGCGTTATGCTGGCGTTCGCGTCGAACAGCCGCAAAATGTGTCAGGCCGGTGCAGGATGCAGGTTAAAGAAATCCGCGATTTTTTAAATGTTTCGGATGCATTACACGAGATTTGCGTGTCACGATAAGAAATCTTTTCGGGGGTAATTGTGAACGGGGAGTAACTTTCACTGACTTTTAATATGCTTTTATTGGAGGTTTTTTAACACCAGCTCCGGCCAAAGTTCTGGCCGGTCCCCCGGCGTAATTACAGGCAATATTCTTTTGAATCGTAATAACGGCCCGTATCAACGGAATTAAAGATAAAACTACCGGGCAATAAAAGCGTAAGTATCGTATACAAATGTAAGAGGTATAATGCGCGCGTAAAAAAAAAAGGGAAGGGAATTGGTACTTTCCCAACAGAAACTCCGATGTCTGAATATTAACAGGCCGTTTGACGTCGCTGCTTATAAACCAGGAACTCATTAACTGTCTTTCAAACGAATACCGAAAGTCGTCTTGCGTGCTGTTAATCAGGTCATACCGCAGCCCTGTACTTGCGATTTCTCATCGGGTCAGTGAGTTCGCGACTAGAATCGCAAAGCCGCGCGACGACGCTACGACAGCATTCTCCGGGAATTATTAAATGAATTGTCTAATCATTTATTACAATTACCCGATATCTGTAACCAAATTTATTCGCATTCGTAATGCGTCCGCGTTCGTCCGTAATACACAACTCGGTAGGTGCAACAAAGTAAATATGCACTTGATCCAATACATTGACACCTGTAATTTATTTCGACCCCAGTTAACACTTTAAGTAAGCATTACGAGGTCCGTAACCCTGCTTCCTGTGTAACGATACTTGACAATAGAAATCTGCATAAATGCTACACATTTCGAGAAACAAAAGCGTTTTATTCCTCAGAATTGCAACGCTGCGGTTCGACATTGTTACCAGCGCGTGGAATTCTACCGGCGCACGGTGGTTTCAAGATTTCTGTGACTTTTAACGGAGAAGTCGACTTCTCTAAATTAATAGTTATTCAATTTTTATTGCTTTGCAAAGGTCTATGGACCTCAGAAATGAAGAAAAATAACGGGACTCTTCGTCTTTTTATCCTGCTCATTGTGTTCCATATTTTCGCTCAGTCTTTTTATATTATAATTTTCATATTTTAATCCTTTTATTTTATATTATAATAAGAAATCATATATTTCTTTTAGTCAGTATTAAAAATTATATATAAAAAAGTGACACTGATTGATACGTGACAAATTTAAGAAATTCTCCTACCGTCTTTGAGCTCTAACAAAAAAGAATGCTTTAAATAACTGTAAGAAGATCATGTTCCTGTAGAAACCAATTTGGAAGTTGGAACTGTTTAATAACGATCATGTCACATGTTGCACGTATAAAATATAAATATGAAAAAATAGTTTCTATAATTACATTTAAACAACTTCTTTTTAAATCGAAAATAACAATGAAGATTTATTCAAATTTATTCTCTAACGAATTCAAAAAATATTCAGCTAAACATTAATATTCTTAAATTAGTTTGAGTCAAAATTTTATTGCAGTACCTGTAATGGTTCAAAAGCTATAACAACTTGTCACTGAATTCTCTAAACTACTGCGCAGCGTTCATATTCGTCACGTTTTACCAAACGTTTTCAACGAGAGATTGGACGCGTATTTGCGTTTGGCAAAACGGGTGATTTCGAAACAGTTTCAGGTCGCGAAGCACCGGCCGTTTAGTCGTGTGACGTAGGCTATCCACGCATCCGTTTCCGCAGCGTCGAAACCACAGCGTCACCTGTTCTGGAAGTGTAGCGAGCCGCTGAGGTGTGACGTGGCCGTGGGTGCAGCCCGATAAGAAATGCACACGATCACGAAGGGGGCGCGAACCTGCCCCCGGAAAAAGGGCTGCAAGGAAGTAGCCCGGCGATTCGCAGGTGACGGACTGTCGGGGACTTAATCGATGCTGAACCGAGCGACTTGGGGGCCTAGGTGAGTAGGAAGGAAGTGAGGTCACCGGACCTTGGCCCACCTCGGTCGGGAGCAGGTGCAAGCTCCGCGTGTGGGGAGCCACCGATACCGCTAATATCCACCCACGGTTCGGCTCTGTATTCCGGCGCTGATTATCCTAAACGATTTACATATTTATATTGTGATATATATATTTTTTAATTACAATTATTTGTTATCTTCGACGTATTGTTTCCTAGATCCGACTGATGATACCGGACTGGTACACTTCAGACTGGTATACTTTCGATCAAAGTGTCGTAAAACAGTGTGATAAAACTGTAGGAACAATTTTAAGGTTTCGTTGGAAAAGGGAGACATCGTTCTTGAAATTCGTGGTGGTTAGAGTCGATAAATAAATTTTGTCAACTCTGTAGACACGTTTGAATTTGGCGACTTAGGAAGTCTTGTAAAATTTTTAAGAAATTATTACCAGCATTCTCTCGCTTATTACCAAGTGTACGAGAATATTACAAAAAATAACAACTACTCTATTTGAAATTAGAGATTTCATCCTTTAAAATGAGCTCAGCACCGTTGCTATTCGTTTTTCCTCCGCGCAGTTACCAAAGGTTCAATTAAAGTTGTTGATCAATGCAGTTTACCTTTTTATATAAACCAATCTGTCTCCGCTCTTTCATTTATTACCAACTCTACAGGCAAGCTATAGGAAAAAACAATTAACGTATATGAAAGTAGACACTTCGCCCTTTAAAACAAGCTCACACACGTAACTCTACGATCTACCCGCAAAAAGTTACCCCAGCCTCAATCGTCCCATAACTTCGTCAATCGACACACTTCGATTTTTACAAGCCCATAAGAAGGCATGGAAATCTCTGCAGCTAACGAACCTAAAGAAACTGTTTTCCTACAACTCGGCACTGCCTTTATCCCACCAAGGCTCGTTCCTAGCTCCAACAATCCTCCCGGAAAAAATATCTACAGCCTCCGAGCGCGGTAACACGAGAATTCCAGCTCAGCGTTGCTCCGTACGCCGCGCAAACTTTTCACTTACGATCGAACCCTTTTTGCAGGGTAGGGGGGAGGGAGGGGGGCCGTGGCCGGCGTTTCACGGTTTCCCCATCACGGAGAAATTACACGGAGCACGTAGGCTGTCGGTAGGTAGACGAACACCCGTCGTTCCAGCGCAAGAAAATCCATCGCGACCGGTATGATCGTCTGGATCTGGCGCCGGGCAGGAAACGATCGCGAGCCGCCGATAGACGACGTCGACGTTCTGTCGCGCTCGCGTGCTCGTTCCCTCGTCGCGTCTGTGTGCGCGTACGTGTGCGTCGTAATCTCGAGTGGTGTTCAGCGTTGTCGCCGTGCGGGACATTAGCGAGTTTCTTCTGCAGCTCGGCCCCCGGGGGCAAAGAGGCGTAATGCGGTAACGACATTGATGATATAATCTCCCTTACCCGGCGCGTTGCTCTCCCGTACACGCGAGCAGGGGCCACACACAGCACCAGGCCCTCGCACGGCGACGCGGGGCCCGTGCGTGGTGTGCGTGGTGCGCGCGGTGCGCGCGGTGTGCGTGGCAGGGCCCGCGCGTGCCCTGGCTCACGGATGAGCTACCGGGCCCGAGCCCGTGCTGCTGTGTACTCCATTTATTCCTCTCCCCCCCTCCCCCCGCCCCTCCTCCCCACCCCTCCTCCTGTCGAAAGGGCCCAAGGGAATCGCGGCATGAAACGAGAAACTAATCTCCTCGACCGAGCGTTATGAACCTGCGGGCCCTGATTGTTTTATTCCACGTAGTCTTGTTGCGATCCCTCCCCTCGCTTCTAGCCCGCTACGGGGACCGACCTCCTATCTGTCAGGCCGCTGCGATCCAGGCGCCGCTCTTCTCTCGCCTGCGAGTTCTCCGAGGCGATTTCCTGACACCGCTTTTTTCGATCAATTTTTCTTAGATCGCCTGGGCCCATTTTTTGGGACCACTTTATTGGGTCGATTTTTCTATCATTTACTCGGGCCATTTTTCTGGATGATTTCTTTCTGGATATTTTTCGGGGACGATTTCTTGAGATAATTTTTCTTTGTCAATTTTTGTACCATCATGTACTAGGACATTTTTTGTAAAATGATTTTTCCAGGCGACTTTATGGGCGATTTTTCTACGACAATTTTCTGGGACCTTTCTTCTGTAACTATTTTTCTTAGGCGATTTCGGAGACTATTTTTTAAAGACGAATTTCTAAGGCTATTTGTTAGGAAGAGTTTTTTAAGACCGTTTTGTCAGGACTACTTTTCTGGGACTATTTTCTTGAAGATATTGTTCTGGAAAGATTGTTCTACGATTTTCTGAAATGACGTCTCTGGAAGCATTTCGTTGGGATCACTTTTCTCAGACGAATTTTTAAAGATTTTCTAGAACTATTTCTTAAGACGAGTTTTTAAGACGATTTCTCAGGATGATATGTCTAGAACGATTTTAATGAAACTACTATTCTGGGTAGCTTTTCCCAACACCATGTTCAGGAGCATTTTCCCGGAACGATTTTTCTAACCCTGATTTTCTAGACGTCCTATAAGGTCTCCAAAGACTCGTACGAAACGCGGCAAAGAAATCGTACGTTCGAAATAGTGTGAATTCATGAGTGTTCCACTTCGAGAGTAGTTATTAGTAAACTGAGTAACACGATCGTCCCTGACAGAGCAACTCTCAGCAGCCTCTAATCGTATCGGCATTCCGGTAGCGATTTTTCAAGCAACCTTTTCGCCGTCATCAATCCGCAGCAACGTTCTCTTATCTGCGTACACCGTGTAGATTAAATTTCACAGGCACAAGCGCGGCCGGGCAACAAGAAAACGCAAACTTGGGCAACATTTATCGGCCTCGGTGTCTCCTTCCCGGTAAACAGTTTCGCAAGCGGAGTTTCGCCGTTGATCGCGGGAGGTTTCGCCGGGTTTTTCCAATTACGGTTGCTCGGGGTATCGATATCGGGTCCCCTCTTATCAGCGCAATGGCCGTGTTACCTACCGCTTCGCTAGCGATTCTTCTCGGCGGCTGTTGGCCGCGCTGCCAGGGAGATCCCTCGTAAATTCGACGGAATGGAGAAAGTCCGGTTTCTCGGCGCGATTATAAGGCGACCGTCGCCGGTGTCGGATTTCCGACGTTTATCGTCGCGCCTCGGTTATCCGCAATTAACTCGCTCTAATTAAACTCTTTCGCGGCCGCGAGGAAAACAGCGAGCCGGCTCTCTTATTTCGATGCTCGTCACAGGATCGAATAAAATCGAGCTGGTGGAAGTATTCGGGGCAAGGAAAGTCGAAACTGACTGCGAGGAGTCGGGAACGGTAATTGGCGGACCCGAGGCACCGCAATGGCACCTCGCTTCTGGACTACAAATCGGCGGGATCGTCGTCGAAATTAGGAGACCGTTGTCGAAAGCAGGAGACAGTGGTGACATCTTCAGAAATGAGATGCATTTTTGAAGAATGCACTTGCGAATCGTAAGTGGCTGGACTAACTTTAGAGAAGGTAAAACAGGACGAGATCGATCTTTCGATAAATTGTAATATTAACAAATAAATGGTAATTTTGTACGAGAGTTATTACAACGTGATTGATAATTAGTTTATACAAAACTCTCCAGCAAGCAAGACATACTACTTGAGCTCTTCGTAAGTGATGTAGCATCAATTGAAAAATATTGACTCCATTTTAGCACATAAAAGAATGTAATACTGTCAATAGATGAACATCATAAAAGAAATATAAATTATTATTATTATTATTAATTTATTTCATTATTATTATTATTATTGTATTTAAATATAAATAAGACTCCTTTTTATGTGCGTTCTTAATCCGGAGGCACAGAAATTAGGACATCTACCCCATCTCGCAGCCGCAGCAGTAAAAACGATTGGCTTCGACCGGGTCTGCCTATGCAGGACGAGGAAAGTCGCGGCGCAGTGTCCCCGCGAGTGACAAACGGTAATTGGCGTTCCCCCGGCCCGCAAATCGCAGTCGCCGGCTCATAAACAAAATTACTATCAAAGATATAATTCTCGCCGGAAAGAAATACTCGGCGCTACCCTTCCTTCCTCGATGGGAGCCGCGAAGGTGGCACTCGGGAGGCTCGCCTCCGTAGATGAAGCTATTTTGTCGTAATTTATACGGACCCCGGTGGAAAGTAACGAGGAAACCATTCGTTAAACGTCCGCGTCTCGTCCCCCCTCTATGCTGCAGCCGCGCCGCGGATTACGATCTCGGGGATTCCGGCAGCCATGCGGCATACAAGCGCGATAAATTCTCGCCACGGACCCGCCATTACCCGGTATTACGAAATAATTATTGCCGTCGTATAAAAGCCACGCACCGAACAAGCGAGAGAGACAAAGGCCGGTTCGAGCGGCCGAGGAACTCTCGCGGAACTATTACCGTCTGATTTGTTGAAGAATCGCTCTCCGAAGGTGGGCGATCCGCGCCGTCCGGCCGGCTTTTATTCCCGCCACCCCCTCCGCCGATCCAGCGGCCACTGAAATTTAGAAAACTTATGGCTGCATCGGCCGCCGTTGTTTACTGCTTCCTGCATCGCGTTGCTTCCGACTTTTATGCGGAGTTTCGTGCGCCGATTTACGACGCTGGATTTTCGGGGGTGATTCGACTTGCCGCGTTTTCTTGTTTTTCGAATTGACGAAATTGGTGGATTTGTTAAGTAATTTATGAAGAACGTAATTTTTTAATCATTGCCCTAGCCTCGGAAGACAATTTTAATTATCGCGTTAAATGTGACACTTTCGAGGAGATGAAGTGCAATATAATGGTGTTAGAAAATCGTACGTTGAATTTTGTGTGTTCATTGTATAGAGCAGACATTGTTTTTGAAATTTATGGTGATTGGAGTTGGTTGTGCGATTTTTTCAAGTCTGCAGAATTGTTTGAGCAATCAGTGAAATGAGTATTCAGTCAACTTTGTAGGATTTTCAGGAAACGTTCCTATTATGTCGCTTATCAGCAAATATGGAATTATGCTAAGAAAAGAAACAATTACTGGGGATGGAAGAAGAGACTTCACTCTTTAAAACAAGCTAAGGTGCATCGTTCTATGCCTCTTTTTGATAAAGGTGTCAAAGTTTTAATCGTCTCTTAAACTTGGCAATAAATGTAGTTTACTTTCTTACATAGAGAAATTTATCTTCGCTTTCTCGTTTATTACGAAGTGTAGAAATTTTTCAAAGGAAAACACAATTAGTAGAAGTGACAGCAGAGACTTCACTCTTTAAAATAAGCCAAAATACACTGCGATACGATTTTTTCTCACGAAGTTATCAAAGGTACAATCATCCCTTAATCTCGATGTTCAATATTTTTTACTTGTGGCAAGATTGTTTCCAATTCCTCGATTATTACCAAGTACAAAAATATTCAAAATAAAAAACAATTAGCAAACATAAAAGCAGATACTCCACCCTTTAAAACAAACCTAATTATATTCCTCAACAAAGAGAGACTATCGTTCGACCCTGCAAGGTTTAAAAATTCGAAAATTTGGAAATTTCAATGAAATGTCAGAAATTAAAGAATCAAATAACAGTATTTCTACTCGGGGTCCAAATGGACCCAAGCCCTGCTTCTCAATAACAGCGCCGAAGAGACGACATTCTCCTATCGATTTTCGCGGCGCTATTGACAAACACCGCGTCAAGAAGATTGCATCCTAACCAGAATAGCAAGACCTTTCGAGGCGAGCTCGTTGATCCGCGGATACCTTCTCTACGCCTTCGAAATAGCTCTATCGAGGAACGATCGAAGGTCGCGCGGGTCGTAACCCCTCACGGAGGACCGGATTGAACCCGGTGGCTACCAGGTGATCGACCACGCCTCATCACTTTGCTCGCTACCGAGGCAAACCAGGGATCCGATACCAGAGTCGGATAAAGGAGGAAGAACCGAGTGCGAGGTGGTACCTGGTTATGATCGTCATTATCATCATCATCATCATCATTGCGAATCCCCTGGAACTCAAGGCGGTCACTCAAGGTCAGTACTCTAGCCCTCATACACTGCTGATCTTCGCTTCTGCCTATCACGTCTCGTCCCGTTGTTGCGATGTTGCAGCCTCGGTGATACTTTTTATCCACTTTTTATCCTCCGGCTGGATGATTCCGAATCGACTGTCTTTGCGATCGTTGTAACAATTTACTGTCGCCAATGTCTGTATCGCGTTTAACCCTTTGCAGTCGTATTAAGTTTATATATATAGACGCCACGCTGGTCAGAGTTAATTTTGTCGAACGAACAGTAATACATAATATGCAAGACTGAGCAGAAAAAACAAAATTGATTAATTCTTTATCAAAATTTAGATGCATGTAATACAATAATATGTTTTAATTTTATGTAAAAGTAAAGGTCTTTGGTGGCTAAGAGTAGACATACGAACGTAAAGGGATGAAATGGGAGAATCGTTTTCAAATTTATGAATTATTAAATAGCAGAATGAATTTATTTAGATAACTGTGTATCATAATGAAGAATCAAGTGCCTCACAGGATCATGTCGTCGCAAACGCACCACGGGCATCACGTTTCAAAGCATATTTCCCGTATCGCCGTCAGACTGCTGAGTTTATGCATTCAAAATAGAGTAAATAAAACATAGAACACTCGAGACGTCAATAGATCTTACAGCATCAGCTAGAAATCTCGTATTGCGCAGCGGAGAGAAGAGCATTCGACAATAGATTTATGTGAATACTGGTGCAGGAGAACATTGACTCGTGTCTCAATCACCATTGTCGCTGATATTGACTCTTCCTCCCAGAAAAATAGCATTGCTCGAGGGTCGAAGGGATCGGTTCCAAAAGACGGGACTGTTTGAGAACACCTCCGGCAAATACGTTCACCGAAAAAAAGTCAATTGGAACGGAAACACGTCGAGTGGTTATCTGAGAAAACAGAGGGCATCATGCCCGCGGAAGTAGTCGAGTGTTTGGACCCATGCCAGCGAGGATCCGACGAATCATCCTCGAGCCACCCACGGAAAAAACTCGATTCCGTCGAAACGATCCTGCCAATTCAGTATAGAGCAGTCGATTAGTATCCCTGCGTCGACGATGGATCGAAATCGATTGTTCTAAGCTTCAAGAGGACACAAGGTGGATCCTGTACCTTTAATTTTGTCTCATAACATTTATAATTTAATTATGCTAGCAATTTTCAGCGTTCTAAACGTCCTCATCGTGTCTCTCGAATAATATAATTATTATAATAAATGACAAAAGCGTTTCAAAGACGATATATTTATAGATATATATAGATATATAGACGATATATATTTTCAAAGAGATTGCCAAGACACACATTATAAATTACAAATAAATATTAAACCTCTGTTCCAATAATTATTATGCATTGATAAAAATGTTATACTCATCCGATATTTTATTTTTCGAAACTCTAAATCCAAATTCTAGGTTTCGGCTACGTTTTCGAGATTCTGGACCACTGTGCGCAACAGCAGGCTCTCAACTAGCGCAGCCTCGCGCACCTTATGGTCGAATAGGGGAGTCGAGTGCCGAGTCACGGGGCAGAATGTTGCATGCGCCTTAATTGAAGTTATTTAATTACCTTTACACCGTGACCGTGAAGCCACCTTTTTACGAATGCACTGCCGCGCACAAAAGTAGTCGCACGCCTGCCGTATCGATTATCAGCGCGGAAAGTGTATTTACATGCGTTAGCATAAGCACGACTCACTCGCGACAAACCGTTTAAATCCATCGATGAACCTTCAACGTGATGGCTGCTTTTTAATTGTTTTTTTTTTTATTGATCGCCGTCGCGGCAACGTCGGTGATAGTGCTCGAAATTTTCGCGCGTAGAATCATTATTTCGCTTCACCGTATTCTCCCTGATTCGATGTCTATGCAAATCAAATGCAATGCTATGCTAGACTTTCCGCCGTGGAATTTTCTTCGCTTTTATTAGCTTGATGCTTAATTTTTATTTGTTTTTTGAGAGAGTGAAGGTATTCGAGGATAATATATAGAATAATAATATATTAAATAGTAATATACGGAATGATATATAGAATTATATATGGAATATATAGAATAATATATGGACTATATAGAATAATATATAGACTATGTAGAATAATATATTGAATAATATATAGACTATATAGAATAATATATAGAATAATATATAGTATAATATATAGACTATATAGAATAAAATATAGTATAATATATAGACTATATAGAATAATATATAGAATAATATATAGACTATATAGAATAATATATAGAATAATATATGGAATAATATAAATAGTTACATATTTTTAAGACAATTTCGTAAAACATTAGATAAAATATTCACAAATAACTTTACAAATCTATATAAAATATCATATGTTTCTTTACATTATTTTACATGAATAAAAATTTTCTTTTGCAATTATTGCGTTGATTTAGTTAGCCAAACTCGTCTATTTCTGAGTATTCTGCCATGTCACTACGTTCCTCGAAATTGAACCCAATTAAAAGCGTTTAGAAATTCTTCTAACGTGTGGGTCGATAGATTTACTCGTTCCCTTCTGTAAGCAAAATGTTGCTGCACGCCAGGACACGGGATCAATGGGGACCGGGTCACGTGGATAATTAGAGTTTAAACGGTTTCACGATCGATGGGACGAATCAATTTCGCGAACGCTCGTCTTGCGTCAACGATGATTCGTGACCGACCCCACCCGCGATATTACCGAACGAAACCGCCGCAACTACGTTTGGAAATTATCCGCCGACCGAAGTAGCAGTTTACGCCCATTTCAAATTGCAGGCACAGTGCTCGAACCGATTACGCAGCCGCCGAGGTATAACGAAATGCAGATTCGTTAGCTTTTTTCCTACCTTTACAACGGACATTGGCGCAGGCCCGACTTGCGACACTTCTTGCCTCTTGTTAAATACTTACCGAGTTTGTCGAACTTCGGCACTGCGGCGTCTCGGTCCCTGGGATTCTGGAACACTGGGGACTTGGGAAACTACAGTATAGGAACTATAGAATTCGGAAATTACTTGAAAAATTATTTGAGAAATTATTTGAGAAATTATTTGAGAAATTTAGAGCTTTCGTAGTTCGGAACTCCAAGACTTTAACATGTAGAGACTTTTGAACTTTGGTAGTTTGGGACTCTAGGATCTTGGAAGTTTTCGACTTCAGAATTTCGTGACTTGGAACTCTGTGATCATGAAATGCTAGGTCTTAGGTTTCTGAACTTTTGAATCCAAGAACACTGGAACCCAGGCACACAGTGAGGCTTCGGAACTCAGGAAGTGAAACATTCTGTAGCTGTTTTGAATTCCACATCTCTGGAATCCAAGAGCGCCGACACTATAGGCCACTGAAAACAGCAGTGCCATAAGTCGGATCACAGCGACTCAGTGTAACCCATCAGAAATCGATTTGACTCACCAGAACTGGCAAAGAGAAAATTAGAATGATCCGGCTGCGATGTTCGGACCGCAGCTCTCCTCGCTCGCAAATCGCAATATCAGTTGCGCAATCAACGCCTGCTATCGCGCACCACAAAATATTATCAATAATTTCCAAGTAATCTGCGCGGAAATCGAAAGGTGGTTCGGCACAGGGTCGTTCCACGTTCGCGGCTGTCTGCGGAGGTATTCGTCGAGAGCAATCATCGGGTGGCGAGGGAGAGGGGGAAGGGTCGGGCGAAGAGGACGAGGAACAAGAAGAGGAACGAACAAGATGCTTACGTCAGTTTTCTGATCGTGACTGGCTCCACCCTGCGTTACCGGCCGAGGGAGGCCAGACCGTGCCATTATTACCCTATTATATTTTGCATAACAGTAACAGTGAACGAAGTGAGCTATTACGCCGCGCTCGTCGTGGGGGTGGATGAAAGAAAAGAGGAGAAAGGAGGCCGTCTAGGCAGCTGTGCCGCGCGAAACTCGTGGCGCGGGTGGAGGAGGGCGAGGAAGAGTTCGTGGGTCGATGCGCCCACAGTAGGTGTCGATGGCAAAAATCGGTCCGCGCCGCTGCTAATCGATGTGAACTTGCACCTCGATGGAATTGGGAGAGCATTGTCTATTCCGCAATCATTACGTCTAATGGTCCAATTTCGCTTTACCTGGCGCGTCCGCTCCGATGAAGTCATCGGCAATCAGCTTTTTGCCCGGTCTTATTCTACAGGTTCTGCATCCTCGTTCGACGAAAATTGATTGTCGGGAGAAAAGTCTGGCGAAACAAGCGTTCATCGTTCGACCTACAATCATGGCCCCCGCGGATCCTTTTTAATGTCAAAGGTATGCGCGCGTGTGTGCGCGTGCGTGTATTTACTTTCTCCGCAATTATAGTCGCAAACAAAGAATCGTAATTTACAAAATATGTCCTGTGTAATTTCTGACGATCGCATTCAGGTTAAACGAAGCTCCATTTTGAAGGATCAATGGGAATAATGAAGGATCATTCGGCGTATCAATTACGCATTAAGCTCACCCGTCTGTCGAAACACGAGCCATTCGAAATTCCATCATTTATCAAATCCTCGAGCATTCTTCGCGCCGATCGGCCAAAATCCTTATAAGACGTTCTATAGCGATTAATGGCACATCAAACTCTCATCGGCTAAGTTCGAGAGGATCATCCGCCGACGTAAATCCTATTGACGGAGTTACGAGTTGAATGTACTCGAGAATTAGACGCGATTCGTTTCAATGGAACGCGATGACGTCTCTGACACTATATTTGGTAAAGTTGATGCCCATCGGAAATAGTTTACGGTACAGCGATTACGTTGATAATTGTCGAGAAGTTAAAGTAGTTTGTAATATTATTTACACGATGTCTCGAAGTCTAACGCATTAAAGATCTTAAAAAAAGACCTCGCTCAAGAAAATACTTATAATTTCAAGCATTTTAACTTGAAAAAATCAATTTTGTATTTCCAGCAATAGTAATTGTAGGAAAAAGTCTCCCGATTTCCTTCGGAAAATTCGCAAGTGAAGCCTTTTTTTCCACAAAGGCCTTATTAAAAAATTTGCAGCTCAATTTTTAATATTTTGGTTTAATAAAAATTTATTTTATACTTCAACCAATGGTAAATATATATGCAAAAGAACGACACGGAACAGTCTCCAGATTTCCATAGAAAAAGTCGCGAAGCAGTCGTAGAAAGCGAGATTCCAGATAAGAATTCGATTAATTCGGAATACGGAAGTTTCGTTTATCAGCATGCGTAATAAATCGGCGGCCCGAATCGGTGTTAATGAAATCGTCCATCCAGCAGCGTCGAAAAATTACATCCGAGACGATTCAATAAGGAACAAGATCCTCCTCCATTCGGGAGGCGTGATCCTAAGGAATGAAGGCTCGGTTTCCAAGCGGAATTCGAATGCGCCGATATAAATCGGTTATCCTAAGATATCCGTGATGTATCGTGACGGGGCCCGGCTTGTGACAGGTGGGAGGACCGATTTCGAATTCCTCTTCTTGTCTCCGTGATATCTATGCGCACACCGACGTGCTCCGTCTGTTCGTGTGCGCGATGATAGAGAAACGTCGAAGCAAAACGGGAGAGAAAAAGAGAGAGAGAGAAAGAGAGGAGCGGGAGAACGAGAGAGACGGCTGGTCCAAAAGTCGCCCACGACAGATCGGGAACAGATCTCCGATTCGATTTGGAACGCCACGAATCCGGTCGACCGTCTATAGACGACAATGTGAAACAGTCGTCAGCCACGACCCGATCAGTTTTCGTTGTTTCATTGACACGAGAATACGAGACGCGACCCCCGGATGAAACGCCTCGAGCCGACGCCGGATCTCACGGAACCGTTAGGATCCTCCACCGTGGACAATTAATAACTGACAACAGATACTTTTTTTGTCATTTAGACGGGGTAATTAATTTCACGTCGTCCCCCCTAATGAACCATTGATACTGGACATTCTAATGTCTCCGGGTTTCGTCGGCTCGTTCCGGTTCATCTGGACCGTGTCATTCGAGGCAGGATGCTCGATCGGTGAATTTCGATCACGGATTCCGAATAATCAATTCGAGATTGAGGGCTTCCTATTAATCATCCGGTCCGGATGAAGAGTTTGACGCCTGCCGGACGATAACCCCTTGCAAAAGACAGTCTCTTTGTCAGGCGAATTCTGTATCGACGAGTTAGTACGTCAATGCATTCCGATGTTAAAGTCGGCCATTTTTATACTGCTTTGTGTTCCGAGTAATTACGAAGTTCTGAGTGGTCATATTTATAAAAGTAATCAGTGAAGGCAGACATTCGAAATTTACTGCTTTATTGAATTTATTTTATTATTTACTATTATTATATTACTATTGGCCATGTCCCCAAGGGGCGGAGCCAGATTACCAACTTCAATCTTCTGTTGAAAAATCAACAGCTTGTTTTCTCTAATTTCTCTAACAAATCATTTCACATCAGCAACAGGGATCAGTCGAACTTCCTCCGATCTTATTTCCTAGATCGAGCATCTACGTCCATCTAGAATCTAGATTCTAGATCCTCGCGGCCATTAGATCCTAGGAATTCATCGTAAGGTGGTCCAAGATCCAAGCACAGTAGACAAACACAGCTCATAAAGAATGATCTATATCAAAGCGAGATCAGCTTGCTTCGTACTTTTTTCCCAGATTTCGGATCGTGGAGATCGTTGGAAACGTTTCCTGCGGACGGTTATCAAGGATAATGCCCCTTCGTGGGCCACTACAGCCTTTGTCCGCGGCGAACATAAATTTTCGATACTTTTGTCGATCGTATCCTGTACCACCCAGGTATCCAGCGGGATTAAGATCAGCGACACCTGACCTGCTATCGAGCACCGGAAGAGGAAGCGGGGCCCATCGACGTAGACCCCTTGTCATTCACTTAGGTTCGTGTGCGTGTGGTATTAAGGCGTGCAACACGTGCTGCGAGCATGCGAGCGTTAGGTGTCGATTGATGGAGGAAAACGATTTGTGGGTGGACGCGATTAATCATCCGAGATTTTCTCGTCGGCATCTTTTTCGGATGAATTGCGAGTCTCGTGGCGGATCGGGATTATCCGTTGTGCCGGTCCATGGGATTAAATCGACGGTGATGTGGAACTGATATAATATACGATAATTTGGAATTCAGAGATAAGCAATTTCTTCTAAAATGAAACAGGTATGCAATTGAAAATTTAATTGTATAACTGTTCAGTAATTAATTTGTTTAATTGTATAATTGTGTAATTAAATATATTCGTGACATATTTGTTATAGTATTTAGGCTTTAATCCTTTGTATTATAATTTTTGTCACAGCCATGTTGATTAATATTTGTTTATTACTAATCGGTTTCTACGCTTTGCACAATTTTGGTCAATTTTTACCCTTTGCACTTTGAAATCGGAGCCATGTCAACTATAAATCCAAAATAGTAATTTTCACGTACAGTATTTCAATTTTATATACTTAATTCTCTGCATGTGGAATTTAGTCTTGTGACTAATACAATAGTGACACTTTTAACAATTGTTTAAATATAAACTTTGATAATGGAAAAATGATTTTGGAACGTGGTGCAACAATTTTTAACGTCAATGTTTCCTAACTTTTAAATATTAAAAATTATAAGATAGTGGTTTATTTCGTGCCAAGTTTATTTAAGGCAGTTTATGTCTGGCAGGTTATCATATCAATGTAAAATCAAATGTAAAAATAATTTAATTTTCTAAATTTCCTTCGACGAACTGCGAAAAATTTGTTGTGTCAAACAAGAATGGGTTCCTCTCACCCTGACTTCGGGTACCGCAATAATGAATTCATAAGACGCAAGCAGATGCTTTCACGAGCCAAGCAAGATCATTATCTCCCCATCCGCAACGTATCCGCGAATTCCACTCGGAAATCAACCACCCCGTGGATCCTCGAATCCGAAAATTCCAACACGGCGCCTCGATATCCCATTACTCCGGGACCACAGCTCGGAATATTATAATCTGCCGATAATTGGGAATAATTGCTCGGGCACGCTTTCACGGAATACTGTTTCGTCGAAGGGAGATTTATATTCGAGCTTCTTTTCCCTTCCTCTTCTTCTTCTTTCCTCCCCTTTTTTTCTTCTCTTGCTTATCCGCGGGCGCATCTTGGCCAATTACCGAAGCCGCCAGCTTCCACCATCGGCGCGGTTCATTTAAGAAGATAATAAGTATTGCGAAAGGCACGATGACTAACGCAAAACGACCGGAGAGAACGGACCGAGGATAAAAGGATGGAGGAGGAAACGAAGGTATTGGGTGAGTGCAGAAGTTTCGATGGCTTTTTCTAGAGACCCATAGACTACCCCACCATGCAAAATTATTTGCAATTGGCGAACCACAAAAATTCTCATAATATCGAACTTTATTAATCAATAGGAAGTATTGGTATGCCTTTTTTGAATACCCTAGTAGCATTCAATTTTTTAATATATTACAATGGAAATAAATTTCAATTAAGTGAGAAATTAATTAAAAATTAATTGCTAGTTCCACCTATTTAATTTTGTATTTGTAATTTATTCCTACATTCTTCTAAAAAAGCCCCTTGTTACAAAAGAAGATATAGAAACAATAAATAAAAGGTAATAGATTTTATACAGCCATCGCATGAGAGCAATAAATAAATTGGATACAAAATAGGAAGAGAAGTATCTGTAATTAAATCCTAGTTATAAAATTATTTTCTAGGATTCTAATAACATTTTCATGCAAGTCTTTTCGTTGACCACACGGGGGTTGGAAATTTTGCACGTAGGCACGTTGCTCGTCGATTTTCTAGAAAATATTTTTGACGGCGAAGAAAATCTGCGAGCAATTTCACCGAAAAATATGTCTATGGCGAAATCATGGAAACTTCAGCACTCACCCAATAGAGAGGTTCGACCGAACGAATCCTACTCCGTAGCCCACTCTCTTCTTCCGTTCCTCATCGCCTGAATCGGCTCGCCTCTCCTCTTTCGACCAGGCCCTCCCACTCTTTCCCCCGTACACATTCCCCGTAACCCTCCCCCTGGGGATTCAACAGGTGGTGCGTTCGCCTCGTGGCCGTACGTACTATGATGTCCCACACGTCGTGCCCACGTAATCATGTGCGTATGGGTGTACCCCATGGGCACCGCGTGTAGGAAGTACTCTGACCCCTCATCCGCTTCAGGGCCACTCCATATGCGCTCGTTCGTGATCTTCGAACCTGCTACGCTCCTACAGGAACCGAGTTTTTTGTCAGTTCACGCCGGTCTATATGCGGAACGATGTCGTTTCCCCTGGGAACTCGAACGTCTGTCGATCTCCGTCCCATTTTTCTTTCGCTCGATCGTGATTTTGGATCGCTGGTTAGGTATATGGTCGTTCCCAGCGATTTCGACGAGCACGTGCCTGTGTCGATCTCTTCCGAAGACTCGATTTTTAAGGAAGCAGTTCACGAATTCAGCTGTTTGATTTCTATGTTTTCCGTTTCTTGTTTCGTTTTGTGATACATTCAACTGCGCAGTGTTTTATATCGATCTTTTATCCTGAGAATTGATCTAGACTCTAGATTCTAGAGGAACGAGGTTGGACCATTTGACCATTATATTACCATTTCACCGATATATTATTTATTATGAAGGTAGATGTCAATGAACTTTTACTGGTACACGATTGGTTAGCTTTTTTATTCAACTTCATTGTTCACCCCCCATACAAACTTCAAACGGTATAGACAAGATTCGCAATTCACTCTAATAGTTTCAAACGACTATCAAATTTAAACTACTTATTTCCAGCCCTAAGACATTACATACAGTTAATTTTACTTCATATCGTGTTGTAAAATACTTATGTCTTGAAGCTAGAGTATAATCAACGAATCTCGATCAACGATTCAAACAGGCTTCGGATCGTTCAGGATAAAACAGCCACGACACGATGTGGAACACTTTATACACTCTGCGTCGAACGTCTCTTAAATAAATGTCTCGGAACCACGGCACCAATGTCGGACAAATTCGCCAGACAGGAACATAATGGCTCCATCGTCGAATCAGCATGGAATTTGTCCGAATCCTGTGACCTTTCGGTAGCCAGCCAGGCATAAACCATCTCGGTGCGGGAAGAATGCCCCTCGAGGGTCTCGAAAATAGAAATCGCGGTGCCATTGGCTGGCCGATGCAAAAAATAAACCTAGCTGGAGGAAGAGGTAGAGGAATTCCTGCGTGAGAAAGGAAACAGGAATCCTCGTATCGTCTCGAATTTGGCGTAAAACGACGCCCACCTCGCGGCACCTGCCAGCCGTTCGAATTGCCCAACATCCGTTCCATTCTACGAATTCATCGCGCGCGCGCGCGCGGATCTCTCTCGCGGCCTTTGCCTACGCGGCTTTGGGCCTCACCGACGCACGGTGCGATATTTCGATAACCTAGGGGACTGAATTCTCAACGATTATATTTTTTATTTTCTTTTATTACGTATTTGATTATCATTACTTTGAATGTTGATTTATAATCGCTTTTAACACGACTTATTAATTATATCTAAAATATTATTATGTATTTATTGATATATATTACTATTTTTAAAATTATCGTATATTCGATGTAAAACTATTGTTAAATAAGAAATATTAAAAACACACCTTAAAGGTTGCGATAATTACTAAAATAAATACGATAACAGTTAAAGTCCAAATAATATATATGATATAAAATAAATTATATATTTATCTTATCTGAAAGCAATATAATGTTAAGTATAATTGTTATTCTTGGTCGCTTTAAAATTAAGGGTAACTTGGAAATTTTTTGGAAATATTAAATTTCGGTATAAAATCCAAGGTTGCCGAAATATTAGGCTGTGTTTGGCCTACTAACACCGGCGCAATATTTCCGAATGAAAGCAGCGAGATCACCAGCCGAAGATCCACGGGATTTACATACTCAACGTTGCATGAGTTAACCCGCGCTGTCCATTTTCGACTGACTTCTTCCGCGCCGATCCCCTCGGGCGGATCGTGGGCGTCCGCGCGCATAAATATTCTGATTTCCGGGAATATTGATCAACGTTTCAATTACAGGCGAACGAGGAATCTCGCGCGGCTTGTCCGACAACCACAACAACACTTGCTCGCCCGGATCCGTGACACGGGATTAATCAAATTCCATTCTCTGAGCGATTCGGCCACGAGACCCGGAAGACCAGCGGCCATTGTGACGGGAATGGCGTCATCTGTCGTGGATTTTCAGCTCGACGACCTGTTCTCGATTTTCTGACGACGAGCATCGCGGTGAGTCCGATCAATTTTTGTTGCCACCTTCGAAGCGAAATGGTGGAAATTTAATTGTAGTTTCAATTTTATTAAAAATTGAGACGTATGAAATATTGCTAACAGCGAATATATTTTCATTTAGAGATTCTAATAATCTTTGAGACCATTGTGCTTGCGTCAGAGTCAAGTCACAGTCGTTGGAAGATATAAATTAATTGTAACTCGTAACAATTTTCAATCAACCGATTTCAGTAAAATTTGAATTATGCATGTAACTTGCCGAGATCTGTAAAACGGAATTTTTCAATTTTCGTTAGAATTTCTTATTTTGCAATCTAAAAAAGTCGCTCGGACATCTCGAAAGACACAAATAATTTCGAGCATTTAAAAGAAAGAATCGAATAGTAACGCGAGTCACTGTAACCATTAGCATTTCACCGACACATTAAATCCCGATCCACTGTACTAAACGTACCGGGATGCTCAGAAATTTTTATCACGGTGTAGTTTTAGTAACCTATTAGATTTCGGAAAAAATCAGTAACTGAGTCATTAGTGAAATTGCATAACGTGGCTTTTATGCTCTGATTAATGTTCTAATTAGACTGAGGATGTTCAAACGTTTATGACTTATAAACCATTAAGTACAGGAAATAATAAAACGTTCGGATACAGTTTCGAAACTAACATTACATTCAAAATTTGTTTAAAAATTTGCTCGAGCATACGTGCCTACAACTGAATTTCAGACTTCTGTGCATCTGTAGGACGTTCAAATATTCGCTAACAAAAATATTACAGAATATAAGTTCTAATAAAAGTTCTCCGATTTTTTAAAAAACTAATTCCAAAGAGTTACATTAATCCATCAAGAATAAAGCGGAAGTACGCGTTAGGGCCTGATTGGCAGTCAAAATTGTCAAGGGTGTCTTCAGCGCGCTGGTCGATCATAATGAGAAGCAGTAATTAACCTTATAAGGCTCCCTTAAGCGTACCGGGACGCTTCCTGACGGCCAGAAAATTTCCATAAGGTCTACAGGGTGGGAGAAGCAGTTTTCCCATCGGGGCAGGTCTTATCCCGCGGAGGTGGACCCGGCATTTGTCTTATTAGAGGAAATATATTAATGTCAAGAAGCATTACGTCGTACGTCTGCATCAACCTGTCGTGTTCGGGCCTCGCGCAACCATAACACCGTTGCTCTCTGCCATCCGTACACGTATCGGCACAATGGTGTAGGAGGGTACGTAAGCACGATTACGCATCGCACCGGCTCGCCTGCCCTTAACGAGCGTTATTCAATAATATTCAAATTTAATGACTGGCTCGTAAACAACATTAATGAACCGAGGAATCGGTCGGCACCGGCGATCCGCCATACTAATTAAAATATAATGAGCAGAGCAATTGTTGGGGCTCATAAAGCGTTCGTTGGATAATCGACAGAAAGGCTCGGTTATCGCGGCCACGTTTGATCGATGTCCGAGAACATTCGATTGATACAGTCATTTTATTCGGCCACTGAAATTCATTCGTTCCTGCCGTACAGAACCGGCCGATATTTTATTCCGGTGACGTAGACGAGATAAAGGTTAACCTGTAGAATTATATTCGACGCTGTCGAATGTTTTATTTGTACAAAAATTTATCCGAATAACATTCTATTCGAACGAAATTTTATTCGAACAGGAATTTATTCGTACAGGAATTCATGCGGAAAATAATCGATTTGAGTAAAAATAATAGAATATAGTGTTTCCTTCATAGATTATCGATTCATTTCTCCCAATATTACTTTTTACAATTAGCTTCGTCCTCAACTGGAAAGTTTGTTACCCTTGGGAATATTGATTCTTGATTAATCATAAGAAAGATGCAAGTGCGCTTACGAAAGAATCATTATATGATTCATAAAGAATGGAATTAGTCAAATCACTTTATACTATCGCTGATCAGTCACTGGTAACTGTCAATACGTTCATATCATTGCTGAGTATCTAGCTTTTGCATTTTTTCATACAACTATGAGTACTTCCTCCTGTACCAATATATTCTCTCACTATATCTGTAATCCATAGTTGAATAAACTTACAAGGGTTCGACGTGCTTAACAAAAGAAAAAGGTGGAAACTCGTTAGTACACCTAGTACTAATAAGTCCGAAAACGTCGCAACGATTGCCATAAGAGGCTCGCCGGGGAAACTGTCGTGCAGCCTCCACGAAACGGAAGCTATCGCAGAGGATCGATGGATCGCGAGAGGGAAGCGATCAGTCAGCGTCCGCGCGCGCCGAGATGACAGGATATCGCGCTGAAACAATGAAGCCCGGCCCGGCGGAGTAAAATCGCGGAGGATCGTATGCTCGTGAGGGGTCAGAGGGGCCCATAGCGGCGGAGTGTAGGGCCCTCACCGGTGGTACCTGCACAATACCTGCGCGTCGGCGTGGGCGCACGAACCGCCTGGCCGCGTCTCAACCTGCTGAAACTCGTTCCGCGCCGCGCCGGCTCTCTGACGGGGCCTCCGAGAGTGCACCGGCACGGACGTCGGCTTCCGAGGACGACGAGCTGGCTTCTCTCCTGGGCCTGTCGGGCCCGGCTCGGATCCGCTCCGCGTTTCGCTCGCGTAGACGATGCAAAAACGCCGAGAGGGCCCGGAATCGTGGGCCTCGGACGCGTCGGAGGCATATAAACCAGGATTACAGGAGACACGCGGCGCCGTAATTCTCGCCGGCCGACGCCTGACCACCGTTCGACTCTCCTCCACCTTAAAAATAACGCCTCCCGTCAGCTTTCGATCCCTTCCCTCCGCTGCTTCTCGCGGTTTCACGCGCCTCCGGTGGCGCGCGGCGGCTAGGCTCTCGCGTCGATTCAAATTTCTACTCTGATTGATCGATCGGGCGTCGCGATTAACCCTTTACACTCCAATGCGCCAACGTGCAAGACCGTACAAATTGTACAATTTTATTATTATTATTATTATTATTATTATTACTACTACAAGTTTATTCATTTTAGCGTGGTCGCGTTAGCTGCAAGTTCATTAGCGACCACATGCTTTACAATTTACTATATATAAAAAACATCGACATAACTATAACAGAAAATTATAACGAGTAATAAATGTACTGTTTTTTAATCCATTAAAATGATTAAAGGAATACTGAAGCTGCTACTTGGTTTTTATTCTCTGCAGAAATTTTACTTCGCATAAAAATCCGCGGTCTAATTGTTACCATCATTCAAACATGAGATGGTATCCATCAGAATTTGGTTTTTCTGTTATTTATAATTTTGACATAGAGCTTGGTAACTTTTCTTCTTATTTTTAATAAGTGAGGATTTATTTTCATGTTAACATATTAATGACGAGGCATTCTTATTAAAACTTTCCTATACAGGTGATTTTAATGATACAGAATTTCTTCAACATGTGTATACTAGAAATGTGATAAGTATTTTTTTATTTAATATATTTTAATCTTTCAGAAGTTATATGAAAAACACTAATAAATATATGTTAAAATGCGATGAATGATTCAGCTAATTGGTTTATACGATTTGTAGCTAATGAAGTAATCGTTTTGACAAATTTTACCGAACATATCGAAGTCGTGAGAGCCTTGGGGGTTGCAATATGAGTGCGAACATGTTAACATAGGCCCGTCTATATCGAGACAGAGTGGACATCTACTGTCGCAATTTTACTTATCTTCCTATTGTACATTCGCAAGCAAGAGAGTAATTGTCCGCGTCGGTAATGGCGTCCGTTCTGTTACCACCGTTCAAAATCCGTTCCTCCTTTATATGGCGGACGGATCCGATGCACAGCGAGTAGTCACCTGTACTTGTCAGATCGCTGACTGTGTTTCTCTGTCCGATTTGGTTTCTTAGTTGCTTTGTGCCTTTGATGTTGTTCGCCGTAATTCGTTATTAATGCGGCGCGAGGTGGAGGATTGCGCAAGGGTCTTAAACACTGATCCTTTGTGAAGACAGGGAGTCGTTTCTCAATGGCTGCAACCATGCCTGGCTCGTATGCGACTGGGTTTAAAGCGCAGCCAGTGCTGTCTATCTTTTTCGAATGACGAAACACAATCTGCATGTTGCATATCCGCCGGTTAATCTGATTTGTCGAACTCTTGTTTATTCGCGTTCTACTCTGGTTATCTTTTTTCGAATTCTGTCAAGCAGAACGTTAAAGAGGAGATTTTTCTGGTTTGAGGAAATATTCAGGAAGAAATATATGCAACGAATTATTTACGGCTGAATTTCTGCGATAGTTGTTTTAATAGTTGTAATAGTTAGATTGCCGATTTTTAGGTAAAACGAGAAATGTTTCTATTTTAACTGTAAAAAATGAAAGTTGCACGTAATGCGACAATGTTAATAAATTTCTTGAAGTTCTACTGGTGCAATTAATTATAATAATCTGCAATTAATGTTTAATATAATCTGTTTAGTATAATAATATCTGTTTAATATAATAATCTGTTTAATATATAATGTTTAACATAATTTGAAATTAATGTTTAAAATCCGTTGTCTAATCGCAAACTAATGCATTTAGCTCCCTGCACTACGATTTCTTTCATAGCTACCCCTCAATACATTTCGTAATAGAACGAGACAACTTTTGTTTCTCGTACGTCTTCATCTGATCGCATTTCTAAATTTGAATATCAGAAGAAACAAATTTCGTTTCAAAGAAATGAACAGCCTACTTATATCTCACAGACTATGCATAAAATCTTCACAAAGCGTCTGACTAGATATTACAGTGCAATGGTTAAATATTTCCTATGAAATTGTAGCTATAACATCGGCAAAAAAAGATATAAAAAATGGCAGAGTAGGTTCGGCGTTAAATATTTTACGGGAATCAATTTGGTTACGCATCTCAAAGGAATATGTATCCCCAGAGTGCATCGCCCACCGTTCTCGCTAAACTGGGGAACGGCAATCAGCCGGATTCGGCTCGGCGCAGCTTTCTTTCGACTTTGAACAACGTTTCCGTGAGAATACCGCGATTAACCGGGGATAGCCGCGAAAGTAAATGAACCGAAGCTGTTCCCGGGCCCCGAAAAAACGACCGTACGAAGATTGAACAACACGACAGCGCGAGTCCCAATTCCCCGAAACGAGACGCAGAGGGCCCCGGCTGTCTTGGAAGCTCATCGCTGCCACGTATATCTGTCTACCGTGCCACTCTTCTCCACCGACGTGTTTTATGCCCGGTTCTTTTTGCTCGGTGCCGAAATTACCAGATCCGAAGGGGGAGAGAGCTCGCGCTTGTTCGCGCGAGCGCGTGTTTTGACGGCCGCGGTTCACGATGAGGTCAGCGGGTCTCGCTTTCTCGCGAGAGCCAGTGTCCGTGTGTCTCGTGAACAAGCTGGCCCCGGCCACGGGACCGTCGAGGGGGCTTTAAGTCCGTAATGACCCATCTCGGACAAATTACCACTCGAGTGGCATTGTGCGCGATCTCGAACGCCATCCCCCTACCCTTCCTGGGCCTCGGGCCCATTCACGCGCGGTTTTAGCGATGCTGTCGTCTGGCTCATCGCGACTTGCGAAATCCTGCTTTCTAGGCCTTTCTGAACTTTTAAATGCTAATTGGGCAGTCTTATTTAAAATTATTATATTTAGGGGAAATTATTCATGGTAGATTCTTTACAATTTTCTCAGCGAGGTAAGGTGAACCAGGGTAATTGAGCAGATTACTTGGAGTGACCAAGTACTTTATTATAATTTTATTTTTATTTATCGAGTAACACATATTACGTCTTTTTATTCATTACTATAAAAACTGAAATTATGTTGTTTGTTTGAAATAGCACAGAATATCGAAAACTTATTAATGTTGACTTCGACATTTTATGCAATGTATAATTTGTGTCTTCGCCCCATTAAAGTGGAGATTACGTACAGGTGGAATATAGCGCGCATAGTTGACGAGTAGAGCAGCAGCGCCGAAACGTTAGAAGCGCGCTTGCAAATCAGTGACCCCGACGAAGGCGAGAGAACAATATCGTTATTACTCCGGCAGGGTAAACTGGCTTCTATTAAGTTTTACTGCGGCACGAGCAGCGTTAGATTGATTCCAATCGTCTTTGGATACGCCCCCGCGAACGCCTCCGATCGATAAATCACCGGCTCGATAATACGCGCACGAACCAATCTAACGTACGATAAATAACAATTCGAATAAATTTGCGGCGAAACGAACCGGCCGTCTCCTAAAAATAATCATCGTTGGGAATGAGTTTCAGCAGACCGGTCAAGGTCGGATTTCCCCACCACGATTACGGGAAACGCGGCGGTGAGGGCGATCGCTCAACAGCCTTGGCGCGTAAGTACTCCATTAAAAACAATTTTCTTACATTCTCGCTTGTATCTTTCATAAAAGCCACTTATTAACGGGCGAGAGGGTGCGCGAGGTTTACGAGGAGCGTTTAAAACGCTTCGGGACAGGACGCTACTAAATGGAGGTTCCGTCGGCGTTAATTGAGAAATTCAGAATCCCGCGAGGAGCGTAAACGGGAGAAAAAAAAGCGGCGGAAGAAAATGAATAAAAGGAGGCGGCGGCAGAAAACCCGGCGAGGGAAGAAAAGAGAAGGAAAGGTGGTAGGGGCCTCGAAGAGGGACGGTCCACTCGCGATAAATTCGATCGGCCCGGGACAAATTGCCAATAAAATCAGCGAGCCTCGGGGACGTACGCGCGTCGCCGGCCTTAAGTCACATAATTCCGTTCGTAACTCACCTGTTTTCGCGTGTATCGGCCGAAATTTTAACTTATGCCGTCCATTATCCGATCGAGCGGCCCCGCGGGACCCGTACGAGCGAAATTATTGCGGCCCGTGTCGCACGGTAGAGAACCGCGACGATAGGACAAGATATTTGCAACCCGGACGTTCCGTCCGCCGAAAAACTTTCGCCGGTTCCACGGCGATCGGCGGAACGCTGTCGACGGTCAATTGGAGATCGACGATCGGCGTAAAAGCGACTTTGAGGAGTAGATTCTGTACGAGATCGCAAATAAACCGTGCAATTTTGAAGCGGACGATGGGAGTGTGCCAGAGGTCCCCGTCGAGGACCCTCTTTATCCTTTTGAACGCACACACCAACCGGTGTACATTACGTTCATTACCGGGCTGACATCATTATTTCAAGTAATTTATGGACCGTCCAAGGTTTCAGTCTCCCCGCGAACCAGAGAAACCTCCTCCTTCTCCACCTCCTCCTCCTCCTTATTCTTCTTCTTCTTCTTCTCCTCGTTGGTGCTGGAAGGGGCAACAGGGTCGACGCATTTAGCGTCGAAGAATGCAACGATTCACTGCGTTGCCAAAATGGAGAAACGCGGCTGATTCATCGGACATCGAACGAGAAACACTTGCGAAATCCTGGCCACGGTTTGTGCTTACAATTAAGCAGCACCTACTGAGTTCACCGTGTCGTTTGATCCCTGCTCGTAGTTGTTCAATATACAGTAGGTGTCCGATTAACTGGTGTCATTAACGTCTTCCATATAATTAAATGGATGTTAACCCACGGGTCGCGAGTTCTTTCGACTCCGTCTTCCTAAATTGTTACCTAAGTACTCCATTTTTGGAAGCCAAATATTTTCTGATTCGCTAAAAATATTCGTAGATCTGCATGAAGTATTCTCAAAAATATGGTTTGGTAAATTGATGAATTTTATCGTCAATTTTATAGTTCTAAAAATGAGCCAATGTCTGATTAAGACTAGACGGTAAGGTCATTTGTGCTATGGAATGCGATTCTATCAGGACATGCACCTAATGCAAACTGAAATCATGCACTATTTTATACTGATAAAAGCTATAGTCATTGTTTAAGACGTTAAAAGAAAACTCTTACGTCTTTAAAGACACTGACCTATTATTTTCGTCTCAATAAAGCAAGTAATAGAATTAAAAATTGTCTGCATTAATAACATAATTATATTATTAAATATAAATATATTCAATTTAGTAAGTTGAAAATAATATAACACTCAGCTGGAAGTCTTTAAACGTATTTGTTACTCTATATTTCATCTACTAATTTCTGCAACAAATGCATAAAATCAGCAGTCTGTTATCAGATACATCTTCAATTATACTTGAAAGCAAATCGCTCATTTAATAACTCTTTTACGACTCGGAAAGAATTCCAGAGTATCGTTGTACTACTTTAGCCTTCTTAAAATTATCAAATTTCATTCCTGTTGTTTATATGAAAGCATAGCAAATTTTCGTTCCCTGCAGAATTCGATATCCTACCGAGGAAAGTGAATTTCGCGGAGAACAAGTTCGCGTGAAGAAGAGGAGTGAAGAAACACAGTGCCTGCAATCGAAACAAATGTGTCCGACACGGTGGACGTCGAGGAGGAATTAAGGTATTCGGATTTCTTTTTCTCGACGTGGCCGTCGATCGACGTTGCCTCGGATTTGCTCGGATATTATGAAAGTTAAGCCGAAATTGACAATTTCACGTCAGCTTCTCGATGTCTGGCTGCGGTCTCCGACGCCCACGCGATGGAGTTTACAGGTGCGGCCGGCAACCTGTATCTTCGTTCGACTGTTCGTGCGTGGATGCGCGCGCGTGTCGCACGCACACGCATTCCGTGGGCCGTGATACGCGCTCGTGCTTCGTCTGCCTCGTTAAGTTTCAAGAAGTTGGCCACGGTTCTTTATGGCACAATAAAGTAGTGAAGAATTATTCTAAAGAAAAAGTAAATTCTTTATTACTTGATAAGCTCCAGCCTTAGGACTTCTTGCAGGGGACCAGCGGAATGAAAAGGGTAGTAAAGTTTTTTCACAAAGAAAACTCAACCCTCCATTGATCCATTTTTTGCTGACCAATCGTCGTCTAGCGTCGCGAGATAAGGAGCGAACAATGGGCCTCAGAAAAATTCGATTCTTTAGTTTTAGAGTCTACAATTTTGCTTCTAATCTCTATTTTTTATATTTACATATTATTATATTTATATTTATTTAAATGTTACTTATCAGTGATCGATAGATTGTCGATCTTTACGCATTGTAGATCAGTAATACGCGAAAATGCGCTCTTGACAAAAAAGAGATCTTCGACTCAGCATGTTCAATTTTTGCTTAATTACGATATTCATAAAATAACTTATTTAAAATAAGGATTTATAAAAAGGTCGGCTGCTTATG
Source organism: Augochlorella aurata (assembly GCA_028455555.1). Classification (NCBI taxonomy): domain Eukaryota; kingdom Metazoa; phylum Arthropoda; class Insecta; order Hymenoptera; family Halictidae; genus Augochlorella; species Augochlorella aurata. The sequence continues at coordinate 4,449,901 of CM052165.1, forward strand.
TGATCAATCGCAGAACTGTAATGCTAGAATAATCAGCATCATGGCCTGGCTATCTCTCAATATTTCTGACATCGCAGAACACTGTAGTCAGAAGAACAGCTTGCGATATTAACAGAATCGCGCGAAACTCTTGCACCTGATTCTCAGTCCATCTCCCGAGAGACGTATAAATAAGTCCGCGGGGTGGATGGTGGCTTACTGTGCCTAACGTGATTAAGTAACTACCGGTCGTAAACCCGCGGCGAGATAATCCGTGTAAACGCATAAATTGCTGGATATTTAAGATAGCGCGGCGTTATTCGGATAGCTCTGGTGATGGCCGGGCGTAAGTTACTGCCGGGCCACCTAGGCGGACCACGGGCCACGCCTCGGTCCAACGAGACGGAGAGATAGAGAGAGAGAGAGAGAGAGAGAGAGAGAGAGAGAGAGAGAGAGAGAAAGAGAGATCACGAAAGAGAAAGAGAAAAAGAGAGAGCAGGAAAGAGAAAGAGAAAAGGAGAAAGAGAGAGAGAGAGAGAGTGAGAGAGAGAGAGAAAGAGAGAAAGAGTAAGAAAGAAAGAGAGAAAGAGTGAGAAAGAAAGAGAAGAAGAGATCACAAGAGAGAAAGAGTGAGAGAGAAAGAGAAAAAGAGAGAGCAGGAAAGAGAAAGAGAAAAGGAGAAAGAGAGAGAGAGAGAGAGTGAGTGAGAGAGAGAGAGAGAAAGAGAGAAAGAGTAAGAAAGAGTAAGAAAGAAAGAGAGAAAGAGTGAGAAAGAAAGAGAAAAAGAGATCACAAGAGAGAAAGAGTGAGAGAGAAAGAGAAAAAGAGAGAGCAGGAAAGAGAAAGAGAAAAGGAGAAAGAGAGAGAGAGAGAGTGAGTGAGAGAGAGAGAGAGAAAGAGAGAAAGAGTGAGAGAGAAAGAGAAAAAGAGTGAGAAAGAAAGAGAAAATGAGAGATCACGAGAGAGAAAGAGTGAGAGAGAAAGAGAAAAAGAGAGAGCAGGAAAGAGAAAGAGAAAAGGAGAGAGAGAGAGAGACGTGGAAACGGTCCTTTATGGTCACAAAACCTGGGCACAAAACGCGCGTTTTATAGGGACACTTTGGTCCACAGCGGGGAAACGAGCAGGCGACGCGTGCGAGCTATCACGCCCGGTCCCCTCGGATTAAAAGGGAAATCGACGTTCTATTTCCACCTACACCGCGGCCACGGGACCAGCCTGTCTTTATGGGAGACACGGAGGTGGTCCGGCGTCGTTCGTTTCGATGGCCGAGGTTGTTTATCTTACCAGGAAACCATTCTGCTCGAGAGGACCGTAGTGTTTCTACGTGTTCATTGTTTCTGGGCATCTTTCGACCCAGGATCGATCCGGGATATCCTCGGATACTGCCATTACCGCGGCACATGTTTGTTCTGTCGAACCCTTTCTGTGATCCATTGACTCAGCACGCACACTTTTCTTCGCGGTAATCGTTCGCAGCATTCATCCTCATTCCATCGGCGAGATCTGTGAATTTGTTTCTGGGATACTAGCGGGGATATGGTAATAAATTTTTTAGGAATATGTAGATGCATCCTTTACCTGTAAGAAGATATTTTTTTTAGTCGTAATGGTTTGTACATTCTTTTATTTGACGAAGGTATTCATCAAATGGAGATAATTGTTTTCAAACCACCCTTGTATTGGCAGTTTTGTGAATTTTTCTCTGGGATACTAATGAATATAGGCGAATGAACTTCCTGCCTAGTGTGTAGATGCATTCTTCAGTTATAAGTAGATATTTTTATTTTGTTTTTGCTTGGTCATTCATTTATTTAACGCGATCGACCTTCTAATTTGGTGATGAGAATATTGTTTCCAAATTACCCTTGTACTAGTAGTTTTTATGAATATTTTTCTGGAATATCAATAAAGATATGCGAATAACATTATCAGAGATGCGCAGGTGCATCCTTCATCTACAAGACAACGTTTTCAAAAATTAATTTTCATTTTATGTACCCTTTTTTATTTATTTCCAGCGGAAGCATTTTTAAACACAAATATTCAATACACAGACATTTTACCTCTTAGACTCCAGACAATAAAAACCAAGAAATAAAAGAACAATGCACTTCTAAAACTGCATTTCTAATCGAGATCCTTCTCGCACCGATGACCTCGCAAATTTTCCTATTCGACCGCACAAATTGCCCGCGAATTACGAAGCTACGTAACAAGGTAAACAAGGGGCATGAAAAAGTCGGGTAAGGAGGGGGTACCGGGGGGGCGTAGGCTTCCGTTATGGCTGAACAATATCTTCGTTACGGCGCGACATCATTATTTGATATACCATTGAGTCGATCTCACGGTGCATTCCCGAGGAGCGAGCGTTCCTCTCCAATCGTGGCCCCGAGATTGAATTCAGCCCGGTTCCCCGGTTAGTTAGAGACGGCGTAGAGACAGTAATTTACATGACAACGAAATTCTGGTTCGTAACCCGCTTCTGACCCTCCTTATCGCGATCTCCCCCGATTCTTCCATATTTAAAGGAGCTCCGGCCAGTGACCCGCAGGATCCTTCTTCTTCTCCTCGGTCTTCCTCCGTCGGCGTGCGCTCGCATATACGAGCGAGGAAGGTGGCGGCAACGACACGTAGGGCACAGGTGCTGCGGCACGATCGGTATCGAGGCCAACCGATCATTGTATCGACGACGAGAGTCCCGCCGAACGAATTTCCATAAAACGACCGCGAGAGATATACGGTATTGTCCGGCATCGGTCGCCGTCCCATCCCTCAACCCCGGCCGCGGGATCAAGATCGAGATTCCACCGTAAGTAAATTCGTATCGACGTAAATAATGGATCCGTGCGCGACGGAAACGATGGGAAACTGGCTCGCGACACGTGGATCCGGTTGATACGGGCTCGAATAATCGTGATCGTGCTTTTCCTTAACCCGACCGAGCGAGGCTCGAATTGACCAATTTTGGGATTTTATTGGCACACGATGGGGAATCGTTTCGAAATTGTTCTACGATGTATATGTGACTATGAATATATAGAAATATATTTTTTTGTTTTATTTTTATTGAATTTTTCTTGCAGGTATTTATTAAGGCGTTATAGCGTTGCTGTAGATACTTTGAAGCCGGTCAGTGTAGTTTTATATTTATAAAATACGACGTATTAAATTTTTTATTAAAATATAAATAAAATAGAAGAATGAGCAAATTTAATACGTCTCATTCGATAAATATAAAGTCAATCGTGCTCGAAGACAAGCTGAAGGCACAGCGATTGTAGCCTCAGAGTAGTTGACACCACTATACTCTATTTTAGAGGAACTTCCGAGATTTTTCACCAGAGAACGATGGAAGCTTTTGTTACAAGACTTCAGTATACACTTTTGTACATGATCGAGCAATGTTCACAAATTTTTACGTCCATGAAAAATCAAAACTGAGATTGCTACAAGCGATCGATCTAAGGTATGAAACGAACGTGTCCCAACTACTTTTGCACCCTCAATCACTTCCTCAAAAAATACCATGATGTTTTAAAGATTATCCAACAATTTTCCCATACTCTAGAAACCATAAGCTCGATAGAAAAATGATTGCAATTGCGAAGCGTCCAACGAAGAAAACTATAGACCTGACAACAGCGGTCCTTGAAATCGCCTTGTCACGGAATCGTGGCCCCCGCGTAGAATCGAATGTCCACGTGCTGCGAGGTCAATTAGACCCGAAATTTCGGATCTAATGTCTCTAATCAGTCAGCTTTCAAATTTCCAGAGTGACCAGTTGGCGACGAGGGAAAGCCTGCACCCCGTCCCCGTTGTAGTTAAATTTCGGGCCGCGGCCCGGCGTTCGAAAAACATTCCTCGTTGACAAGCACAGATGACGGGGCCGCAATATCGTGCTTCATCATCGTCATACTCCATTCTTCGTTCTAACAGAAAGCGAGGTGGGCAGTCGTTTCTCTTAGCCACCAGGATTCTCGGTTAGGTGATGTAGTGCGGCTGAGTGATTTCACAAAGGCCCGGAGAGTTAGAGTTCCGACTCGTTATGCCTAAATAATTTTTTTCGTCGTTTATAGCCGGCCAACACTCCGCCGGGGCCTGTTCGGGGCCTCGTTCTACCGGCGAGGGCGGCGCGGGAGGGGGGAGGTTTAAGGGAAACGACACGGAGGAAAGAAGAGGCACGGGAGACGCAACCTGTCCCATGCATCTTGTGGGCAGGGGCGCTTCCGTCAGCATCTACGGATTCATTAGAGAACAATAGGATGATGAGTGCAGTCCGTGCGTTGTAACAGACTCGAGACGTTGCATCGTGGATAAGAAGGCTCGGCAGGAGGAAAGAACCGGAGAAAGAAGGAGGAGGAACAGGCACAAAGGAACGTATGGTAAGGAGCAACTTGTACCCGTTTTCTTATAAGGATTTTCTTCGGAATGCTGCAGTACAAGCGTGGAAAAATCAAATACGCTTCGCTCCTCCGTAAAATTCTCGCCTGACAGGAATATCGCCTCGGTCGAACAACGATAATTAATGGACAATTAATGAACTCTCTAAATAAACGCTTATATTTATGGTGTACTCGGTATTACAGGAATGCTGTTCTCGTGTACAATATGTAATATATCCTCATATTCAAACGTCACTTTGAGTTTCCCATGAAAATTCTTTTCTGGAATAAATACAACCAGTCACTGTATGAAGTGCTGGTGCTAATACTTTATTTATAATATTGAACACAAAATTCGGACATTGGCACGGATTAAATACAATCTCTATCGCTGCTCAATTGTCATTCATTATTTGTTATTCACTTACTAATTTTAAAAAGATAATCGGACGCAGTGTCCCAAAAATTGCAGGCAAATCATGCTGCGTATACTTTTTTAACTTTTGAGGGCGAATTTCGACATAGTCGCGACAAAAGAATTATATATCTTGCTCCAAAAATTGCAAGCATGTGATTTGATTGTGTAAAAAATAATAAATATAAATAAGAAATATAAAGAATTAATATAAGTGAAAAATATAAAGAATAAATATAAATAAGAAGTATAAAGGACAAACAAATATAAGAAACATAAAGAATAAATATAAGTAAGAAATATTGTAAAAGAAATAACAAAACAGTGCTAACCTCTAAATTTTTTCAACCAAGAAAAATATGTTCCCATAAAACAAGCCAAAGAATATTTATATTAAATATTAACAAAATCCCCATTCGAGTATTCGCCTACTTAAAAATTCTCTTCCTAATACAATATTTAACTTATTCAAAAGAGACAGAAATTTCGGACGCACGAATCGAATGATTTTCTGCGAGACTTTCTATGTTTAAAGGTTCGCGCTTGTTCGTGCAAATGTCTTGTTTGTGCAAATACTTTCCTTAGCGACAGGTTCACTGGAATTTCGATTGTTTTTTTCGACGGTACCGATGTTTTTCGAAACAATTTATCGAAGTGCTTTTGGCGAGCGTACACGCGCGCACGTACCCCATTCTTCTTCGACTCCCCTGTCCCCCACGGCCTCTTGGTTTTTTTGCCGAGACGACGAAGTGCACACCGGGGAAAGGGTACGTAGAGGAGTATGTAGATTCAGGACAATGCGGTCCTATTAACGAGATCAAACGATACACGGAGACGACCGCCGTGGTCCGGTACTGTGCTCCCGCCAACCAGGGAAGCATCCTTTGGTGTGACTCTTCGTGCCCGTTGCTTCTACCGTCCTCTCCGGCTTCTCGACGTTTTACCTGCGGGAGCGTCATGATAAACCTACCATTTTTCATATTTTTATTCAAAGCCGAGATCGCATGCCAAAATAGTTAAAAAAGTATTTGCAGTAATTTAGAAAGAGTATTTTCTATTATTTTAAGGAAATATTTTCTGTTATTTTAAGGAAGTATTTTCATTAATTTAAGAAACAATTTTCAGTAATTTAAAAAAGTATTTTCAGTAATTTTAAAACAGCATTTTAAGCGATTTTAAAAGGTGTTTTCAGTAATTTTGAAAAAGTATTTTCAGTAAACTTTGTCTTTTGTATTCCACAGTTAAAAATACAACGTTGCAACTTTACACTAGATTTGAATTTTGAAAAAGACTTTAATTATTCAGAATTGTTAGAACCTAATATGTTTATAATTTATAATCCAATTCGATCTTTCTCACTCAATTTTCACGAATTCAGAGTTTACCTGCACATTTCCTAAGACACTTTGCATTTTCGCAATTTGCCTATGCAATTTCTAGGACATCATATATTCTTACAATCTACTAGAATATTTACTGGGACACTATATTTTCGGAATTAACTTTTACATCGTGTGACACATTTTATACACTTTTAAACTGCGCGTACATTTGATACAGGCACGAACAAAATTTCCGTAGAAATAATTAAAGAGCGTCTTTGCAAGTCCGCGATCATCGAAAACATAATAGAAACGTTTGAACGTAATGCATACAGAAAACTAAAAATCGTGTCAGCATAATCTTGGTTGTCGGGCAATTACCAAACAAGTCCCGCGCTTGTACCATTTGTAGCATCCGAGGGGCAGGTTCCGAGCGCGTTTAAAATTCTACGAGGTACGTTTTAATGTATATCCAAGTTGAGACGCCGCTGGAAAAATGATATTTGTTCTGGAACGGTCGGGTTTACGTTGCGGGCGAGATGCATCACGAACGTTATGTTAATATTAAGGGGAACTGCGTGCAGGACCGTCGTCGGGTTTCCTGGAATCTCTTGCTAGTCCTGCGGCCCTGACGATGATAAGGCTGCAGCACGACGGTGGCGGTGTTACCGGGCACCAAGGATTTACAGAGGCGACAGTCCGATATACCACATCCCTATCCCCGAGTCTTCGTTCGCTTTACCTCGGTTCGCTCTACTTTGCTTCGCCACGGACTTTTTCCTATGGGAGATCCTTCGCTTCTGTTACGGTGGCCGTTCGTACCTCCAGTATGTAAATGCAGTTCGGTAAACCGGCTATTCATCCCCGCGTCGATATATAATTTATTTGCATAATTCCTGGTGCGCGCGTTTATGCTTCCATCAGCTCGCCCGGACTCTCTTCCTTTCGCAATTTTTGCAAACGAAGATCCCAGCACGAATCTGCCCAAGTAATTTTGTATGGCAGACATTGCCCCGCGCGCATTCTCTTATTCAGAATTTTATTCGAGCCTGTAACGATAATGCAGAATTTTATTGCAGTGTATAATGATAATGTAATGTATGTATAGTATTGGTGAATTATTTTCTGGCGAATTGGTGACAGTAGAAATAAAATTTCTTGGGGCGTATAAATGCTTTAGGTATAAGAAGACAGTCTTTTAGCTGCATTTGTTTGTTAATTTATACTTTAATTTTATTTAATTTTATCTCTCTTTTCGTTGGTTCATTTCTTACCTTCAGTTGACTTCACATTGTTAAACAAATTTGCGAACAAAAATCGCAGCCAAGTTTCTTCTTCTTTAAATTAAAGGGGAAGGGTTCAAGTTTATTCAGCTGCAAACGGCATCTCCGGAAAAAATTTACAAACTTCGTACATTTCATTAAACTTGGCAATTTTTAATGTGATAAACACGGCCTCACATTTAAAGGGCCACAGCGGCGAGGGTGAATCAGAGTTAAAATCCAGAAAGATGATATTAAAGTAGAGGTTTCAAGCTTTAATTTAACATAAAAGTCATCATCTTGCAATGATTTTTCGCGAAGTTATCGTCGATCGAAGTTGGCCAATTTTATCCAAAATTCTTCCAAGCTATAATATATTTAAACAGCGTATGCAGAATAAATGCATAAAAGCCTTCTGCATTGACCACATCAAAATATCTTAATGTATATGCTACGACTTGCAGAAAATCAATCCAGGAAACAACCAACCAATTTTTCCACCTGTTCCCCAGTTCCGAGCCGCAGAATCCGTACCAGGAGCCTAACCCGTATCGAGGATAGTATATCGTACGACCTCCAACCCCTTGCTGCACCCTGGGTCGCATTGGATCGGCGCAAAAGCGAGCATAAAGCCTTAGATAAGAGTGGCCGCGTGAAAGAGAATAACGGAGATAGGGGGACGAGTTAGGCTCGTCGGTCGGCGGGGGTAGACGGAAAAGCTTTGCGGGGGCAGAAGGGTGCTGGAAGAGAGAAGGCCGCGCCGGGGCTGAATTACGAGCGGCCGACGGACATTAACATTTTTGCTGGACGCGCAACAAATTAAAGCAATCTGGTTCGCTCGTGTCCCTCGTCTCTTGCGCTCTCGGCTGGCTGACTGCCGTTTCTTCCTTCTCTTTGCCTCGGCCGGCCTCCTTCTCTGTCCCTCGCCTCCCGAACCTGTCCCTGCCGCCGTCTTTTTTCCACCGGCGTTCCTTCTTTTGCATACGATTTAACCGTGCCCGCTGTTCCACCCTCGTCGTGCTCTTGATACACGACGAGGAGGAGCCGCGTTACGTGCTCCTGGTCACCGGTCTCCGCTCTCGGATTTCTACCTTGTTGCTAGTACACTTGTACTTTCTATTTCTTCGGGGCCGGTGTACGTGCGACGAATGCCTCGGCGATTCCTCGAACGGAGATCTAAATCGGTGGAACGGGGGTTAGGGTAATTTGCTGGGCGAGCTTCGATTTTTCGAACGAGCAGCCTGCTTGTTCGAGTCGTTTCGGTACTTGATGCAACATTGCGCGCGCCGAGTTGCTCGGAGAATGAACAGCCGAGTTGCATGTTTGTTACCGAGTCGGCCATTATTCGGATTGCATCGAATAAATGTTTATCTAAGATAATTGTACCAGCGAGTCCCTTTTAGTCGAACAAGTTGATCGAGTAATTTATTGTTCCTCATAAATCGTTGCATCCATTTGTTCGAATAATTCTAAATATTAATACAGAAGAAATATATATATACATAAACCACGAGAAAACATTTTATATTTTAATTCCTGTACGAATAAACTCTTATTGGAACGAGTTCTTATCGCAATAAGAATTTATTTTAATAAACGTTTACCTAGATAAATTTTTGTTCGATTAATGACGATGGTGGAATACAGAAGTAAATTCGTGTTTATGGTTATTTATGTAACTATTCTGCGACTAGAGAAGCGTACAGTATAAAACTAGGATAAAACGAATGCCGTAATTAACATATCTGGATCAAGACGGAAAAACTGTTAGTATAGGAACATTAGCGCGCTTATCTGCGATATGGAATTTTTCCGGCTACAGTAGCACTCGACCGAGAGAAACTAAGCGGACTAAGTCTCGATCGGTCATCTTCTTCCTTAAGTGAGAGGATGAGGGAGGAATCGAATCGATTGATCCCGTTGGTACACTCGGATCGAACGATGATCCTTTCAGAAATTCCATAACGGGCCCGGTTTATTGGCGCAAAAGGATACGGTGGATAAAGTAATTACCGATCGGTGGATTACGATTGGACCGGTGGCCTTTAAGATCGCCTCGAACGAGGGTAAAGTGGCGTCCGAATATCGAGAATAAATAAAATGTGAAAAAGCCGCGGCCATTCGATTCCGGGACGGCCGATGATTTCACGCGATTCTGTATCCCCTAAATTACAATTAATCGGCGGATGAATTATTCATGAAATGGCCCGGTCCGGTAACGCCTGTAAACATCTCCCAATAACGATACCGATAATGTAGTGCCTAATAATCTGAAACGCGTTCCAGGTGTAAAGCTGAATGTCCATAATTTTCTCTTAGTATCTCTTATGACCGTACGGGATCCCGCGAGACGGTGTACGTCCGGAGACGATATTACGGAATTTATGGCGCGGACAGGACTAATAAGTACAGCACCCGGTCCGACGGAGTCTCTCTCTCTCTCTTTCTCTCTCTGGTTGCATCGATGCACCAATCCGGACATGCATCCGAATGATTCAAATTAAGTATGCCACGAGAGGTGACAGCTTGCGTCATCCGACCTGATCGTGTGATATATTCTAATTCCACTTGACCGCTGGCGAAAATCCGAAATCTTCATTCGCGACTTTTCCTGGAAAAAGATTTTTGAAAAATGTATGTGTGTTCTTACTCAAAAATCTGCAACCTATTTTAGACGATAAAAATCATCTGTATTGATTCTAGGACATTTAAGGGATTAGAAGGTTTGAGGAAGGAAGAGCCATTAATAATAATTGTTACAATACTGTTAGATAATACATTTAAAAAATATCAGAGATAGGATAAAATAAAATATTAGAGCAAAAATGAAAAATTTATAAAAGAACATTGTAAGAACAGGAATACATGTTTAAAAATCTATGGACATTTTTTTAAGACAGAAGAATAATGCAACAATAGCTTCAAGTATTACAAATAACCTCGGTATTTTGTAGTTAATCTAATTATTTTTATAATACAATAAATAAATCTTGCATTCATCCGTTCCATTATTTTATATCTTTAAATAAACATTAATAGTCCAACAGGGTTTCTCAAGGGGTTAATGGATGGTTTAAGCCGATCGGAGGAGAACGGCCCTAAATCACGTCGGCATGAGTCCCAGCAGCGATGTCGGCGCGCAGGACGCAGGATCGTGGTTTTTCGTGGCCGATGCGCTTCCGATGCATCCTAGGCGGCTGGTGCACTTGTCGCGTCCACTTTCCCGGCCGTTTTCACACGAACCAGCTGTGGGAACCGCTCTCGCTCGCTGCACCCAGTGCAGTCCTATGTCGACCACTTGGAAACGACACCCCACAAAAAACCGACCCCTTCCGCAAACACTCTTCTCTCCGCGAGATTGTGTGCGCGGCCCGAGGTGGCCCGTTATAAACATACGGGAGAGTATCGATAAGCCGAGAATTCTCTTTCGCCATCGTTTCGCTCGTTAAGGAACGACGGACGGGATCCCGGCGCAGATCGCGACGCGATTAACCCGCAATGCCACGGGATCGCCGGACTTCTTTTATCATTCCCCCGAGCTTAGAGCAATTATTAGATTTTCCTTGGTAATGGACGGCGGCGGAAGTTCTCGGTTATTGCTCCAGTTGGACCTGTTAATCCACGTTCGGATTTATCCCACGAGATTTTCGACAGAATGCGTCGCGCATTTATTGGACTTGTCTGGGGGTAGTGCACTCGTTCGTGTCACCTTTGACACTAGAACCGCCAATCACAACGAGTAGTTTCTAATTTTCATTTTATAATTCTTCATTTTATGGAAATGTTTCTATGAGAGATTTTTAAATAAACTTTCTTACCCGAGCATGTATCGCGATGGAAATCGATCGAAAAAATAAATGCAATCTCGTCGTTCTTACAAAATAATATACTTTTATTTTCGTGTTTAATTTTATATTTTTTGATTTTTTACGAAACCGTTTCTACGATTTCAATAATTTTATAATAACTAGTGCAAAATCAGTCAGCTGATCGCCTAGTGTTAATGTAATTTTAGCTTAAATAAATTATTATAAATCAGAAAATTAAAAATTCGTTGCTAACTGATATATAAAAGTTGTACTCGGTAGTTTTATGTTACATAAGTTATCGCAAACCTGTATAAACAATTCGTGCCATAGAGTGTTCATTATTGAAGCACGTAATAAATAACACAATGTTTCGCTTGATGGTGATGCTGTCAATATCTAAGAACAATTGAGTTCAATTAGTCAATTAAAACTATTGCAGCTGTCCTGTTTGAACCGACTGTTCCTGGTCTAGGATTTTACACTTATTCCAAACGGGAAGACTTTTTATTACTCCAGGCAACTTAATCACATCTCCCGACACGTCGTAATAGTACCCACGTGCATCTAGCCCACGAGCAGTTCCCACAAAGGGCCAATAAAAAGCAGTCGGAATAAAAAGTGTAACCAGAAGTCATCAGCATCCCGAGTTTCCCCGCGGTGTTTGCCTTAAATATTATTTTACGAGGGACCACTTCTGGGCCCATTCATAGACTCGGTCAAATATTGTCGAAGACCAATCGTTCGACCGCCGCCATTCAACGGCGAACTACTACCAAGCTTAATCTCTCACGTAACTTCTGTCGCGCGACATCATCCGCCGCGTTTTTTCCCGACTTTTTCAATTTCCGTGTATTCGATCAACACCGAGGAAGCGCTGTTGACAGTGGTACCCTTTTAAAGGGCCACCGAGGCGGTAGGTAGCCGGACCAAGTGCGAGATCGCATCTGTCACTGCGGAAACGGCTGCACCCGCGACTTCCGTCCCTTCTCGATGCGTTCCCATAGGGGTTAATAGACTGCCGGGTCACGGGTGTCTTGACAGGAAGCTGCGTTCGTCGGGCAAGTGCATTTTTAAAGATCTTCGGCCTTTAGTTAGGCCTTGCATGTTACACTTGCATTTACGGCCCTTCAGTTATGTGCAACTTTACGCAGAATGAAAATTCTCTGCCTCGATTGTGACGTAGAGGTAAATAAAAATTCCTATTAATGTTTTTAATAAATTGGAAATAATTTAAATGTATTGTTGAATTCATTTTTTGCATTCAAGTGTTTGCAAATTATCTTTTCGTTTTTGTCATAATGTATTTTATAGAGATTATATTCTTTTTTAACCCTTTAACCCTTTCAGGAGCATAATTTTCTATACGATCTTGTATGAAATCTTATTAAAATTAGTTATTTATAACGTGCTATCATTTTATATTTTCTTTAAATACAAAATTATATTTTATAATTAAGTTGCGAAATTAAATTCGTCGAAAGTTCGGCATAAACGACCCGGGAAAATTAACACATTTCCAACAATTGCTATGATAAAGGTTCCCATAGTCGACTGTCTCTCTTTCCATTGTTCGAACCGACGCGGTTGGTCAACAATGTTTCGTTTAATGAAACCTTGCTGAAGGCACACCGGACCGAACAATTGACCAGATGATTTCGTAAGGGAGGATACGGGATCCTTCTGCGACCGACGTCAAATTTCGAAGTACACGTTGCAGGACTCTGATCGCGATTAATCACCCGGCCCGATTGACAAATGAACGGGGATCCGCCGATGATCTGCGTACATCGTTAAAGACGCTAAAATCGTGCTCGGCCGGTTATGTCGGCCGACGTAGCGAGATGTGTAGCGCAACGAGGGCCGAAGCTCTATAATCGAAAGACAGGACGTCAAGGCGAGGAGGTCGCGAGGTCGGTATCTCGGCAAAACTTGCGCTTCTCTCGCGGCTGGTGGTCCCAATCCATTGATTTCTGTGAGGCCGGGGCCTGGCTTACTCGCTAAAACCATCGCGGGGCTCATAGCCGCACGATCGCCCGTCACTTTCTAAGAAAGATCGACGCGCGTAACCTGTACCATTCGCCGGAACAGATGTTTCGTTATCTTCGATACACTTTCCAACATTCATTCCACGGTGAACTCGCCTTGTACCGGTGATCGTCTCGTCGAACCTCATTGTTCTCTCCTGCCGATGAATTCGATCCTCCTAATGCTCCGTCCAGCCGACATATTTTTGGTCCCTATTGCACGCATCTCGACGTCATCAGATGTGTCAAATGGACGCATGCATGTCGTTTAATATTATATTTAATATTATATTAAATATAATATTATTTATAATATTTATTATATTAAATATAATATTATTTATAATATTTATTATATAATAAATATAACTCATAATAATAAATTGACACGTTAAAATTTCTTTAATCTTTATACTATTTTAAATTACAAGTACTCAATTCTACCACGAATGCCACGAATGTATACGGATTTTTAGAACCATAATTAATCAGATCAATCATTTTAATCATTTCCGTTTCACCAATTCTCCCGGAAGTCCTTCAGGATCTAACATCAATGTCCTTCTGGTTCTCCGAAATCATGGCCGACCTGGACATCGGTTTCACGAATCTGATTGTGCCCGATCGGTCATTGTAATCTCGTCTGAGCTGCAATTTGGCGGTCGCCTTCCGATCTTGGTCGTTTATCGCGATTTCCATAAGCATCGGCGCGGCGGTGACGCGTCGGAAAGTATGTTAATTCGTCGGGTCGGGGCTCAACGACCTTGTTCGAGTGTCGCTGGTTGCTCCGGACGCGGATCATAGCCGCGTGAAAGACGTTTTAGCCGCGAGAGCGCGGCCAGAAGATCGAAATTCATCGGCGCCGATAACGAGCGCCGAACGTTGACAAAGGACCCTATCTGGAATCTGTTCGGAACGCGGCGCATACCGAGCAGCCGCCTGCATAAATGCATTCCCGGCCGCCCCTCTCCTCGCGCGCGGCGATGGCGCTTCCGCTCTTCGGACGGATTGAAAGAGAATAAACGCTCCTCGGGTATGCTAATATCGTTCGGCCGCGCTGTCACGCGTACGGAGGAATTCACTCGGATTTATCATAAATTTAAATTCGAATAAGCGTCGCTGGCCGAGCCGGCGCGGAACGTTGCCCCTCTGGCCGATAAACTGCCAAGAGGTCGTCCGCTCGGTAATGATTAATGGTGTCCCCTGTCTCTCCGTCTTCGTCTTCCTCTTCCTCCCGGGCCCAATAACTGGACAGTTCGACGCGATTCGAAAAGAAACTCTCGGACAGTGGCTCCAGTCAGAGCGCGGTTCCACGCACAGTGAGCCATTGTTATCAAACAGAGGTAAAGCGTTCATTGGCATCCTCATCCCCGAGGAACCAGTTCCTATCTGTCTCCGGCGAGGCTCTCGACCCAAGGCGCATTCTTAGGAACGCGACGCACACGGAATCGTAAACGCGCGTGCTCCACTTGTCATCGCCACGGCAGGTTCAAGACAAGCGTCCGTTCAGCCGCCATCCTCTTTCGACGAACACCGTCCCGCTTAGGCTACCCCGAGGCTCGCACCTTATCGTCGCCCGGCATTTTTCGAGCCGCGAGCCTGTCTCGATCTTCGCGTGCCGGAATGCAAGCGCGTTTTCTGGGATTTATTATCGACCTACATGCGAGCCAACCTGCCTAGCCGGGCCTCCATTAGGTCGGCTTCTGGGCCCGCCGGATTGGTCCATCGCTGATTTCGCTATCGGCTTTCGGAGAAGCGGACGGTGCAACGGAACTGCATCGCGGCAGGTTGCTTTTCTCGGGTCGAGAAAGTCGGCTCTTTTTAAGATTATTTTAAGGTCATTTTTAAGGTTATTTTTAAGATTATTTTTAAGATTATTTTTAAGGTTGTTAAGGCTTGTTTTTAAAGCTTGCGAAGAACGTCTCCGTAATGTCGCGTTTTTTGGAGTTGAAATTCGAAACAAAATTTTCCGATTTAATTGTAGAGAACAGAAATCGAATAAAATTGTATTATTTCATTCATATATTAATTGTATCTTCACTTTGGTATTTTATCTAGACATTCGTACCATAAATACAAAATATCTGCAATCTACTAATCATCTTTTCAAAACTCTCTGTTTATGTCAGATAAAATTAACTGTAAACGTAGAAGAAGTTTCGCAATCGACATCAGAGATTCCGCAGTTAGACAGGAGCCCATTAGAGTACCAATAGATGAATGATTAAAAACGCGATTACCAAAACGAGCATCGAAAAGCGACCTACCGCATTGTCCGAAGGCTGTCATCCATTGTCGAAGTCGGAATTAAGCGAGGATTAAGCCTGTAAACGGGTGAATGAAAAACGCGGAGATCAGGCGACAATAAAATCTCCATGACAATGACCTGGAACCTTGCGCTACAAACCGTAGGAATCCGTGCACGTGCACGCCTACAACGACGGATAAAAAATCGATTTCTGGAGGCACGGGACCACCTTCTATGATCCACGCAGCGACACCGGGAGAAGACCAACGGAATCCTCAGGAGGACATGAATAATCGTGGCGTTCACCTGATAAGCGGAATGCAGTCGATTATTTGGGGGACCGGTCCCCGAGTCCCGTGTCCGACGGTGTCCAATGGTGTCCAATGGTGTCCGCGCTACCAGGCGTCGCATCGCCCCGATCCTCGTCGATGATCCGCCATTACCTCGGCCGCATAGATCATCCGGGTTTGACCGTTGATTCGAGGGAAGAGCAACGAGGCTTATAAAAGCGGCGCGCCAGGTTCGGTGACAATCAGGATGAATGGCGAATCGCACGGCGGCCATTCCTCTTCCTTGGCCATGGACAGGTATTCCCTTCGGTCTGAGGTGAGGTCCTCCGGTTCCGCTCTACGGGGCCGGCGTTGTCCGGACTTTTGTAAATATTTCCAGCAAGGATGATGAACGCCGAATTAAATGAGCATTAATTATCGAGCGGGCGCGCGTCGCGTGGGCGTGATTCATGGGCCGGAAAGAGGCCCCTGGCTCCTTCTCCTTTCGCTCTTCTGCTATTCTCGCCTTCCTTTTACCCTTGGCTCTTGCTCCGGCTCGATCTTCCTCCTCCTTCTCTCTCTCTCTCTCTCTCTCTCTCTCTGCTTTCTCTCTTTACTCCTATCATCGTCAATTTTATCTGAAACGACCGATGAGAACGATAAACGACCAGAGAATCGACGATAGAACGCGAGAGATTCGACGCGAGACGATTTATCGAGTTCCCTACGAGATTAGTATTTCCTGGCAACTTTCTTCTTTCTATGGACACGCCCTTTTGTTGGGATCGTTGTTTAGATCTGCTGCAAATAATTGCGAGTGGGTGATCTGTCCGATGATTATACGAATGGACTCGCAGTCTCTGTTAGGTAAACTTGTTTTACATTTAAATTGTTCGATTTAATATTGAAAGGTGCTAGAATTATGTTCGCGGATGTCTGAGCTTAAAATTTGCAACAGAACAATCTGGTCAAGGTAATATCATTCGTATTCGAGCTCAGTGCAACTTTGAAGTCGCATACTGATTTATGAATGTTTTTTCGTTCCATCTCATTTTTAACCACAATGTCGCAACATGTTCTTTTTTTCTTCTTCATAATCAAAGAGATTCAGCTTTTCAAAAATTGTAAATTCATTGCTAATTTTGTATCGAAAGATTTACATCACGCCACATTAATTATTTACTGACATCATGTCACATTAATTATTTTCAATGTCAGACTACAATGGAGGATCAACAAAAATGCAGCTCAAGTGTTAATTCATTTGGCACGCCGTCCTAGGTTCCGTGCATTTTGAACAGTAAACTATGCAGAAAGATTTTAATGGTGTTTTATGTATTTATATCGGAAATAAATTCCTCGAGTTCGTCACAGATTTCATAAAGTGGGAAAGGCGTAGAAAACCGCGAGAGGCCCTTTGTGCAACTATGTCCGAGGAGTGTATGAGAATTAATGGTAATGGTGCGTCCAAGGAGATTAATGTTGCACTGGCTGCAACTTTCTTCCTTCGTTATGAGCACTCCTTTCCCTCCGCTTTTGTAGCTGCGCTCTTTCCCGAGGGACCATAACAGTCACTCTGATATTCAACTAATCGTAATCGAAAGTTCAAGAAGACTGACAGAAAGAAGTTATTGCTATTTTCCACTAAACAAACCATCAGTCGTTCACTTTAATTCAATTTATCGGCTTCGCCGCGCTTCAGAAGATTAGCATCCCGCCGCAACTTTCTTTTTGCACGTGTACGTATATACACCCCTTTCTCGTTTTTGCAACTTTGCTGCTGGAAGACTATAGCAATCACCCTAATTCAAGTCTAACTGATCCCTGTCTGATGAAACAGTTACTGTTTTCCTTCAAATAGGCAATCAGTACCGCAGCCGCTCATTTGAGTACGATTTATTGGTTTTGGCAAGCCAGGTAGATTACTATTCTACTCGCTGCAACTATGCCAGCTAGGAAGCCTTTCTTCCTTCTAACGGGCCCGCCCTTCTCTTCTCTTTTGTAATATCGTTCTTTACCGATCACGATATGCAAAGATCACTCCTGTTTGCGAAAGACTGTAAGCATCGTTCTTTAATCCTCATCAGCTATGTCCTATTGATTACTATCGGACGTTCTTTATACTTCTCGGACGGCTTTAACTGCAGAGTCATAGAAATAACAGCGTCAATAACGTAGGTGGCATCTTCGTTCAAACGAACGATTGATGCAGATCCTCGTTTCGACGTCCGAGAATCTATCTAGCTTATTAACGGGTACATTGTTGCAACAAGTTCTTATTTCCATAGTCGATTCAGTGATCGAGAATGTTTATCCTGCATTAAAATTCATTAATTGTTACGTGTTGCTTTGTTTCTTAGAAATTTTCAGTCTGCTATGAGTTTCTAAAGGTAGCTTCCACCCTTTGCATCCATCATTCGATGGCGTCTATTACCTTATCTAACGTGCAACTTTCATCAAAATCCCAAAAACCACTCACAAAGAATATTTACGAGAACATAAAATCCAAAAATTAAGTAGCAATAAAATTCAGCTCTCATGCCACCAATATTTAAACATTCAAGTAAACGTAAGCACGCGATATATATACATTATATTAAAAATAAATATAAATACAAATATAAATCTCCCTTTGCTCCAAAAAAGGTCTAATTATCGTAACTATGAAGGGTTAATACAACCCCGGAAATATATAGCTATATTAGACACACCCCAAAATTAAATACGATTGTATTAACGACTCACGACTCAGTCTAATTGCATGCAGAGTTTCCTAATTTGTATATTTCGCAGATTGGCAAACGTTCCCCCTTAGCCAGCAACCCCTAAGTAGTTCATTCTAGCAGCTTAGCTTAGTCGATCGATCATCTAGCTCAGCTAGTCGCTAGCTCGATCGAGCTAGCTGACCGAGAATCTGACGAGGTCTATCGTCGGTGATCCAAAGGCGGCCAGAAACGTTATCCGTTCGCCGTAAAACTGCGACGTACGATCCGGCTCTCGATCTCGTCCTCTCCGTTCTTTCGCCCGATTGCGCGGCTAGTTGCGCTCTTCAGGCCTGTCGAGCGCTCGGCCGGGCCGGTGGCCAGGCCACGAAGACGCAGTTCCCTAGCCCCGGGAATTACTAGGATAACGTAAATGCGTTGCGACGGCTGACGTCTCGCCGCGCAGCACCGGCTCCGATTTTTCCCCCTCGCGATCGGTTCTCTCCTTCTCCGTTGATCCGAGCGGCAGCATGGATCGCGCGCGAACCGAGCCGGTGAGCTGGTTCTCTCCGGTGGATTGTCCCCATGTCAGCACCGTTCTTCCTCCTCGCGGTCTCCGCTCGCCTAACGCGAACCTACGTCGCCACACGTGACTGCGGCCCATCCCACATCCCGCGACCGAGTCTTGGCTTACCTAACCAGCGGGCCACCTGAATGATTTGCGTCCTAATCGGCCAGCGAACTCTCCGCCAATGTCCACGCGAACTTTTCGCACACCCCCGCTACGAGCCTTGCATCTCGAGCTGACCAACTGCGTACACTGCGTCGAAATGTTTCACGTGGACTTGCGAGACAGATTTCTGCGGAACGGTTTGAGCATGAGTTTAGGGTGGATTCATTTTCTGTGGACCTTCTGAGAAACATTGTACTAGACGATTTTATTGAATATTTTGTACGTTCCCCTTGGATGCATTCTCCTTCTGATGACGTACTGATGAGCACAATTATTATTAAATTTACCATCGATGGTCAAATGATTGGTTTCACATTTTTTTATTTTCGAATTGTTGTTCTCCCTTGCGAAACGATTGAATCAATTTCTTTGTTCGAGCATGCATTAGAATGAAAATGGCGAAAGGGTAAATTAGTTCAGTATTTTCATCGATACGATGCTTTCAGGACTCGGTAGGTTCAGTGATCAAGGGGAATCGATCTAGATCATTTTATAGAGTACTCTGTACCTCATCCTTTATAAATCTCACCTTCTTAAGACTTATCAATGTTTATAGTGAATAGAAATCATGTAGAATAAAGTTATATAGCAATTGACAGCCAGTCTTTTAAATTTTGATCATCTGCAGGCTAGCTAATGAGCAATATTAATAAATAATCGTCGTGTATAACTTTATAGAGTATCCTGCGCATGTTCTTTTATAAAATTAACCTCTTGTAAATTTATACCTATAAAACATCAAGAGAAGATCCTTCCTTCTTTTTCCGACACGTTACCTGTATTTTTATTGTGTCACAAAAAATGTACAGATCTCAAAGAAAGTCAGTCATGAGTGCTCTCATAAGAGTTATCTTTTAGTTTTGAGTCCATCAATCTGGAAAGCTTTGAACATCATTATGCAACGGGACTTTTCCCCGCAACAAAATCGCCCCTCCTCTGTTAATTCTCGGGAAGGTGTTGCAATAATGGGATTTACCTTGCAGATAAATCAAATCGAACATTTATCGCTCCATCCTCGTTGCATCGATACGTGGATGTTACGTAATACGCATGACGGTTAGGTCCGGCGTCCACGTGGGTGGAGAACACGAAGGAAACGTCCGCTCGCTGGAAAATGTACGACTTTGTTCTCCGTGAAGGAGTGCTGTGACCGGAATTGTTGGTTTTGGGTTACAGAGGGTCGCCAAACCAGGATCGATCCCGAGATCGCTCGTGACAAGCGATCGAAGTCCCCTTCGATCGAGGATGAAGCACAGGATGTGGGAAGATCTACAAACATCGATTGCAACGATAAAAAATCGTCGAAATACAACATCTATATTTTTGCTAAAATAATTCCTTGTTGCATGGAATATACGCGTAGATCTTAAATCTGATGCTTCCTGCAGTTGTAGATCATTTTTTGAGTTTTGTGTAGAGCTTAAATTGAACTACAACTCAACTGCAAACTTTTATATATATTAGTAATATTTACTAATTTAGTAAACTTTTAATTTCTGAATTATTTATCTTTCTGTTATCTTTTGTATTAAACATTTAATTCTGTTATACAATTTTAACAGTTACTTTGTATTTAATCGATAAAAATTCTGAAGGAAAATTTTTATTTAGTAACAGATATTTTCAACTAAAATATAAAAGTATATTTCCAAAAAAGAGACTTTTACTCATTAGATATTTCAATAAATATATTGTTAAATATCTCATATTGATCGTCTACCCTAGAAAGAGGTACCATTAGCTCCATTATTTCGAGCTCCACCATTCTGCAAAGGCTGATCAAAAAGTCAGAGATACACCTGGCCATGTTTCCTTGTTGGTTAGAGATCATTTTCTGAGCCCCATGCAAGGTAAACAACGTCGACTCTGATAGAATGCTGTCCACGACGCGATTTCAATGTGCAGCAGGATTTATAGTCGAACAAAGGCTCGAGACTCCGTCGAGTTCGCCATCCAGGGATGCGTTTCCTTCGACAACTGCACCGACGACGTCTGATGGCTGCGGATCCGTTAACGAGTGCATCGCGGTACCGCAATGTGATCAGGGATGCGGCAGCTAAAAATCCGGCGACACGTCTGCGTCTATGCCTATGAGTTCTTCGAGGTGACTAGATAATCGGCGCGGATCTTGAGCGAAGATGACGCGCTACCCAAGTAGACCAGCGTGCACTGGTGCAACAACCTTCGATGTCTCGTCGAACTAGCGATTCTCCGGCTCGTACACCTCGAAATTAATCTTCGGCTTCGCTAAGACCAGCCTTCCTTTTTTCATTAAATATTTTTCTATGAAAGCTCGATGATTGTGGATTTGGAACATTTATGGCAAAAATAAGCATGTATGATTTAAAACGGTAAAAAGATTAAAAAAAACTGAGAATATTGATGTTTGAAATTATTAAGAATCGAAGATGTTTTATTCTGCACAAAAGCAACTTATTAATAACATATTATTAGGTTCAGTAGTGAATAGAGAGGACCTACTAAATCTTTAACGCAACTATGCAATGCATATTAAACAATGAAATTATTTGAAAGCACTGGCAAGATTGAATTTACATAACTATCGTACAATTTCTATTGTAATATATGCTTGAATAATTAAATTTAATTTCAACAAATTTCAACGACTCTGAAGGAAAATTCAGAATTTCAGTTCGATAGATTTACCTCCAATTTCTGTTCAGTGAATTAGACAAGTGTCGAAACAGTCCAAGTCGCTAGAAAACCCAGTGCAAGACGGTCCATTACGTAATTGTCCGTTCCGTAACGACTCATATGCGTCAGGAATTATACAATTTGCACGGAGTCTTCGCACAGTATTTTACCGTTCCATTGAGAATGAGGGACGAGAACGTTCGCGAGCATTCTCATTCGATCGCGCGCATAAAGTGGCTATCGTATCACGCAATTCCCGGTGATTTGTGAACAATTCGCACAATGACTCCTAGATCATTTGACGCGTTCGGATCGACGTTCCCAGAGGGTCGTAGCGACAAATGGAATCCTCGGCTGTTCCCCTCGGCCACGATCGGGGATCTGATTCTCGTTGTTTGCACCTCGAACGCTGCACCATACGCTGACGCAACCCTGCACACTGGCCGCTCATTTGCATCGAATAATCGTTGCATTTCCCAGAGTAGGACGCGTAAGAGCGGCTAGGATGTCCAGGCGCACCGTGCACGCCGTTGTTTTACGGGCCACTGATTGGCGCGATGCGTGACGACTCCTTCGTGGAAAGGTCGACGGAGAAGTTGTTACTCATTATGCACCCGGTTTCAATTGCCGATAGGTGAAATTGTCGGTCGTTTGACATTCTCTTCCTCTGGCACTGTGATTTCCACGGGTGTGGTCCCCTCTTCCAATTGTGCACACTTTCGTTTCCTAATCGTCCCGATTCGAGATCGTGTCTTCGCATGGGAACTGATCGGACGACAGCCAGAAAACGTTCGGAGCCGCGTTCGTGATGCAGGTATCTCAGCAATTGACAATTAGGTGCATTCGTTCAGTGCTCTGACTGCAAACTTTCCACAGAAAACCGCTGTATAGTCATCGCTGAGATGTGGATCTTATTAAATACATGTCTGTGAACATTACTTTTTTATTCTTTGAAAAATTATTAACTGTAGTGACAGCAATAACTATTACTATTTTTTATAGCGATACAATGCAGCTTAAGTAACATAATATGAATGGCATTCGAATACAATAGAAAGTCGTCAAAGCAATCTAATAAGTAGACAGGCGATTTTATACACCTGTAATAAGAATGACTAAGTGAAATATCAAACAATGTAGACAGTAGAAGAATTGAAAATTAATCTTACATTCTTCTCGATTTACTAAAATCGTTCCAGAAGTATTTACTTTGCACAAAGTTCCGCAGTCCAGTAATTGGTAACAGTCTCGCGGTCGGGCAGAACTGGTTAAGGGTTAAAGGAAAAGCTTCGGGAGCGAGGTGATGTGGCAACTCCAGCGTCAGGCTGACACCCTGCTACCAAAAGCTCGCTGGTGCAATCAGGTTCACGGAGCCTGGCGGATAGGTCAGCGCGAGGTGGCGCGGTTCGTTTAGGCAACACGACTCGCCGCGCTAAAAGGGCCGCGGATCGAGGCAGGTGTGTTTCTTAAAGGCCAAAACGCAATACCGTTCGGATTAGGCTCCATTGTCGGCTAGTAGCAGCGAGACGATTGACCTTTTTGGCTCCCAGTAGTTCGAACGTAACACCGTGGCTAAGTGGTGTAAATAGCTGGCACGCGGTATATCCCCGTGGTTCGCGCTCCCCGGTTTTCTGGTGAAAGGAGAATACCTTTGTACCTTTTACGTCCGCGGCCCGCGTGCGAATCGCGAGCCCTGCCACGGAGGAAGCGCGGGAAAATTCGAGAGGCCGAGAGCAAACGAGAAAAGGGCGACTTGGAGAATTAAATCGGGCCCTTTGCGACCGGAATAAATACAAGGTGCTCCAAAAATGTTCGTCAACCCGGAAATAGGGGATACCAATCATCTCAAACAACTTTTCCCTTTACAAAAATTTTCTCCGAGGCATCGTTGACGAGTTATTAACGAAAAACGTTGACCAATAAGGAGCGAGCTCAACTATCGCGAGGCGGCGGGCGGACGAAGCCTAGTTCCACTCAGCGGTACTCGCTTCTCATTGGCCAATGTTTTTCGTTAATAATTCATTAACGACAGCACGGAGCAAATTTTTGTAAAGGCCAAAGTTGCTTGGAATGACCTTAGGTATGCCCCACTTCCGGTGGCCGAGGCACCATTACCGCGCATTCTCTCTAATGCCACGTGACTCCAGTGACGTCATCGAGCAGCTGAGCAGAGGTAGAGCGCAGCAGTGTTGCCAGGGTCGCTCTGGCGCTTGCGATTGGTCGCGCCAAGTCGGTCGACCGCGCTGCCCTCTACCTCCGCGCCACTCAACTGCTCATCCGTGACGTCACCGACGGAATCACGTGACATTTGAGGGAATGCACGGCAACAGTGGAGCACAAGCGGAACCTTGCGCAAGCTTCCACGCATGCCGCCGCATTATCGTCACGCGCCGCGCGGAAAAGGAGCATCGGCGTCGTTACCTGTCACGATTAATTTTATCGTCGCAGAATATATATCATAGGCCCAGTGGTCGTAAAACATCGTATCTTAAGATCGCCTCGGGAACCGGCCGCGAAGACCCTATTTCCAACGGGGAAAGGACCGATTTTCCTGATTTTATAGCAAGACCGCACGATCAATACCTCGGGCGTCATGGATACGATCGATATTTCGAAACTCAATCGGCGACCGGTTTTCCAGGAGCCGAGCAATTCAGCTCTGCCCTCGAGAACCTGCGCCGGGCCCTACGGACTGCGGAATGGCCCTAGATTTGTCATGAAGTTCCCTCGTTTGCTTCTTTGTATTCGCGGAAGTGTTGCCATTTTTTGGTCTTGTTCTCTCGGCTTTTCTCTC
>CM052165.1:4477004-4518457 GCA_028455555.1 Augochlorella aurata
TCCATTCCCTGCCGGTAGATGGATACCTTTCTCGCAAGTCCTCTGAGCGTCCCCGGTTTGTATATATAGCATGTAATTAGGATTCCGTTACATCCCCGCGTCTAAGGCAGGGTCCGCTAGTTAGCCTTACTGACGAGTCCTCTAGCGGGCCTAGGACGAAACGCTCCCCCACTCCATCTCTCACTTTTTCTAAATCCTCTAGCGTGTTTACTATACATACACATATCATATCTCCATACATTACGCCATAACATCTAGACCTCGGTTTACGTACATCATTATTCGCTAATACATTGACGGTGTCGCCAAATCCCTTATTCTATTTTCGCACCAGTACGGCTCCACCACCTTTTAAAATTCCGCTACGGAACACGCTACGCAATATTTCCAAGATGTCTAGCCGCGCGAAGATCGAGCGAGCAAAGGCGGTAAAAAATTGTCTCCACGTGTCCAAATTCGAACGGCGGGCATGCCGCGAAGAAATATTCAATTTTAATACGAGCAAGATAATCGTCGGCAAGTAATCATGCATTGTGCGGCCGCGCCATTGATTTCAAACACGGTCGAGACCGGGTGCCCGAGACAGACCCGGTGAATAATAACACGATTTTTCAGCGAGCATTATCACGGCTAAGTCGCTCTTAGTGACTCGGTGGCGCGAGTCCCGGGGCCCCAGTGACCCGCCGGTTTTTCGTGCTCGATCCATTTGTATCTTCAGCGGGCTTGTCCCCGGGAGTGTAAGGACCCCTGCGGTTTCGCCACACTTGTATTTGCATTCGGGGCCCGAAAGCCCGCGCGGGGCCCGTCCGTAAATTAACCCGCGGCGTTCCATCGCGTTTCGAATGAGATATCGGGCCCCCGCCCTCGCGCGGCCTGCCCTTCGATAAAGTATCTCTCGTCCCGCCGTGAAAGGCCGTTCTTGTCATTCTTTTCGGACCGATTCACCTCACCCGTCTCGATTTCGCCGAGATTCCACCGTTTTTTCAACCCCCGCGCCACTGCGAACTTTAATTCGGTATTATTAATCAGGTATGCAACGGACATCATTTTTTTTTTATATTCTTGATCAAGAATTTTTGTGAACATCGACTTTGTAATTTTTTGATGATTCTTCAAGTGGAAATTAATCTTTTTTATGTTCATGGCTTGGGAATGAATATTTGAAAATTCAAGTCCTTAGCTTTTTTAGCGATTTTTATAGCGGAGAATATTTTTATTATATTTTTGAAGAGATACTTTTCTTAGCAACAAGTTCATAGTTTCTTAATAATTTTTGCAGTGTTCATTATTTCCTGTATTTAATCGAAAAGTAACTAGCTAAAATCCTGAAATAATTATTACATTAAAAATCGTTATCACATTTTGTGTGGGAAGTGTTGATAAGCTCCAGCGTCGCCTCGATTTTTAATTGTATTCATGAGTGCATAAACTAGCACCCTCTGTGGAAGTGTCCTCGCAATTATGAATCATGAGGATCAAAGTTCATTGAATGATACGCTCGATCATACTTGCATGAATGAAAATGATCCTACCTGCATGCTAACACGTGCATTCCGCTGTTTATGAAGCACTGCTTACTCGTGTAATAAAATTACTTTAGCAGTTTAAGGCTGCTATTATCCCTACTGTCTCATTACCATAATACAGTGTTTCTTCTCTGTAATTACGCTATGTCGACCTTGTAATCACGTCATCATCCCCGTCGCATCAAGGGGACAGCTAATAGTAGGCGAACCTTGCTTTAGCACTGCTGAATGTGAGAGTCGACGATAATGACGAACAAATTGTACAAGTTCGCACAAATTCCCATCCTTACATCCTAAATTATATCACTTTGCTTTTTGCCATTGTCTCCGACTGGTTGTACACTGATTACGCACGTACCTTGGGCTATGAATGTATTTTATAATACTTCGGCTAAAATTAGGAAGAGCAACATATCTTTGCATTTTTTCCAAGACGCAAAATTTTACGCAAAAGTTTATATATAATTCCTAAAATTGATACGGTAAATTATTATTTACTAATTAATTTTTTAAAATATTGGGCTCTAAAATTCAATCATAGCGTTCAAAAATGGTCTAAATAACAATTACAGATTTTTAAATAAAAACCGAGCAATATTTTGATAAACATGTTTTTGTTATTTTGACAAGACCAAGGAACCACGTGACTGTGGATCCTTATGTAAAGTAAAAATTGTTCGCATTGATTGCGAGGACCTCGAATTAAGTAGACACTAATTCCTGCACTTGGTCACTTTTATACAGGGAAAACGATATATTAAGCTTGGTTCTTAAGCTTCTCTTAATTCATGAACTCCGTAGATTATTAATCAGTCTAATCAGACCGAAATCCGAGCTCATCGAACGGTATTCCAATAAAACTGTATATAAAAGGCAGCAGGAGAAGCACAAAGGCAGTTCGTCCATCTCTCGCGCGAGTAACAATCACGGAAAGAGACCTTTTTTCGTCGACGAATGGAGCTAGTCTATAAAGTCACGACTCTATTCCGTCGGTTCCCGGGTATTCGCCGTGGAATTCGAGCAGGAGTGTCCGAGCGGTACGAGAGGAATGCTCGCGCGGGTTAGATTCGTGCCGTAACGCCGTAAAAGGATCCACGGGCGGACGTTATCACCGAGGGGAATTCGTATAAACGCGGCGCGGATCGTCGCGGGGGCTGAGACAAGTATTTCTCGAAGTTACTGACACGTCGTTCGGTTCGACGAGCTTCTCGGAACAGCACTAATTCCCGATGATGGCTGCTGCCGACTGTTCTCCACCCATCGGTGACGTCCCGCTGCGCGGCCCCGTAACTTCTCCCGGCTATCATAACCGAACATTAGGAATCCGAGTGGCCGAGGGGGAGAGAAGCCGGTGCCCGCGGGGGATGCAGTTCACTGACCCGGGAACCTGAACGTGGACATATTTCAATCCGTTTCGGACGTCGGCTCGATAAGCGACGAGCATCAGTCAGCCGCGAGGTGTCCGTCGAAATGAATCCTCCAACCGGTGCTCCGAGGCGCACAGGTGATTCCTACAAAACGGGTCTTAATGGCTCCTGGTTCACCCACACCGGCCGCCCAAGGTCAGATAGCACAACCTGTCTACGGCACTCTGCCTTGTTTCCTCTTGTACGACCAAATTGGCAACTCGGTCAAGCCTCGACTTTCGCGTGGAATTTCGCTGCTGACTTCTTCTTCTTCTTCTTTAGCCTCTCCGGTTCTCTTCAGCTGCGTCGGCTCTCTTCAGTCGCTTCAGCTCTCTTCAGCTGCTTCAGCTCTCTTCAGTTGCTCCTTTGGACCTCCACAGTTTCTTCTTGACAAGGTTAGAGTTGACTCGTCAAACGCTGCCTCGTGCGATGGTATGCCACGGTCTGCTCCTTCCTTTTGGACGCTGAAATTGAGACTGCGATTGGGATCCGTTCAAACATCCACTCTTCGTGTAATAATAAGCTTGGTAATTGCTCCTGGATGTTGGAGATAAGTTTGCAATTGGGATTCAATCAGACGTCTCCTCTCTGGTAGAAACATTTTTTGGCCGGTTCTCATTAAGATTCTTTAGCTTCTTTCCTACTCGAATTGACAGGCATGGGTTGGGCTGAAATAATCGAACACTGTTTCGTGTTACGGCGAGATGGACTTTGTTAATTCCTCTTGGATCTTGAAATTGAAGCTGCGTTTAGGATTCCGTTAGACGTCTCTTCTTGGACGCAGACAGTTTCTTCGAGCGTCTACCTAGTCGTCTTTTACTTTCGTTATCAGATCTGATAGATGAGATAGAATAGATTAATTAATTCTTTTATCGCCAGGTTTTAGTTTTCTTACTTCAGGTATTCGCGCATCAGTTGCAATATTATGCTTAGACCGGAACTAGGTCAAATATATTTGGAATACGTAACGATACGCGAACTAGATATCGCCGGTTATGGTTCCGCCTTATCAGCATGACTTAGAGTTACTCCTAACAGTTATGCTGCCAATTGATTTCTTCGTCTAAAATCATTGTACAAGCATCCTGTTGTGGTATTCCGTGACGAGATTCTGTGAGAACGACGACGAAACTTGACCAGAAAATTCCATCGGGCAGCTTGCGCAAACAGGTCGCACAAACGGCCCATAAATCGTGATGTTTTCGACCGGCGAGCTGCATCGGGGCACAATACCACGTACAAGGGTACACCGCGAGACACGTGAATGGCACCATAGGCGTGTTAAATATGATCGCACGAAATCAAGCCGTTCTTTCGCCATGGGCGAGGCACAGGTTAAGCTCAATCAACCATCGAGAGCAGAACGAGACACATCTATCACGCGGCAATGAATTGTAATGGGCCCGGCGACGATAGGGGGCCTTATAGAAGGGACCTTATAAGCGACAGCCATCCGTCATTATGCCGGCGTCGCTTTCGTTTGGGAGTTCATGGAAAGGAGACGGAATGGCCTCTAGGGGGAACGCCTCACGATATTTAGTGGGATTTCGAGAATCGACGCTGTTTCGACGTCTTGACCGTCGTTAGTGCCATTCCCAATGATAATTGTCTTTTACCTGACACTGTGGGATTAGGATGTTATAGTGATCTAATGCGTCTTCTTCTTCGGCCATGTTTTCGTCACTGAAATATGCAAGCTAATTGCATTCCTCCAATTTGCGTTTGCCACAAGAACGACTACTTTGCTTTAAATTCAATTACAAAATATTATTGTAAGAATTATTTGTCAAGCCAAGATGCGGTTGATATCATAGAAAAATGAAAGACAAAATTAATAATGTTAATTAAAAATATATCTACATGATCTGCTTCATTTTCAAGAACGTTTAGCGAGACGTTTGCGGGATTATTGTTACAGAAAGACGAAGGACAATGATGATAATGTTAATTAGAAATGTTCCCCCAGGTTTTGCTACAATTTTATCGGCAATCTGCGGTCGATGCTACCAAAACACAAAGAACAAAGTAGACGATGTTACATAAAAATACACGCGCATGTTCCGCCTCGTTTCCGACGACACAAAGCGACTGATGTCGCAGAAAGCCGAGGGACAAAACTGACAATGATTACCTGACAAGGAAGACAGTGTATCTACCCGGTTCGCGTAACATTGTAGACACATTAGCGAGCAGTTTGGGCATCGGTATCACTTGAAACCTGTCCTCTCAGCCGCGAAGCGTGGCCCGTCCCTCGACCACGACGTTAGGTCGAAGCAGATGGCGCGGA
Organism: Augochlorella aurata; assembly: GCA_028455555.1. Classification (NCBI taxonomy): domain Eukaryota; kingdom Metazoa; phylum Arthropoda; class Insecta; order Hymenoptera; family Halictidae; genus Augochlorella; species Augochlorella aurata. The sequence continues at coordinate 4,482,224 of CM052165.1, forward strand.
ACTTGGATCAGAATCGATTATGCTCACGTTCGTGGCGTTTCTGCACCGTGCTATCCGAAGTGGGCACGGGTTGCAAACGAGATCGAAGCGGGGAAAATAGACGACGACGAAGAGGAAGAAACACGGTGTAACTGTTGCCGCGGATGGCACCGAGGCATCCGACGATCGTCCCTCGATAAAGGCCCCCGGAATCGATTCTCCGCTCGGTTTACTTTAATGGCGCTCGTATTGGCTCGGTAAGTACGTTATGATTTCTCTAACTAGTATCACGCACACGTCGTGCAAACCTAGCCTCCCGCCGCGAGCGGTGCTGAGCGGAGCGGAGCCGAGGCGATCCGCTTCGCGGGCGCCCGTTTTCACCGTTTCGTTTTTCGTCCCGCAATCTCGCGATCGTATTAACGGTAATGGCACGGAAATCTTCATTCGAACGGCTCGAAATGGCGCGGCCAACAGTCACGGCACACCGGCGGAACCGTCGAATGAACGATCCGATCGCGGCTGACCAGACGCTGATCAAATCGCGATCATCGTTAGGAATCGCCAGCGGATTCTGTTTATTAAAATGCGATTCCGATCGTGACCGCCGATGGAAATGATTCGGGATCACTTTCTCAAGGTTGGATCTTTGAAATTGTTGCTTGCGCTGTTATGGATCTCATTGATCTACTTGGAGATACACCTTGGAGAGTGACACTAAGATGGACTTTCGGGGATCGTCGTATAGAATTACATACGATAGTATGTTACAGAGTTGGAAAGAATGAGTAAAGGAAATTATAATGAAGGGTTTAGAAGATGTTGATTCAGCAGATGAAGTCATTCATACTTCTCAAACTTGTCTAGAGAAGTGTAAGTTTGTACAAACTTCTGCAGCATGCCTTCAAACCATAAGGCCCAATAAGGCCCAACATCCAACTTTCCCTGAAAGAATATGAGCTCAAACGAATTTTTGTAGTGTACTAAAGAATCTTGTGATGATCCGTACCCCTCGGGCTACTTAAATAAAAAAGGGCATAAGGCCCCATAAAATATAAACTTAAACTCTTTAACCTAGATCGACGAACTTTAACCTAGAGCGATGAACTATGTCCTATCGCACTTCCATTGCGTCTCCAGAGATCATACCTCCGGCCCAAAGGGCCGCAGGTGCCACCCACGATCGGACCCAGAACGATCGATCCTGCGCAGCAGACGATTTGTCAGCGATCCACGGTGATCGAAATCGCGGAATGCGAAGGACGGAGGGAAACAACGTCGGCCGCTGCCGCATTCCGAGCGGGCCCTAATATAAATAGACCGTACAATGGGTCCAGTCGAGCAATCATCGGAGCTCGTCGAAGGAGAGTCGGTCATCCCGTGTCAAGATCCCGTGACTTAACTCGCACGGCGCGGTGTGTGTAGCCGGCCGGGGCCCGGTGATCTTGAAGGGCCTCGCAGCGCATCCGAGAGGCCGTGTTATCTGAAATATTGCGGCCGTATCTCGCTTAGCGCGGCGAGCCGTACGCTCGGCATCGCGAGTGACCCTTATCGAGCATGAGCGCGACCTTTCACCGCCGCTGAAAGAACCTTAGTAATAACTCGCGGCGATAATCGGCCGGGAATAAGAAGGGAAAAAACCGGGCCCGGGGCCCCGATACCGGGCCGTTCGCGCGCCACAATAAATAAGACTTCAACGTGGCACCGAGGAATCTGCGGGGCTTAACACGTGAGGACGCCCTGGGTGGTAATAGGCTGACTTTATATGTGGGTGCAACAGGAACGGCCACCTCTGCCCCCTGCCTCTATCTACAACGTGTCCCGCCGATGATCTCCTTCGATACCCGCAGAAATCTTGATTGGACGATCCGCCACGATCCTCTCGTGCCAAGGTGTCCCCTAAATCGGCGCCAGCTGGGACCGCTGCCGCCCGTTTTCTCGATTTAATTCGATCGCCCTCCGACTGGTCTACTTTGCCCCTTCGCGCTAGATGATCTCCTTCGATACCCGCAGGAATCTTGATTGCGCGGGCATTATCGTAAACCGCTTAGAATTTCTTCGGCCTGTTTTCTTAATTTAATTTGACCGCTCTCGATTTATAGAAACGACCGCTGGGCCACTTTGCTACCGACGTTATGCAGATGGTCTCTTTCGATTGTTGGAGCAGTGTTGATTGGATCGGTGCACTGGTATCTTCTAGCCGGATTTATTGACAGACGCGTCCTCTAGGCGCGAAGATCCTGTCTCTTGCAATTGGCGCAGTTCTTCTCTTTAACACCAATATATATTGTTTTATAGTAATGACTCGATTGGACATACGTCATATTATGTGCAAATATTATGCTTCTGCAAATTCTGGAACAAGATATGTAATAATTAAATTGAGGATCTTTATGCAAAATAAAAATTGTCAGGGTCGATTTTAAGGAACAGTATTTCAATAAAAATCTATTTCTTCTTCCGACGATTTCAATAAATGCAGAAGAATGTACGAGTATCTTTAAATTAGTCTGCTTTCATTGCTTGGAATTTCGCCTAGTTATTTTTATCATGAATTCATAAAATCCGCGGTAATAGCACCGATACTTCGGCGGCGATCAGCTCCGATGCTCGCGCACACCCCGACGATCCCAGATAATTGTAATGTCCTTCGCACAAGCTATCCCGTATCCGAGCATTTAACAAAACAGAGGATTCAGCTACTGAATAAGAAATTCCTCGGCTGACCGGCGATTCCCAAGAATTTGTATCCGCCGTTGCAATTCCACGTATGCTCATTGCAGAAATATCTGCCGGAGTGGTTTACCACCGGCGACACTTCTTCGTGCAGCAGCCTGGCAAGCGGTTTCCCGGTAAAGTATCTTTTGCTCGTCATAAATTCAATACGCGAGGCCGGTTCGCGGAAACGAAAATTGTCGCAAAACTCGTCCGGCGTTACAAGACCTGCGTTCGCAACGCGATTTCCCCACGGTGAAAGCTAACGGGGACACAAAGAGGTATCGATAGGCATTGTTCGGTCCGGATCGGTCGCCGGCGTAATTTCGTAATTACAGAAAACGCGGAGCTGTTTTTCTCAATCGGGAAGGGACGGAGATAGAGATAGAGATGGATAGATAGATATAGATTGAGAAAGAGAGACAGAAAGATAGAAAAAGAGAGAGAGAGAGAGGGAGAGAATCTCTTTCAGATGAAGGGAGATAAATAGAGAGAGGGGGGAGGGAGGGCTCTGTCATTTCCAGACTGGCGACGAAAGAAATATTATCCCGACGGACTACCGGGCATCCGGATGCCGGGCACGCACCGCACGTCGACCAAGGTAATTCCGGTATTTATCCAGCATTAACCGTCTCCACGCTAACGAGCGAATCTCCAGCGATTCCGGGGACGTTCGCCGCGGAATATTTCGATTCGACTCGCGTCGCGAGACGTCGTCAAGCTGGCGGGCCCCGTGACACGGCCGGGCGTAAAGGAAGGACGGGCCTCACGGGCCCAGGCGTCTCGTCGTATTATGCAAAACGGCGCTCCGGACTGCCTGCGAGCAGAGGCGAGCCTACTTGCCAGAGATCGTTCGATACATCGGACCGGTAGACCACCGCCGGGGGAGATCGGAAACTGCCACGGTCTACCCTGTCAATTTATCGCTTTGCTGCGAATTACCGGGAATCTAGCATGATCATTCTTTTTACCTGTTTGCAGACGACGTCGCTCGCTGCGCTTCGATTAATAGAAAGTTGTAAAAAATGGATATCTTCTTGGGTGGGGGCTAGTTATAACTAGCCACCACGATCTGGAGATTTGTATGGAAACAGTCGAAGATACAGGCGAGGGGTTAGATGGAATCAAAGTAAATAAGAATTAACGTAAATAAATGTCTGAACAATGTATCTGGGACTTTATTTTGATAGCAATGTCGAGGTAATAAAAATATGGCCGTTATTATTAAAATCTCAAGGTTATTAAAAAAATACATTCGGGAAAAAATAAAACTCATAGGTAATCGAAACTAAATATCAACAAACTACAACTTTATATAACTGTTATTAAACCGAACTTTATATAAAGATTATTATCTCGGGCATGGCTATGATATCAAATATTAAAAGGGTTGGAAATCTATAACCGCAAGTATTACGGTCGTTTTTAAAAGACTTAAACGAGATAATTAGAGTTGCTAATGGACAATCTTAATGATGCTGTTTAAATCTTGTCTGTTAGTAGACTGCAGATATTTCGCACTCACAGCCAATTTCAATTGTTCGAACATGTTACAAGAACATGCACAAGGCGTCGTTCATTAACAATAAATTATTCTGTAGCTCGTACTGCTTTCGTCAACGTATCTCATTCGGTGGGACTTTCTTCAATGTATCTCATTATACGTAACTTTCTTCATTGTGCCTCTTGAACAATCTGTCAAATTAAAACAATAGACAGACGAGACTTCGCGTTTTCTTAGAGCAAACGCATAATATAACGCACAACTGCTGTTTTAATCAATACATTGATTATCATACTCGACGATTGCACTCGTTACGAAAACGGGCAAACAATTTATAAATAGAGAATATTTCAGCCAGTCAACATAAAAAACCGAGAGATCTTAGCTCATCGACTGACAGCTCGGTAAGTTAGAGAAGGCGGGAGAATGATTCCAGGCAGCAACGATGACACCTGGCAGACAAGTAATTAAAAGTCGCCACCAAAAGTGTCAGTCCGATAGGTATCCTCGATTGCGTCATCATCGTCCGAGACCCGCGGGATCGTATCGGCGGGATCGATCGATCGATCGATCGATCTGACCCTCGTTCGGGCCGATCCAACTGCCCTCGATTGCGTCACCTAAGCGAGGACGAAGAAATCATCGGCACCTTCTATCCGTTGCTCTCTGCGAGAGACAATCTGTTGGCACGATCGACGCGCTCGACAATTATCTCTCGTCCATCCGTCTGTCGACGGGATCTCGACATGGAGGCTGGCCAGCATGGAAAGACGTTCGGGATATTTATTCTCCGGGGATAGCTCGGATCGTATCGGAGCCGAAGTCCGGCTATGGCCGAGTCACAGATCGCATCGTGCGTTCCGTTTCGCCGACAGGTATTCGCGGGAAACGAAGAATAGTCGATCGTTCCGAGTTCCTGCCGATCCTATGTGTCCCTGCCTTCCCCAGTGGATCAATTCAGATTGTTATCAATCCTTCCGCGTCGATTTTTAGTCGTACTTCCTCGGCCACTTTGTTACTGGACGTAGTTAAATGAATTCGAGCTTGACGCTGGAACCAGCGAACTCTAAACGCGACTCATGTATTATATATTGTTTTATAACAGTGCCAAGGTTAGATTTATTTCAACTTCGTACGATTTTTATTGTAATGTATGCTTGAATGAAGCATAAATTAAAAATTCTCATTGAAACGTTTTTATAGTATCAGGAATTCTAACGGAAGAAGACGAAAACCAGTCACTGTAATTGTTAATTGATAATGCTATTGATTTAGATGAAAGAAATATTTTTTACTGAGAAATATATTGAACTAGGCGAATATTATTATGTCAATGGCTATTATTTCTTAACTGGTGTAGCAAAGAATGTGACAGAAAATTCCGGAAGCTAATCATAATTAGATTGCGAATCTTTAAGATCACATATATATTATGAATAATGTAACAAATGAAATTAATTAATATTATAATGAACATCTTGGTGCATTTTACAAATTAAAAAACCGTCAGTAATAATTTGACATCTGGAGACTATTATTTTTCAATTTGTGTATTAGAAAATACAGCACTAAAATCCAAAAGATATAACTAAAAAATCTCACAAATAGTAACTACTAGTTAAAAATTTTTAAAATGAAAAGCTAGTTAAAAATGTCAATAATATTTTATATAATTATAATGCAACTCACTAGAATTAGAATGTCAATGCATGAGCATCAGCAGTCTCGTCGTTAATTTTTCAGTGACCATTTTCGATGACGATACTTATATCCATCGTTATCGGAGTCACCCATCGATGCACTCACTGCATTTGCATTCCCCGCGTTACGACAATCAGGACACCAAGAAAAATAAGACAGGGATGAGCTCGGTACAAGTGTGCCTCGTCTCTCGTTCGCACAGAAAAATATGCGGAAGAGAATACCTGTCGAGCGCACGAGTCCGCAATTGTATTTCGCGTGGGTGCGTTCCAGCATGTCGATCGCGGAGGACGTACACGATATGGGACGACTTCGATCCGATCTGTCACTCCCCAATCGCAGCGAGGAACAGTCGAAACCGATTTCGCGTTGGCTTTCACGTGCTGCCATGTTTCACTTCCTAGCACGGGAAATGGCGGCGGACGATTTCGATACGGCGGATATCGGATTTCACGAAATATCCATTCCGTGCAGAAAATCGCACCCTCGATCGCAGTTGCGCACTTCGTTCTGACATTTTGTAGCGAACGTGACGTCCAAACTACCTGTGCCTAATCGTTCCCGACCGTTCATAATCATAAATCACCACATGATTTCTGCGTAAACCATCGGACAGGGAGACATTTGCGGAACAATACGGCCGACGATGCTTCCTGAATCAATTTCTCAAATTGTTTACCGGTGTCTATTGTGGTTAGCGTGACAGAAATAATTCGCAATCGAAATGCAGCTGCAGTGAAAGTAAGAATCGCATTGTTGGGATCTAGAAAGCATCGACACGTTTATAGATATTTAAATCTCGTTTGTTCTAGTTTAATGCTCGAATGTGGACTATTTTTATAATTATATAGTTGATAATATTTATTAACAATTTCAGCTTTATTCGTGTATTTTTCAAATTTTATTTTCTGTATTTCTTGCAGTTAAGAAATGTTTGTAAAATTTCGCAAATTTTATAGAAATTGTTGGGCATTTCTGATTATACCGAGGATCTTTAAAGTAGGATCAAGATTTTCATTACCAACGATCCTAACAAGTTGTGAAAGTTTTAGGCAAGTTTTTCGTGTTTCTCATTCCGCTGTGTGCAACTCGCGGATAGAAATCCCTCGGAACAGGATCCACATTCCCGATTGTCAGCATGCCAATTCCCCGCGGAATTTAGAAAAGAGAATAATTTATACCCGGCTCCTGGTTTTCACTGTTTCAAGAAAAGATATGCTAAATCGAGAGATACGGTGCATCGAACTGCCAAAGGATTACCGGTCCGGCCGAAGGTAATCGGTGATTTACGTCCGAGTAGCTTCCAGCAAATCCTTCGGACAGCAAAAACTTTACTGCACCTAATCCGCCGACAAATGTCAAGGAAACCGTCCCCCACTCCTCAGCCGAGTCCGCAACGTCTGCTGGGCCTGATCTGGACCTTGCCCTCCCCATCGATCCCCGACAATCGTTCCTGAAACAAAGCTATACGCACCTGCCGAGCAACGAGAAGACATTAAAGGATTATCCTTTCGTTGCAAAGAAAATTCGGAACGGCGTTACCATGCAAAGCAGGTAAAATGCGACGTTGAAAATTTGTCTGCAACGCATTAATATTGCGATTTCCAAATGCAAAGCAGTGAGAGGGTATTATTTCTCGGAGTCGTAAATAAAATTCTTTGTTCTTCCTCGGCGGGCAAGCAAAGTGGTTTACCTGGGACGACACCTATGCGCTCCGGGATGCATTTACGCCAGTGCGCTGGAGAGAAGGAGGATCGCAAGTGCGGGGACCGTACGCAGGACGCATCTGAATAACGGGCCGGTCGCGGGCCAAAAGCAGCGAGCGCAGGGAACTAATGACCGCCGTAATCGTGCAGCGCGGTGCACACCTATTGCCGGACACTTTCTATTATCGCATCGACAAATGCAGAGTACAGCTCGGCGAGTGGTAGGGGATGTGTAGCCCCGTGTAAACGTAACGCTAGATAAGTTACGAGGCGTGCACGGTTTCGTGCGGCCCGCACCCGGGAACAGGCTCCGCTGCTCTCGCAGTCTAAAGAGGCGGCTCGGGTACCATGTTAGGAATATCTGTATGGCCAGCCTGGGTTACCTTCTTCCTCGTTGGGAGAGAGAGGCCACGTGGGAAAAAATGTCACATTATTCTCCTATATGGTGATGCAGCACGCCGCTCACTTAGAAATTTATCCTCGTGGCCCCCGGGCCCGTACGGGCCCCGACAGCTGCGGTGGTGGGGAGCCTCGATGCTTATACGGTCTTGTGGGAGTTACGGAAGCATGAATGCCGAGCGGATGGGGAAACACCGTTTTCTGCGGTAAACTGTACTGGCTGATTACAAAATGGACACGACTTTCTATTTTCTCTTGGCCCTCACCCCTGCATCGTAGAATTTGCGGAATCGTGGTTTATCCCGAAATTTAAAGGCTGTTTGTAGGTTGAAAAATAGGGGTGAAATATTTGTACAGATTCATTTGACACAATAATTGTCACAGGAATGTCTGTAAAGCTTCTGCGAAGTCAGAACAATTTATTTCATATTGTAACAATAGAGATAAGAATGATCGTAGAAATTACATCTGTACTACTTTTAAAATCTTCTAAATACAAAACAATTTTGATTTATTTGAAAGACTATATTAAAAATTGGGTAACAAGTTTGCTAAAAAAGAAATTGCTATCCATATATGACCGACATAACAGTCAAAGTGTTAATTTTTATTTTGCATAAGCATTTGTAGTTTACAAAGAATTTCTATACAAATAAAATCGTAAAAGCATTGTAAAAGCACCTGTATAGTCGAATTAAATTCTGTCACCATAATCGCACAGTGTTTCCAGCGTCAGTTGCAAAGTCGGATAGCCTGACAGAGTGAAAGAATTCGTCGAGTTCAGGATAGGATGAAAAAGTGTGTGACAGGTGTTGGCGAACTTGACTGACTCGTGCTATATACTTCTTATTCGATGGCAAGAATATCCAGCGTTATCCGTCGGCTCTGAAGTAATCGACGGATAAGGTGTTACGGGGATGATGATCGGAGGATTGCCGAGGTCGGCTGGTGGCACCGGGTTGGCGCTAGATAAAAATATTTCGGATAACAGGTAGACGTCGGGAGGTGCAAGTTTCCATGTTGGTAAGGATATAAGTGCACGTCTTTGTTCGCGATCCGGCAAAGGCGAAATTACACGGTTTATCAAAACTTGATCGACCTCCGCCGGCGTTTTTGCGGCTGATGGGGGCACCGTTTCTCTTAATAATTGGACAACGCCATTGTTCCCACCTTGGCGAGCATCGGTAGATCGAGAAAAGGTTCTCGATAGCCGCTTATTGTGCCGACACGTGTGCATCGATAAGCGGCGTGATTAACGATCACCGTGATTTCGTCGGAGTTCCCCCGTAGTTCGATCGTCCGGCAGTTTTTTTAGGCCGGATAGCGGCGGCGGCGGCGGCGGCGCACACCATCAACCTTTCTCCGGGCTCGCGAGCCAAGCGTGTGCCCGTGTTAGGAGTTGTGTTTCTTTGCTAGCAAGGCCCCGTATCAATTATCTTGTAAATTCGTCGTGCACAGGTAAAGTGGATTTAATAACATTAGCGATCCCCCTGTTATTAACCGAACGTTGCCTTTTATTCCGCGGAGGTTCATTAAATTGTAAACTGCGCCGGGTCCCGGAACCGGGGCATCACAGGGGGACGGCGGAGGAGGAGAGGGACACGCGGAGAGGGGATAAAGTCTCATATTTCTTCGGTCTTTTTCACCTTCGGCGAGCAAAAAGCTGGCGGTGGGCGTTGAACCGTGCCATTAACTGCAATTTCGCTGATGCGGTCCTTCTTCCGGATCGTTAGCGGAGCCACTTTGGCTGACTTATGTAAACTCCGTGGACGATGCAGATGTGATTTAATGAGAGGAGCGAAAGAGCCCACGATTGGTAACGTTTCCAGGCCCGGCACGTACGCTAATTCGACGCCCAGCTCTGCAGGCGACACCAACTTTTCCTCCGGTAGCCGCTAAGCAATTAATCCTACCGGTTCTCCATTTTTTTAATTGCAGGATTGCCGGCGGATCGATGGGATGATAAAGTGCTCAATGGTAACGGGGACTGTTTGCTCCGGACGCTTTTCGTCGGGTCACCGTTTACGTTTCTGCTGCGGACGCGACACCGTAATTTCACGTACGTTGTTCCACCGTATTAAAAATGATTAAGTACCTTCGTTAATTCGTGGCCACGAGAAATGCAGTTTTTACACGAAAAGGAAAAAGAAAGAAAATTCGAGGGACCTGCAGCTGCTCTTCACTATAGAAACATTAACAGAGTCGCGAGCATCGCTTCGTTTCTCATTTATCCTCGTTGCTGAAATAATTTATATATCTCCCTTACGAGATATTACGAAACTATTAAGAATAACTAACAACAATAACGAAAAACTTGATAAAGGAAGAAGAAATAAGAAACGAATCCGTCAAAAGCATTCAAGTAAATAAATATAGCTTCTCTCTTCCTTCTAAAAAGCTGTTATTAGCCCGCGGATTTTTATGCAAAATAAAACTTGTCTATTGCAGTGGCAAGAAATATAAACTAAAAAGCAAGTTCTTTCTTCCACCACGTTCACAGATTAAAAATAAGACATTTTTCAAATTCTTTCAGTCTTTTTTCTATTTTAAATTGCAACCCTCAATTTTGTCATGAATGCATAAAATCCGGGATCCAGCTTCAACTTATTTTAACCGTGAAGAAAATGGTAAAGGCGATGGGTTAAGCATCGCTCGAGCAGATTCCGTGACCCAGAACATCGCGGTGAACAGTGTTTCTAGATGCAGGAGGGTTCCGATGGCGTGAAAGCTCGGCCAGAGGACAAACGTCGGATCCCACGGGGCCGGGGGCGCGCGGGGACGGGAACGTGGCCAGGGAACAGATCAAAATCAACTGTTCACGCTGCTTTCGCTATCGGACCTCCGACGTAGCCGTGGCGAGGATTTTGCCGTGGACTGTATCCCTAACGATATGCGATTGTCGCCCCATTAGATGCACCTCTCACAGGCCGGTATATGGATATCTTCGCTCCTCTCTCCATATAGTGGCGGAGCCCCCATAGCGCTGTTTATCTCTCGACTATGGCAGCGCCGGACTCATATAACGAGACGAACCGACCCCGGTTCGCTTTCGAACAATGGTCGCGGTCTGCGGTCCGATCATAACCGCGAGAAGGGAGGCATGCTCGAACGGGGGGCGGCGGAGGGGCCTGCCGGATAGAAGAGGAACAAGAAGAGGAACAAGACGGGGAACAAGAAGAGGAAGAAGAGGAGAAACGAGAAGAGAGCAACGCGCCCTCTTGTCTCTCCTCGGTCTCCTCTCGCGCCTCTGTTTTCTCTAGCACCCGCCGAAGATTGCTCTTGATTTATGTATCTGGACCAGGATATGAGCCGGTGCATCCTACAGGCGGATTAATTGGAACCGGCCGAGTATTACTGGGTCAAGCTCCGAGGTAACCCCAGATCCTTGCAACTCTTGCAATGGCGAATGGCTCCGCTTTGATCGCGATGTAGGCTAATGAAGGTTTCTACCCTGATTGAGATATCTCTGTCGGTGCTCCGCGAAGGAAACTCGAGGCGGCGAGGTTTAATGTTCGCTTGATCACGATGAAAATTTTCTGCGCCGATTCTTCGCCACGGAAATTACACGAGAAGTCCTGCTTTCTTTCTAAACCGGCAATACGCGCGCCATCTTCGAGACAAAGCAGCCACGTGGGTATTGGTGGATTTACAGTAAAAAGCGACATTTATTGATAGTTGCATCAACTTCTTTTAGGAAAAATTAGTTAATTGTAGCATTGCGTATCGTTGTTTTATTGACCAGTGTGTGTATTTATATTAACATTTTATTTTATTGGCATACAACTGTATTTTCTAACTTCAATTTGATTAAATATATTACTTTAAGCTTATACTATTCTCCCATTTTATTTTCCTGTAATAAAGCTACAATTTGTTTTTAATTTTCTATAAAGTATTACGCGAGCGCCCAATTTTCAGAATATTAGGAAGTAGTTTAAAACATTTCATGTATTTTCATTAAAAGTAATAAGCACCGAAGTATTGGGAAGAATATTGTAGTAATCGAAAACGCTTTAGAGGAAATATGAAATCACAAGACGTTGGAAACACTTGCAGCATTTAAATAAAATTTGCCGAACGATTGTTTTCATATAGATTTTACGAAGCGAGAATTCTCAATTTTCAAAGTACCATAAATATCAGCAGTGTCCCACGAGATGGACTATCAGAGCAAAGAGTTAACTCCTTCACCCACCAATGAGCGTTCGTGCTGAACGATCGATCCTGCCGAATGGAAAAAGCACAGTCGGCCATAAAAAGCCTTCATTGTTACTCTAAAAAATATCACCGTTCTCCAGGCCGAAGCTCTAACTTCCAGTTAGTAATCCTATCAACTAGCATATCGTCGAGTATCCTCGTTAACTCCAGCTCGCATTTCCGTATTTAACTCTTTTACTCCATTTACCCGGGACTGTTTTGCGCGGCAATAGAGATCGTCCCATATCCTTTAACGTCCGCCGATTTTTCCCTCCCACGGTCTAAATCATCCCGCGTTTCAGGAAATCGAGCGCTCGCCTGGGAACAGGTAAAGAGCCATGGAACTGAAGCGGCCAAGTGCCGTGCGGCGTTCGACAGGAAGCGAACGGGGCGCCTCCGTGAAAAATAAACGGTGGAGCGGCTAATTGGAGTCAGAAATAAGTTATCCGGGGTTGTGTAAGTTAACAGTCGTCGCGATGGTTCGCCGGGAAGCGGCGTCTTATCTGAATCGCGTATCGCGCGATAAAACGATAGGGAATGCGGTTAGGCGATATTGTTGATAGCGAGTGCTAGTCCAGTATGTAATATACATGCGAACCTGCGCGTCGAACGGGAGCAGGTCCTGGGCTATGGCCGCTATCGGTAACCCAGTACCGGACGTTCACGGGAGACGCGGTCGTCTAATCCCGTTTAACGATTCGCGCATCAATAAAGCGGCTCAATAGGAGCGCGAGAGGAATGGATCTCACGGAGCCCCATGGGAACCCGTGGGCCGACGCATCCGAGAATCCGAGGCATACGTGGAATTTCCATCGCGGCAATTACGTGCCGGCTCCCATGATACGCGGACGACACCATCGTGCCCAGCCAGTTATTGATAAAGTCATTAGTACATTCGAACGACAGACGCTGATCGAGCGTGCACGCTAATTATCCGACGTATACGAGGCAATTCGAGACCCATCGTCCGCCGTGACGTATAATAATCCAGCTACGCACGGTATGCCCGATAAACCGGAGGCCTAGCCACTCTATTACACTCGGCGGACATAGTTATGCGCAGAATTGCCTCGTTGCTGCCCGGTTGATGCGCTCCAATCCCGCTGCAATTACTTGCTCGCATGTTATGCCAGGCCCTCGACAGCCACCGAGTCGGTATCAGCGGATCCGCGTGAGAAAACCGCGTCCGAACCGCGGCCGAACCGTCCGCGCCGCGCCGAAAATATTTCCGCCGTCGTCGGCCGATTTTCCGGCCGCAAAAACAAAAGTCGCCGGGGATCGGCGCTCCGGCTGCGACACGGTCGTTAAGATCTCCCCGAGCCTCGTGTTACTTGCGCCAATGATTTACCGCACTGTCGTGCTCGCCTATAAAACGGTCATAATGTTTTATCATCCCGGCCGAAGCACGGAAACGGCCACGGCCGCGTCACGACCCCCAACGTCCCCGTAGGATAATGAAATCTTACTTTCTTACTGGAACGAGCGGCCGGACGCCGTTTTAATTGGACTAGCTCTCGCGCTTAGATCGGATCATTATCCTGGAATTCGTTTAAGTGTTTGCCTAAGCGCGAAAAAGCTCCGTTTACGCAGGTATAAAGTATGAGGTGCAGAGGGACGTTATGGGGACTCACACCGTCGCGGGAAATACGACGATGAAGACAAATATAGTTTGAAGGCGATGAGCAGAGTGTACGGAGAAGATCGAATTAAGGGATCATGGCGTCGGTGAGATTGTGTAATTTATTGCTCGCTGTAACAATTAGTCAGACTTGTGACGAAGATTTCATAGGGTAGGGCAACCAGATTTTTATTCTCTCATTTTGTTTACTTTTTGTTAAAAGAATTTAATATTCTTAAAGTCTTATTCGATAAATATAAAGTTAATTACGTTACTACTCTACGTGATTTACTAAGTATGAACGTTATTCATTTTTTCCTAAATTGGAAATTGATTATTCTGGTATGAAAATCTAGGAATAAAAGCAAGAGGCTACGCGCAAGGAACATAAATTGTTTTGTTCCATCTGAGCATAAATTATTTAAAATAGCCGATTACATGTTCCTAATTGCATTAGGATATGCAAAACGTGAGAATGCTGGACAAGAGATTGATGCCGTACACCGTGCCTTTCAATTTTAGTTTGATTAAATGAAATACTTCAATGCTATGACACTTTTGAGGTTGTTAGCAGCGCGCAAGTCGGTGTTGAGGACGAAAAACCGGTCATCAACGCAAGATGCGAAAGAAATGATAGTGCAAGAGGTTAATCTAGCGGAACCTGAAGTTAGGTAAAGAAGTGGCTGTTGCAGAATGCATGTTGCTTTTAAAGTATCGTAGTCTGACTGAAATATATTGCGCCCATTATATTAAACAGTTCCACGAGCGCACATATTTTTTTACACATCTGAAGGAAGTAAAATAGTAGTAACCTACGGAAGAGTCTATAATTAATAATTTACTATTTACTCTCTAATAAATGATTAACGATTAAATGCAAATTTTGGTACGAGAGGAAAACCAGACTGCAAATTTCTTGAAACAAATTCCTTAGGGAATATTGGTATCCACAATTCTTCCAATACTGTTTTCAATCTAACTATAATAATAATTATTATTATTACTCTAATATATTATTATATATATTAATATAATATAATTATAATGACAATTATTCTGTTATGATTCTAATATATTTTAATATATTCAAGAGAATTAACAAGCCGCTCACTGTGATAAATTACTGGTTTCAAATGACCGGATGACAAAATTTCAATATTCGAAAGAAGGATGAATGAGAGAAACGAAAGAGACAGTTAAATTGATGACAACGGTGCACAGATTTCGAAGCGCTCACCAGAGACGCGAGGTATACCTGGGAACTCATTTGGTCGCGTTCTCACGGATTCTCGAAAAGTTCAGGAAAAACGATGACCAGGACTAATCCGGACAGTCTTGAGCGCTACGCAGTCCCGCGATTTCGAATATTATACTTAGAGACGGATGATGAACACAAGTGGACGAGGAACAGTTCATTCGGGTCAATTTAGCGCGATTAAGAGCGGAGAACCGTTACCCAGCACGCAATTAATGGCCTCAGTTATTTTCCCCGGTATCAATCGCGCGGATCGAAGGTGATCATGTTTTCCAATCTACCATTGGAGGTGGAATCAATTTCAGCAGCTAATTGCGTGTACATTACTGGCATTCAAATGGAAATCGGAAAAGCTGCGTGAAATTCACCGTCGACGTGGCGTAATGTCTTCGGTGAACTCTGACAAATGCGTGCTGTCCCAATCAGGTGAGCCCGACAGCGTATAATTGCTGTTGCGAAATTCTCCAAGTATAATGAAAAAAGTCGTTGCCCTCTGAGTCGCTGCGGCGCTCTATCAGACAGAAAGTATCTAAAACGATAACGAATGTTTTCTGGCTGGGATAACATATTTATGCCCAGTTCCTTAACTTTTTACCACGAGCCTTTATGCATCTGGTTTTATTAACGCAGAGTAAGTAATGAAATTCATTTCTTAAATCATAAACATTGCGTAGGATCGAACAAATATTTAATATTGAATAGGAAGGAATTTCAAAGGAACAACTTTACTCCACGCCAATTAAATTTCTGAATTCCACTAAATATGTTTCAAAAATTGACAATGAAGATAAAAATATCAAATAACGTACAAGTCAACAAAAATTGACACTGTCACAATGGAATCTTGAACAATTCGAATACACGTCTAGCACGCTTGTTCGCATCAGCAATTAATTAAATTACGAAAACAACAGTACCATAAACTGCACGACTCAAATGTTCAATTAATTATCCGTTCAGTTTTATTTTTTAATCTCGAGGGCACTTATGACAAGGGATTTTTACCGCTCGTCTCACGCTGCCTTCGAGTTGCATCGGAGGACGCGGAATGCGAGGATCGACGATCACCTCGTTCGCCATTCGGTTATGGCAACGACGGCGAGGCGGTGTCCGACGCCGAAAATTTCGTTGCACTTGTTTCCGATAGCAGCACATTTATATTTGCTATGGCGCAGCCGTAACAGTGTGGTCGGTGTGCACCAGCCAGCCAAGCTGCAACAACTTTCGCCCTTGGGCGACTCGCGTTGCTCTTATTTAAACAACATACCTAACTCGCTCGCCTCTCTTACTCGCGACTCCCCCGCCTCCCACTACAGCGACCGGGAGTACCCAGCATCCTTTTTCAGGAGCGTAGCAACCCTTTTAGAAGCTGCTCTCAGGTATCCCGTCCCGTGGAATTTCGCCTCCCACCGGATCGCGATAGGTGTTATCGAAATAGATTGCTCGTAATTAACTGCAGCGTCACTGCTACAGAGACCGCGTGTCATGGCCGACATAGAAAAGGTATGTAGGCAATCTAGCTTGTCACTGCCCCGCGCAGAATTCCATTGCGTTAATTATCTCTATTCTGCGAGCGCGATTGTCAGGCCGGCTCGGCCGCCGGTGGATCTTCTTGCTGGAAAGTGACCGTGTTAGTCCTGTTGTTCGATATTCAGCTGGAACACTCGAAAAGTAAGTTGCTACGTCTCAAAAATATAGTACAGACAAAATAAAAATACTAGGAAATCTAAATTTGTCTTTCGTTCTTTTTAATCATTAAGCTGCTTATAAAATACTATTTACTCGAGTATGCTGAAATGGAAAATCATATTCCTGCAATACAATGCGCAGAGGAACAAAGGCGCATTTTTAATCATCAAAAAGCTCTGATACCAATTGTAGAAATTCAATTGTAGAAATATTAAGGCTGTTGTAATTTTAAAATTCCCAACAATTGTTTACACTTCCTAAAGAATTAGACTTCAACCAGTCTCTGAACAGTGACGTAACAAAATTCTGATGCATGCAAAGACTATAAAGCTCGAAGGCTACTGTATTTAATGCTGAGCATAGCGAACTCTACAAGTGACTAACGTATATTATTTTATAATTGACTTAATATAATTCGAATTATAATATAATAAAGGAATGATATCAATGCGAATTCTGCTTGGGGCGATCAGAAAAATATTTCCTCCAGGATCTAGTTCGTAACGGTGCACTAGATGCATCCTGTGCAACCGTTGCTAGGTCGTCGGCGTAACGAAAGGATTAAAAATGAGCTGCACCTGCCAGCGAGGGCCGAGATCGGGAACGATGCAGGGGCTAGCAGTCGATCAAAGTGTTCCGGCGACAAACGAGATACGTCATCTGGGGCTCCGCAGGGTCTAAACACGTCGCTGGTATCGCGGGTCGTGGTATCTCGGCTGGAAAGAGCCGTAGCCAGGGTTCTTAGCCCGGTCCAGCAGGTACCTCCGTGGCCGTGGCACTGATCGTCCGGCGATACCGGCGTAATTTAAAATCATCGGGGCACGAGACAAAACAGGCAGCCGGGGAACAAGTGTGTGCTTTGCCCCGCGGAATCTTGATTATACATTCCACGGATGACGGCCACGGGGACTCCGATTCCCCCGTGGTCACCTCTTTCTATCGTTCCTTCTTACTCCTGTCTGCTGAGCCACTGGAGGAGGGACACAAGGGATTGTTACGTGCCACGGATACTGCAATTATTGCGATAATGTATTCCGCTTCATGGAAATCTGCTTCTCAATTTAACACCTACGCTGTCCCGTGCCCCGCGGAACGTTGTAATTATCGTTTTCTATGGTTTTGTTGAAATTGGGTAGAACACGGTGTCTAATTGATTAGGGAACTTTGTGGAAGCGTTTATGTATAGTTATGAGTAGGCTACGCAGGATTATCTTCATCAATTACGAGGATGAGCGAAATAAAAATTTCTTTCTGTACTTAATAATTTCAGTGAGTTGACATAAAAGTTTCTTTCTGTATTTAATAATGTCAGTGAGTTGTAAATAATATATAGATATCTAAATTCTTTTATTATTTCCATTGTTTGACATTTCAATTGTCGATTTCACCAGTATTACTATAGTATTTCTTATATAACCTAGCGCATTTCATACATATAAAATTGAATTTTGTAACTTATATAACAGTCACACTTTTTATGGTTTTAAAAAAATATATAAACAAATCTTATGATATTAAAATCATTTTGGAATGTGATATAACGATTTTTTGTGTAAAATAATAACGTGAATATATTGTCCTCAATCTGTCAAATTTATCGAATAAAAGAAGACACTTCTGCATAGCTCCTGTCTATAGAATTTCTATTTTGCACACGAATCCGCAGCGTAATCATGACGTATTGTCGACAATAGTCGCTGATGTACAAAGCAGTGGGCGTAGCAAAGTGAGACTAATTAATCAGAATTGATATTGCGGTTCAATTAATTTGCAGCATACGCGACAACATTTCGCGTATTCGCATAGCAGAACTCTTTTGCACCAGCTATGACTTACTTCTAGCTGGCACTAATTACAGTAGTAATAGCCACTGATCTACATACGCGTCAGCATCTAATTCTTGATCCTGTTAGGAACAAGTCGTAAACGTCAGTCATTTATTAATACTTCGATTCAACAACTAGTTTTAGACCAAACGTCCAGAGTGTTCATTAGACCGCAGATACTTACGCAACGTAAAAATTGCCCGAGTTAATTGCACGGAACAGAAGCTTAATGAGCATACCTTCCTTCTTTTCCATCGATATTGAAAAATACCAGTGATATCTTCACAGTTCTGCACCATGCGTATTCATAAATGCATAAAATCTGCATTCGAATAATCGACGAGATCTCGCAGCCGGCCGATCAATGTTCTAGGATCACGAATATTGAGATCCGGATGGCCTAGAAGTGAGAAATAGCATGTTAGGGTATGAAATCAAATTGACGTCTGTGATCGATCATCAAATGAAAATGATACAGTGCCCGCGCTATAGAATCCAGGTGTTAATTAAGGAAAAAACAGCATTGATGACTTCAATCCCGGGGAATCATCTTCTCGCGGTGAAGTCTCTAATCAATTAACGGGTAAGAATGAAGAGGAGTATCACCATCGCAAGATTAATCTGGATTACTGGCTATCAAAATACACTAAAACATCGAGATAATAAACGAACTCATCCCACGAACTCTTTGCAACTGAATCTGAAGCCGGCTATCAAATAAAACTGATTTTAAAATTAAGATTATATTTATTTCTGATTAGGTGTTCGGAGGTACATCAGCCACTCTATTGCAGCGCTAAAATGAAACTGTGTGCTATTGTTGCCACCGAGATACGCTAAAACTCAATTTACAAAATATTCTTATTATACTAGTATTATACTGTATCTAAAATTGGTTCTTTGCAGCCGATTTGTTCCTTCTTGATCTAGTGTTTGGCTTACTTGTAATCTATTTATTAACCATATTAATAATTTGTATTAGACTGCACCTCGTGTAGATATTATATAAATCTATATAGGTCATATTATATTATATAAATATTACTAAAATTAAACACAAGAATTAATTTTAAACACAATTTTTACTATAATTAATTCCAAACGAAATTTTTATTATAATTAATCAATTCCAAGATTTTTCCGTGTGAAAAGGCGAAGTATTTTTTATTAGACAAGGAAGAGAAGAAGTCAGGAGAAATTCGTCCCCGAGAACGGTCGTCCGAGCATCGTATTCGCGGAATTTATTTGACCGTACGAATTCCAAGATGGCGGTGCTTTTAGCGAGGTTTTTAGCACCGCTCACCGTTTCTTCTTCGTCTCGCGTGATCCTTAAACGCTCCGCGAGCGGCCGTTTATGCGCCGGCTTGAATTACATTCGCGCGGAGGCCCCGCGAGTGTATAAGGCCCCAGATTAAATGGGTCCGGTGAACAGCGTTCCGCCGATGAACGATATCTCTCTAGCACCGGGCGCGTACCGGCGACGATTAACGACTGTACGTGGCTCGTGGACATCCCTCACCATTCTAATTACCTGCCAGCATGTGGCCCGGGATTATTCGTATTAGCATGTGCTGATTGCCGTCGGTGAGGAAGTACAGTGTGTCCCGCGCCTGCAGTCTTACCGCTCCGATGGGATTCAAGGTGCAGAGAAACGTTTGATTTATTACCCGGGACAGCTAGACTCTATAGAGGCGAACGCCGGGACCGAGATGTGCTCTAGGAAATGCTAAGCGAGTAATTACGATTCGAAAGAGAGAAAATAGATTTCCAACCGGGGGTACCGTGGAGTTACGCTCAGACGGCTTGTCTAGGATAAGGGAGCAACCGGAAGTCGACGGGGACTGAAAAACCGCCGATCAATGGACCGTTGCGCCGGCAATTAAACCTCGCGGATTCTTTCATTGCCATTCTTTTCACGGGGCTGGAATTTAGGGCAGTTCTAAAATGAAATTACTATGGCAACGTTGTTCCTTTTGCCGACAGCTGATGGATTGTATAAAAGACGTGACGTGCTTTGATGCAGTGAGTCGTCAACGTCTTTTAGACAATCGATGATGCATGTCGGTTGCCATGCTGTTTCGTAATACTTTTCTGGACAATTAGGCTGAAGATTTTTCGGATATCCTAGATGGAAGGCAAATCTTTAACTGAATAGGTGTGTTTGATTGACTTGATTAAATCATATATATTTTATAAAAGAATTATATTTAAACAAAATATACAGTTGCACACTTCTCAAAGAGATTTTAACAATTGACTGATTAACGTTAAAACTGCTAAACTAGTATAAATGATCGGATTCTAATTTTTTTCTTTTATAATTTATTGGTATTATAAAATTGTTTCTAGGAGAGATGTTTAGATAAACTTCTTTATTCGAGCAAATATAATATAATAAATCTAATATGACGCTTGAATTAAAAAATGTGATGAAACAATGTACATTAGTCGCGTCTAAAGTTGAGTAGTTCCAGTATTACATTGAATTGTAGAAAGAGCATGCGAATTAGATGCAAGAGAATTAAATGGTACTCCACGATTAATCTGCTGTTCGGTGAGTAACCCAGATCTTTCCAACTTGCAAACTATCACTGAAAGACTAATGAATCTAAGGAATAGGAGAACGTTTCGAACGCAGATCTTTATGCACAATAAAAATGTCCCGATTCAATTGCGGCTATAACGTAACAATGCCCTTAAGTTCTTCGAGTGGCTTTACAGTTTCGCATGTTCTATCACGCTGTCGTTTATTTCCAATCCGGAGAGTTCGATTTCCAATCCGGCGATTCTTTTCCCAGGGAAACACCGATGCATTCTCGATAGTGGTTGCACGGTGCAGCATATGCAGCCCTAATGCTCACGACACGACCAGCAATCATCGGCGTCGAGTTCACAACAGTCCGGTCACGCCGATTCGGAATAACATTAAACGCAGCCTCGGATAACTAATGGCCACTATTAGGCGATCTCGTTGGTACCCAAAGACGGATACATCTTCAGCTTTGTGCTCGCTGGCTCGTCGAGCTGCTGAAAGGAGTCGTCGGCGATTTGTCTGGAACTCGTTCAGCGCGAGCCGAGCTTCGTATCGGTTCTGACCCAAGGTTGCAAGCTCGATTTTTCAATCGAGCCGGCCCGAGGAATCCCCAGAAGAAACGAGATTACAATCCGCACGCGTGCAACGGAACGCTGATTCTCGCGTCTCGAAAACATTCGACGGATCTTGCAACCCTTCACCGGCACCTTGATGGGCCCACGAGGTCCCAGAGGTTGCGACGACGCCTCCGGCGATCAGTCTCGAGGTACGCAGGATCAAAGAGCCCATCGCCGAATCGCCAGAACTCGGTGGTCGACGATGGCCACACGCCTTAGGCTGACGAGACCGTGTATCGATACTTTCGGGATAGATGCAATTGCGTTTTGGGCCTTATTCGATTTTTAGTTTAGCGATTGACACGGTCATTCTTCTCCAGAGTTCGAAAAGGTCGATGCAATTTACAGAAGCTGTGTTATTCTGGTTTTCCTCAAAGATTGCTATCTTTAATTTTTTTAATTGTAGAAGTCGTAGCGGTATTGGGTTTATGTTACTTAAAGGTAGAATAATTGTAGTGATCTTTTCTAGACTGATTTCTTATCTTTAACACATTCAACGCACCTGTGGAAGATGCCACTGTTCAAGAAGGTTATAGCATAGTAAAATTTTGGATAAAAATTGGCCAACTTTGTCTGTCAATAACTCTGTCAAAAATCATCTTAGGAACACGACTCTTTCATCAAATTAAAGCCTGAAATCTCTGCTTTAATACAGTGTTTTCATATTTTAAGTTTGATACACCCTTATCATCGCAACCCTTTAAACGTGAGGTTATAAACGTGAGGTGATTTTCAATATGACAAACGCTTAAAGGATTATACTGGTGAGGATGCATCAAACCTAAAATTCAGTAATCCAGTATTTACCTAAAATTTGTCCACGCTATAATCTTGTCGATCAGTATGCAATACAGGCTTGTTCTGCTCGTAGAGCAGGGATGGAATACCGGGGTTCTCAGGAGGCAAGGAGTCCGGTGTCGGCGCGAGCGTTGCTAACGAGTTGCAAAGTAGCGGCTGTTTGGCGAGCAGGCCTTAGCCGGGGCACGCGGGAATCCATTACGCCGTTGAATCTCGCGGGAATAAATTTCCATAATATTTGGCAGGTTGACACGCCTCGCGAGACGGAGTGACCCCGCTCCGGGCCAGGCCGATCCTCCTCCCTCGCGTGAGCCTTGGCCAGGGCTGCGGCAAAGCTCACGATCGGTTCCTCGATCGTTATCGAGATCGTGGCCTCTCCGCGAGCCTCCTCCTCGGATTCCTGAATCTTTCCGCTGATATCCGCGGCCTACTCGGCGTGCACCACACGCGAGATCGAGGCTCTCTCCCTCCTTCGAGGAATACCGAGACGCGGTGGATAGAGGTATGATTACAGCCGGCCGGATATTCATAATCATATTCCCAGGCGAGCTCCGCGGGTCCTCGACAATGGGGATCGGCCAGGGGCTGAATTAATAAGCAGAAAAGAGGGCCGCAAGCGATATTCGGGCCCGACGTACCCCTAATTATCCGAGTGGCTCGGTCGCACGCGGGGCCCGCTTAATGCCCGTTTCGTGGGCACACAAAGCGGAGCCCCGAGAGAGAGAGAGGAGAACGCTGTTCTCTCCCGGGAGTTCGCGAGCACGCGTGGGCCGGACGCGACGCGGCGAACTCTTCTCGCGGGCCCAGAGACTCCCTTCGGCCCCTTGTGTTCAGATGTTAATAATGTTAATGGGCCGGAGGTTAAGCTTATCTGTCATGCGGGACCTCAATAGAGAGACGCGCCGCGAGATGGGCCCGCTCCCCTCTCTCCTCCACCTCGAGTCTTGTGCTCTTTGGCCCCTCTCGTGAGCCTCCCTCGCGTCAAGAACCAAAGGGGCCGATCCGAAACACCGAGAGGACGGTATTAATCTTGCGCCGGACTCGCGTGGACCCCGAACGCATTAAGTGAACACGAGTTTGGTATTAGGGGTGTTTATAAGCGGTGCTCTTATTGTAATGAACACGGTGAACGACGGGCCCGTTTTATCCTTGGCGACTCGTGATAAAACGGTCCCCCCGCTGCCACGAAAAATGCCACGGGCCCGCCGCGGCCGTTTTGGTAAGCTCACGGTCCTCGAATTTGTCTTCTGGGCGTGGAAGATGTTATTTTATTCCTCCGCTGTTTTCTCAACGAGAATTCGCTTCGTCGATTGTTGCCTCGATCGCGTGCTATCGAGCGTTCGCTATTCTCTCGGACGAGCTGCAATTACCCACTTTGCGGGATCGGGGAAGCAATAAAGAACCGACTATTGAAAACTATATAAAGAATACGGTTGTCAAGAACATAGCTGCTGGAGCGACGAGGAAATAAAAGAAACTCGCCGAGCATTTTTGTGCGAAACTTGCTGCGAATAACTCGCTAGTCTGTCGTCTAAACTGTAATAAGCAATTTTGTGGAATTAAATGACAATATATAAATTATTTATATGTTGATATTTATAGATATTTGTGTAACAATATGTAAATTAATACTGTCACTATGAACCTAGTAGCTGATGCCACTCAATTATAACAAACTGGATTGGATTTTATAGTTACTTGCTTTCTTGGTGGATTTATTAGAATGAAAATAATGTAACAATATTTTCAAATTGTTTAAATGTTTTTACTGTTCCCTGTTTGCTCCGTTCATTTATATTTCGATTATCCTGTGACATCAAATTTCATTATCATCCAAACATGTACTATACCTAGTTAATTCAACTTGAAACGATCTGTACTAAACAGTATTTATTGTAAACATCCGCAAATAATTAATCTGACAATCTTCCGGGAAAATAAGGGAAATAACGCTTCAGGGAAAATAGAAATCATAGAGGTTTTGAAACAGTTACTCAATTTAAACGGAACTTGGTGCAAGACTGTATCGATAAATATTTCTCGAAACAAAAATGGTAAATTGTGAAAGAGCCACGAGAAATTTCGCAATGTCCCTCGAGAACTGAAAATCGCGCGACCGAGTACAAAGGGTTACAACAATCCTGCCGAGTGGCCCGAAAGGGTGTAAGTGGCGGGTCGCCGGGTTCAAAGGTAGATTTACGGGAGTTTCCAGGCCGGTTGCGGGGCCCGATCGTCGAGATCGCATGCGTTGATTTCCTGGGGCCGCGGCGGGGCCCGTAGCCCCTAAGGAAACGCGGAAAGGTGGTGAGCCGAGCGAGGCGGAAAGAAAAAGGTAGAAGAGGAGGCCCGGCTCGGCGCGGCGTCAAGACATTGGCTGGAGGTAAGTAAGCGAGGTAAGTGGGCAGAGAATTAATTCCAGAAATTTTTGTCGGCCTCCTCTTTCTCGGTTCGCGAGGCGAGACGCTCGAGAGAGCACGCCCGGGCATCACGGATCTCGTCGAATCCTCTCCTCCCTTTTCCCTTGTTCTCCCGGGCCCTCCGCTCTCCCCGGCCCCTCCGCCTATCACCGTGGGCCTCTCTCGTCAGGGCACCGAGCATGACAGTGTCACGTCCCCCGGAGCAAAAATCCTTATAAAACGAGACACGCCGTGGAGAAGCGCACGGAGATGAGGAGGAACAGCCCGTGAGAAGCGGCTAAGTGGATAAGGTGCTAAGTGTGGCCCGGAGGTGGAGTTCGGCGCGGCCGGGCCCGCAACACGGGCCCCGTGAACCATCGTGCCCGGGCCCAATTACCGGGGCCCGCACGGGGAAAGCGGGCGACCGCACGATTTTCGAGGTTATTTCAACTTGTCTGCTACCGTTTTTATGCCAGCCTTCAACCGGCACCTCGTTCACCCGGCTCCCAGCAATACTCTGCGAGCTTGCATAACCGGCAACGATCCCTGTTACGCGAGTACGTTCCCTCGATTTCATTATCCCTTATCTCCTTAGGCGCTGCGGACGCGTCGAGCGAAAGCTGTCGATGTGCTCGGCTCGCCTGTGTGCGTTTAGCGGTTGCCAATTGTTTTTGCCTCGCTATTTCGCGATCGCCAATTGCGGACTATTGTATTAACCTATTGTGTCGGATGTATACGCAAAGAGATTATTCTGGTGTCTCGAGGACGTCGGTGTGTAGTTAGGGTCCATGACTGGAGATCGAAGGGATTTAAATTTGCTATGGTGTCGTAGGGTTCTTTAAAACTGCAACGATGGTTTATTACCAAAAAGGATAGGTAATTAATCTTATCTTCAGGGTAATAATTAACAGTAAGACACTATCAAACCGGTCAAAATGATTAAATCACAATTTAATAATGAAACAATTGAATAATGAAACAATTCATCCACTGTAAAAATACACGAAGGCATACATCACTTTGAGAGGAAATTCTTTAATTTGTACAGTACTAAAATGCACAATTGGAAGAATAGTAGACGCTGAAGCTGATCACAATGCGAAAGGAGACTTGACTTAGAAGGAATGCAACCGAGAGTACTTCGTTTTCCACTGAACAACCAGCTTCGCCTTACTGCGTGCGAGAGGAGAGTGTGAATGAGTCGCATATTTCTCTGTCACCCACCTGATCGTCACCTGTAAGCACCGATCGCTCAGATCTCCGCGTTACCTGATCATAGGGGTAGCAGATGGCCACCATGTTTTGGACAGTTTTCAGAGTTATTTTTACAAACACAGATGGTTTCCTAACTGTCTTACCAGTAAAACCAGCGTCGACAGCTTTCTCTCCTCGTAACAATGCAATAACAAACAATTAATATCGCTCGCCCATAACCAAAGACGTAATTCTCATTGTCTAAACGACGATCTACAAAATAAATGCTAGAATCCTTATCTAAATCAAAGAGAGGAGGACGGCGACCTATAAAATCGGTAATTAGAGAATACTGGCTGAAAATGTGAAAAGAAGCCGGCGAACGGAGTCGTCGGTTAGTTCCATTTCAATTACCGATAGCCAGGGAAAGAGAGTTTAGATTCGTCTGCTCGATACCGGGAGAAGGAAGAGAGGCTGGGAACGATTTTATAGATCTCCCGGGACCTGGAAAGCGCATCGCGATAAGATCGACGAATTTATTCACCGTTTCCACGGTCGAGTTCTTTCGCTCAATCGGCACTGGTCTGGGGAAGATATACTCGGCGATTACATTCCGAGCGGAGTAATGAACAGATTTAAAATCATCCTGTATCGTTTACGCGGGATTTCACGAGCGTCCCCACGGCCGGGAAGTGGAAACTGCCGGCCGGATCGTTTCGGGATCCCTCGTAACGATAATGCCGATGATGCATGGTTTAATACGCACTGTGGGCGATTATCGATTGGCCACGCGCCTCGATACCGCCCTCGGAACGATCGAAGCCAGAAACAATTCGGCCGCGCCGCTATAAAAACCCGAAGGAATGGTCCCGGTCCCAAGCCGCGCCGAGTTTCGCAAACGCCCACGCACGGGCGTCCCAGAACCAAGGCCTGACGGATAATCGAGCCGGATCGTTTCACCTGTTCGGTGATCTGATTCCGAGGTAGCCTTGTGCCTCTTTTCAGATCCTCCGTTGGCACCTTTGGCGAGCTAGTCTCGCCGGCGAAACGAATACAATGTGGATATACTTGCGAGTTAAACTGCTTTAATTTTTATTGCAATAAGTTGTTACAAAAGTCAGAAAAAGATAATTTAACATAACTAAATCAATTAATAAATTTAGAGAAGTTGCTGAATTCTAGAATGCAAATTCGAAGCGAGAATTGAATTGACGGAATTCAAAGGGCTGTAACTTTGTTGCAAATGATTGTATCACGACGAACCCAGGTTCGTTTTAAAGGTCGAAGAATGCTTTTCAAAACGCCTTAAGTTACTTCGAAATAGTACAGCTGTAACGTTAGTAATTACACTTTATGTAAGAAGGTCCACTTCTGCCGAGTTTCGATCACTGCAATATGCAATAAATTTTTTTTTTGAGTGCAACTAAAACTGTCTTATAGTTTAAAGTTTTCCCTTTCAAACGAGCCTAATAACACCAGTCTACGATTTTATGGTATCATCCCAAGGCCGTCTGAATCAAAATCCTGCCGCAGGTCTTTTGATATTATAGAAGGTACAATTTATACAAAATTTGGTAAACTTCAAAAACCTGTAACATTGTTGCAGATGATCGTATCGCAATGAACCTTAGCTCATTTTACAGAGCAAAGTATGCACTTTAACTCTGTTTCGGTCATTTCGAAGTATCTAAGTCACTACTCCATTAAATGTGCCTAACAATGTTAGTCGAAAAAGGTCAACACCTATCCTGGTTCCGACACCGGCGATTCCAGAAGAAGTCGCAATGTGCCGCTAAATTCGAGACCAATATTAGAGTGTCGCGTTACGGGGCACGTAATGAGCTTAACGCGCGGCGTACACGTCGACTGCGCGTTTTGCATAAGAAAGTAACGCCCCTTCCGCCGGTGCGGGCCTTCGCGGCGTAAAACCCACGGGTCCTGGGCGGTTATGCTCGCGCGCTCATTATGATTCATTATTAGGTCCCTTTGTGGGCAGAGTCCGGTTCTCCGCTTCTATTTCGCCGTTTTTTCCGTTCGCCGATCGTTCCTCCTTCTCTCTGTCTCTCGCGCGCGGACCTCACGCTAGCTCTCCGCTTCTCTCTTGTCGTCCCCTGGCTGGCTAGTAGGCGCGGCAGACACCTGTAGAGCTCGCGGTCACCGAAAGCCGTGCCGAGAGCGGGACAGAGAGAAAAGGAAGAATTAGAGGATCAAAAGGAGCAAACGAAGCGTCTGAAACCGCGACTGAGAAAAAGAAATAGGAACCGGGGAGAGAGGCGGTGGTCGGCGGCGGAGGACCCGGTCCAGGCGAGACTCGCCGAGGAAAGAAAGAAAGAAAGAAAGAAGGAAGGAAAGAAAGAAAGAAAGAAAGAAAGAAAGGGAAAAAGAAAGAAAGAAAGGAAGAAAGAAAGATAGAGGGGGACGAGGCGGGGTGGGCCGGGAGGAAAAGATGAGAGGAGAAGTCGACACGGGGCCTCAGGCACCGTCGGTGTGGGTGAACACACCGGGGTCAAGCGAGTTCAACTCTGGGCCGGCCGAGCATCAACTCTTGGTCCCTGGTGTTCCTTCCATCATAGACTTCGTGTCCCATGGTTCTACGGGTGAAAACGATCGTTCCGGACTCCTCCGAGCTGCCCGATCGAGAGCCGTGACCGTGCACGAGCAGATACCGAGCCGCCTCGCGCCTCGCCGGTAATTGTTTTCTCCGGGCGAGATTCGCCCCGGACAATTACGCAAACCGTCCGGATCCCCGGTTTTTCTGTGGGTCGCCGCGCCACGGCGAAACCGTCCAGACACCGGCACCTGCAGCGGACACGGTAACCTGCAATCTGCCGTGCTCCAATTTAATTCGGCCTATATACACGACGCCGACCTTCGCGTTCACCTGCAGCCTCGCCACCAGGAATTCCCCGGGCAGCCGATTCTTTCGTCGTTTTTCCCGGCGATATTCACCTGCGCCCACCGATGTCTCTATAGGAAGAAATCGGCCGCACTTCCGAATGGCACCTGTGCACGATCAAGATGGAACCTGAAGCATGCGGACAGAATCGAAGTGAAAATCTCGGTTCTGCTTTCGCTTGGCAGATACGGGCTTGCGTTCGATGCACGTGGATAAGTTGTGAAATGAACGTAAATGATAATAAATCAAAAATAAAATGATAGTAATGATAAATAAATGATAATTTAGTATCACTGAAGAATAATTATCTAAAGCCGCTGCAATTTAGAGTCGCTTTAGTCACGATGTTCCATTTCTTAGAATTTCTGGAATTTGGAGACCTGTGGGGGCCCCGAGCTTTTTTTCCCATGAATCAAATCATAATGGCCTTGATGCGTGAAGTATTTTCTTTAAAATGAGACCAAAAACGTTGAGCTGAGATTTTTCTGCGCCATTCTATGGCTGTTTGAATCGAAAGTCTACCGCAAAGGCAGATATTAAACTTCAAAAAGCTATAACTTTCTCGGGGACGATCGTATGGGAATCACTCTTAGCTCATTTCAAAGCGCTAGGTATGCACTTGAAAGATCTTCTAATTATTTAAAAATAGCTTCTTTGTGTAATTATCAATCACCCTTTCAGTAACAAGGAACCGTCTTCCCAGTTTCTCAACTTTGCAAGTCTCTACGATGCTTAAAAAATTTTTTCCTGCAACCAAACTAGTATTATCTCAAAACCTGCCTTCTCTTCTTTCGAAAGAGCCTGAATTCACCATCCTACGATTTTTTAGCGCCACGCTATGCCCATTCAAACGAACCCCATACCGCAGCACTGGAACATCAGCTTTCAGCGAAGCAAAAATTGTCCAAACTTGAACGAACTCCAAACGATTATAACTTCGTTGCAAATGATCCTATCTGGACAATTCTCAGTCCTTTTGAAAGAGCAATGTACACTCTCGAACGATACCCCAAGTATTTCGATCAGTATTTACCATCGTCACTGCGTTATTCACAGCCAACCAGCCCTCATCACGTTCCATTTCCCCGATCTCTCAACACAGCAGACACCTCTCGCACCTGTATCTCGCGAACTCGAGCACACAGCCTGGTGTCTCGTTCCGCACGATGCAGCAGTCGCGTTAGATCATCGATCATGGGACACTCGTCGATCCTCGATCGAACGTCCCGCGTCGCGGAACGTTCAGCTGCGCCGGGGCCGAGGCCGGACAACTTCATAAACTTTTTCCCCGGTTCTGCGGTATCTGCATATAATGATGACAGGCTGTGCCGGCGCTGCTGTTACGTCCCGTTGCACGCTGGAGGCGCGTATACGCGAACGGTGGCCTGCCTCTCTGTTCGTCGAACGACGTAAATCGCTGGCCCATCGCGCATACGCGCCACGACGAAACAGGTGGGGCACCTGCGGCTGGCTGCGGCTTCGCATCGCGAGCGACAGCGACGGAGAGACCGCGGCCGAGGAGCGCCGGACAGAGAGGGCCAGGTAGGAGGCAAGAAGCAGGTGTATTCCGCGATGTAGCCTGCGCTGTGTATGCTAATTGGGCCAGAGTTAACGCTCGCCTCTCGGGATGCCCGGGACGGGATTTAACGAGCCTCCGAACAGGAAGCTCCTTTTGCCTCCACCTCCTCCTCCTCCTCCACCTCCTCCTCCCCCGCAGCCACCCCCGACATCGTTCCGACCCGACTTTTTCTTAATTCTTCTTTCTCCTCGTTTTCTTCTTTCTTCTCGTTCCTCCTTTTTTCCCGCCCGTTTTTCTGCTACGCTCCGACCGCTTCTTCTTCCCCTTGTTCTCTTCGTCTCCTGCCTCGGCCCCGAGTCGTCGATACTGTTGTTGTCGACGCTACTTACAGGCTCTCCTCTTCGCTCCTCTCCTCTCTTCTTCTTCTTCTTCTCCTCCTCCTCTCTCCTCGCTCCTCTCCTCTCCGTTTCTCTCAGCGCCGCGGCGCGCCGCGCTCTTTGTCTTCGGGGGAGCAGAGAGCTGCTCAGGACGCAGCGAGATTCGTTAAGGTGGAATTACGCGCTCGTGGCCCAGGGAATACGAAATTAGGCGATCCAACCACGCACCGG
This sequence comes from Augochlorella aurata, assembly GCA_028455555.1. Lineage (NCBI taxonomy): Eukaryota > Metazoa > Arthropoda > Insecta > Hymenoptera > Halictidae > Augochlorella > Augochlorella aurata. The sequence goes on from CM052165.1 coordinate 4,513,371, forward strand.
CCGCGTATAACGAGGGCACAAATCAAAAGCGAGAGCCCCGGCCCGCGGAGTGTGTAGCTCTCCTGCCTCTCGTTCGTGCGACGAGTCCAAACAAATTGGCATAAATTCTCGTGGCGATGCCTCTCCGCCACGGCCTCGCCGTTTTCTCCTCGCCACTTTATTTCAATCGGGCCTCGTCTTACTCGGCCTCTCGTGCCCGCTCTGGCCACGACCACGGACGTTCATTATTAAAAATTGCCTTCTTAGTTGGCGCATTAATTTCGGCCGGGTTCGGGTGATCCATTACCCGGCAACGGAAACGCGAGCTGTTTTGATGGGACGGTTAACACTTTCCTCCGCCTGCTATATGAATTATGATCTCTACGGTGCTTTGTCAATTTTTGGAAGTTTTTAGGGACTCGTTGGCGATGAGATTGTGAGAATTTGACGTGTCTTTGGAGAATTTTAATTCTCCATGGTTTTCATGGATTTCTATTTCATAGTTACCTGCATCAGTTTATTAATTATTTCACGATTTTAACTGGTTGAAATTGGTGCATTGATATTGTTCAATTATTTCAACTATTTCATTGTGTCTAGTTGTGTCTGCTTGCTTTCGTTTTTAATCAGCAATTATTCTATTTAAATTGAGTTTCATATACGATTGTATTGGTACAGGTCATAACTTTTTAATTTCCATTTTATTAAAAATGTTGATGGAAGAAATATATTTTCATTCAACTTCCTTTTTTTTGCTTAAAAATTAGCAATCTATGGATTAGTCTCTATCTACTCCTTTTATTTTAGTTGCCAGAAACTAGGTACTTGAATAAGAGAACTTGAATAGGTACTTGAATAGAAAGGTACTTATACTAGGTACTTGAATAAAAAGAAAATTGAATAAATCTTGTCATTGTTACGAAATAATGAATTGGACATTACAATATATAATACAATTACAAACATACACTATAAATTAATCACGATACAGTAACGTCCAGTACAAAATCACGATTTCGATACACCGTGACGCCTCGTCGTGACTGCTCTCGCGCAAACTATTGTTCAGGAGTACCTGGTCTCCTTGCTGAGAAGACGTCAAATTTCAGAACGATTCCAACCGGACGCATGCGCGGTGTTTACACGGTTGCGTAATAATACGTCCGTTCAAGGTAAGGATCATCGGGCAGAGACTTATGGTACGTCTACCTGCAGAACGTATGGTAAAAGAAACCTGACCGTGCGCGCGCGTGTTCGTCTGGCCAAGACGAATGGATAATTCATACCTGCTACAGTTTGACTTGTTTTGCTAGCCCCTGATCCATATTTTGCCAAGACGCGTTCCGAGCGGAGATACATACTAAAGAGGGCTCTCTCCGGTCTTGTCCAAAAATCCCGCATTTTCCTCACGAAACCGCGGAGAATGCTGTAACCCTTTATTACCAAACGGCGATGCAGATCCCGCCGGCGTCGAACCAAAATCGAGCGATCCGACGAAGATCTACAGTGTAATAAATTCTCACTGCGATGCCACGTTGTTGGACGTGCGATTTCTTTCGTGGACGAGCTTCGCAAGAAACAGGTGTGCGGTTATTGATCTTCTCTTGCATGCGGTTTCGAGAACAGCATCTTCTTTGCTGCTAAATCGCGAATAATGGAGGACGAGAGATGCACATGGCGAATGGTCGGGATTCTGTGGAGTATGGAATGAAAAATATTCGATGGCCAGCTTTTTGGATGGTGACTTGACCGTGTACCTTTCTGCGAAATAAAAATGATCTATTACGAGAAAATTCGATATTAACAATTTAAAATAGTACGGAGATTAAAAGAATTGAAGAATGCCCATGTGTCATTTTTAATCCATTAAAATGATTCGATAAAGATAGTACTTTCTATTTTGTTTCTTGTAATTGATGCGCAGCATGTTTATTTTACATAAAAATCTGCAATTTGTTAATAACTATAGATTAAAAGCAATGGATTAATAGTCATTCTTTGACCTCTTTTCTTCTATAAAATTACTGATATCCACTTTATATCAATTTGATTTCTGTTTTCCAGAATTAACCCTAATCTATACAACCAGGTACTTGAATACTATTTCCATTTTTCCTTCAATAATTTTTAGCAATTGACAAAATATTACAAATAGCAAAGCTTCAAATATTGTGGATACACTGATATATTTTAAAATATGTTTATATGTTATTAAATAATTATTTTGCACCCACAATGATCAATACAAAAAGAATATTTATTTCACATAAGATCATCAATTTCAATCGAAGTGCGCGGACGAGCACAACAAAGTCAATAAATTATTTAAGAAATAAAGAAACAGTAATTAGTATGATTAGAAATTGCAAACGTCTATCTTACGGTCCTAAGAGATTAGGGGCTCGCCGAACGGTAAATTTTAGGCAGCGCAATTTCGCTGGCGGAGGCGCCGGGCGATTTCGGCGGCGTTATCGACAGGGGCCGAGCAACCGCTCGATAATTAACTGCTAATTAATAGTCAGCGTAAAGCGACGCCCACGTTTCTCCTTTCTCGTCTTTGGTTCCGTGGGCTCCGGAGGCAGCTCATCGGCCCCTGGGTCGTTTTAGCGGCCGCGAGAACCGAGTAGCCGCCGATAAGATCGGTTCAACTGGTCGTGCTCGAATTTCAGATCGACGGGACGGTTTTGCCGAATATCCAGATCCTTATCCCGGAGATTTTGCAGGCCACGAAGGTGCACCAGCCCGCCGTATAAGGTCATTTGTACGGGCGACGGTAGCTCGATGGCGTCACCAGATTTGGTTGCGCCCCTCCTCGCCGATCCGCTTTATTTATGCACCTGTTTGCGTTCTGCGAGATTATTCCGAGAGCTGCTCCACGGACGACTATTCTTTCGGAAATAGAAACGAGCTATGACTCCTTTGACGCTGCGATTAGCGTGCACCGGTGCATGCACTGCATTATTTTATTAACAGTATTATTTTACAAGTATTTTACAGTCTTATTTAACAGTATTATTTTATTATTAATATATGCTTCAACAAAGAAGTTTGACAATAATTTTCTCACAGAAACGAGTATTTATTTATTCATTTATGTAGCATCAATGGGCCAAACGCTATTTTAATTTCTCTAAAAAAATAAAACGTAATTACAATCATGATAGTAATAACAAAATGATAATAATATTACTAATAATATAGTAATAATAATAATAACACTAATAATAAAATTATAGTAATAGTAATAATAAAATAATAATAAAATGAAAATAACGGTTACAATGATTCACATAATTTCAATAACCGTTAAAGACAGATTCAGGAACCAGTCGTTTCGATCGGTTTGATAGTTAACCCTGCTCCTGCTGCGCATCAATATTTTATTAGCGATTCACAAGCCAGTTCTTTGAGATTGACGTTGATCTTCTTAATCCCACAAGCCGGTTCGACGTACAAGCTCGCGTCAGTTGCATACATTATTGTAACGATCATTGTTGAATTTACATGTATTACTAACATATGTACATATATTATTAGTACAGTAAGTTAAGGAAAAGCGAAAATAATGAATGTAATAATCTTGCTAAAAGTTTAAAAACTTGACAGCTCTTGTAAGTTTAGTGTTAAATTCTTTCTGTCTATTTAACCCTAACGAAGCACGTACGTCGCATAATTTTCAAGCAAGTGCCACTCAAAGGCTGGCGATGCTATCGAGGCGCAAAAATTTGAGAATTTGCCTTGAACATTTTAGAACATCGTTTCTTTTATAAGAACTAGATGTCTCGTTCGCAAGTGCAGCGAATTAATTATTAAGTTAGCTTCTTCGCAAAATACAATGTGGATCGTTTTGACCCGGTGGGACGGCGGAAGAAAACGTGAAATTCGTCCGCGAAGCGGTCGGAGTTCCGTTTACCCGCGTGCGCCGAATAAATCGGTCGTCATTCGGCTCGCGCAATCCGCTCGCGTTTAATTTCACGTTATCTAGTCCGCGAGTCGGCGCGATTAATCACCGCGGCTTGGCGCGAGTCGGAAAAAAGGGAAGAAAAAGAAAGGAAGGAACGGCGGAGAAAGAAAAAGTTTACGATTACACGGCTGTCCGAATGGTACGCGGGAACGAGGTCAGCCGAGCCTATTGATCGCGATCGTTTCGATTTCCATTGAGCGGAACGCGCTCGCTGCGTTCGCTGGAATAACGAACCCCGGTTGACTCGGACCGAGGCGTTCCTTTTTTCCCGCTTCTTTTTTCCCCGTATTTTTGCAAATGGGAAATTCGATCATTAAATTAAAAGCGAGCCTGGGCTACAATGCGCGGCCGGCGGACTCGAGCCGCCAGTGACAATAACTATAAGTCTATTGTCTCCGGGCCCGTATTTATCGGCCTATTCAACGCAAATATGCCGAGTGCGATCATAAACCGCTAGACCACTCGGTTCAGGTGAAATACCGCGCACAATTTGCACCCGGAGCCTGTGTCACGAGCGCGGTGGGTCCGAATGCGTCAACCATAAGTTTTCGGTCCTGTTCGACAACGTAACCCCGATGTGGAAAACTCTGCGCCTAATCTGACTCACTAATGATCCGCCGGGTAAGCCCTGTTGCGAAAAGTTGATTAATCATACCTGCACATGAATTTGCATTTCCTCGACTCCGACGCGACGTTAACGTTCGTCGATTATTATATATTAGTGGCCATGCTTGCCATTATTGTTCAGACAGAAACAATGGTAATTTCTGCAGGGATGAAATTAAGGAATGCATATAATTTTATGTACTTTGAATTGTAATTATTTGTCTTTTAGGTGAACAGACTACGATGCAACTATATGTGTTCATTAATTCTTCCAATTATCACTTAGACCCAAATTATGCAAAATCTAAACATGTTATATAATTTAACTTTTCAATTTTAACTTTACAGAATAAAAGAAATTATGTATATCATAAACAAATTATGTCAGAATCTGTCATAATAGAAATCGTATGAATTTCTATTAAATCCAACCTCTCCACGCTTATAAAACAGCATACGTTACCCTCAATAATTCACTATAACTTCGAAATCACCTAATGGTTTATCAATGCTTCCCATTTAACTTTATTTATAACCA
>CM052165.1:4518557-4600352 GCA_028455555.1 Augochlorella aurata
CGCGGCCGCTTCTTTTTTCGCTCTTTATCAGCGCAGCACGCGGCTTCTTGGAATTCCGGACGGCGTTCCAGCGCACGCCACCGGATCACCGGCCACTCTCGATTTCGTGCTCTGGAACCCAAACACACCTCGTGGGGACCGGCGCGATCTCGTCGAGAGTGCAACCGGGAATCCGGGGACCGCTGCTCCCGCTGGCATTTGTTCACCCGCCGCGAACGGGTATGTAAAACATTGTTTCGGCGAGCGCTCGGTCCTCGAGAAATTGCGGGAACGGCGATTAAGGCGAACGCAGTCGTTAGAACACTAGGAACTGTGCTGTCGCGGATTTTGTGACGTTACCAAGTACCTTGGACCTTCGGGGATAGAGCCCAAAAGGATTTTTTTGTAGCTCGAAAAGTGCGAAATTGCGGTCGACCAATTACATTTCTCTGAGAAACGTTTCAAATATTTCTCTGTATTGGGGTTACTTCCGGTATATGCCGTATGAGTACTATACCGTATTTTGTCGTAGAAAAAATTAGAATTGTTGTTGAAGATGTGTATAATTATCATGCAAAATTTTATTTAAGTAGCTCCAGTAGTTCTCTTTGAAAAAATTCGCGAAGGCAGAGTGTTTTCAATCTCCAGAATATGTACGTTCTCTTAAGAGGAAGGGTACTTTTTATGATTTATATTTTTAGTAGAGAGAAAGGCTGAGATGGGTATTTTTTACCAGTTTTGATTTTGAAAATATCAATACGATTAAAGTGATAGCAATTTGCACGAGAATCGTAGAAGTCAAAATTGATTGACCGTAATGATGAGAGTAGTAAGTATAGCGTCAATATAGCAGAAAAATATGACCACGTGAGTTTCTCATTGACTAAATAACAGTAGACAGTACAGCTTAGTGCTCCAATCTATTAAAAAATTACGATTCTAAGACTAAGAAATTACATTGCCACTAAGCGAAGGAGAATTTCAGTATAAACTAAACTGTTAAAATGTGTCGAGTAATTTCATAGTAATTGTACCACGAGCCTACAGCGATGGGTTGGCCATCCGGGTCCGCGGTGAAAGAGAGGAGTTTCTGCAGGTTCGGTATCGTTTGACGTATCATCGTATAAAAGCAGCGTGAAGTTAAGGAACCGTCGTGGCCCGGGCTGTAACTTTCGTCCATTCGCTTGTAAAAGTCAAGGAATTCTCGCGTATCGAGGGCTTTTTCAAAGGCAGCAAGAGCTTGAGAGAAAGGCGACCGCAGAAGAATATTTACCGAGAAAGTTTTTCATTGCTGCTCTTCGGCGTCTTGTGAAATTGCAAGTTGCAAAACCGAGCAGACCAGCGAGAACTTGAGGCCGCGGCTGCTCCGGGTCGGGACACACACACACTCGTTATTCCGGTATACTAATTATTCCATTGCGCAAAGACAATGGGATATATTAAGCTGTTTGCATGGTCGGACAGATATTAGTCTCAGTCTTTATGGAACAGCTCTCGCGCATTCCACGCTCAATTAACATTTCAACCGAAACGGTAGCGCTAAGGATCGCGCGGAATGCGAACTGATCCCCGGTGCCGATCGTGGCACCTTCAATTTGTTCTGTTGCAACCGCAACTCTTCTTCTAAGGCAACCGCGTTCGGGCCGGTGTCCCACTTTTGCGCGTTTCCCTTAACTCCATTACTTATTGAGCCGACTGTAGAATGTAAATTACACCAGATAAGATACCGATTCAATGCGAACCGGCTCGAGTCCCCTTACGCGATCATCCGGAGCAGCCTCGTGAATATGCAAGAACGGAGACGACACCGCGAGCCTGCACGAACGTACACGGAAGATCAGCTCTGGAAGTTCGTCAAACAAGGACGAATGTCACTACAATTATACTCCTCGACTCTTATCTATAAAGATGCATCGAGCAGCGTAGTTCTGAAGAGGATATTGGAGAATATGCATTGCGGGAATGACGATGATGAACAGAACAGTTCTACGTTTTTAGAAAATTCATCTATTTTCTTTTTCCTAGATTGAACTCTCTGTTTGTAGGATCAAATGTAATTCTGTAATAAATGCCGTGATAAATGACGCTTGAGTTGCTACTGTAAAGAATAAAGTAAAAGTGATTGATGCATCGTCTTGGTAGGGCTTGTCATACTTTTTAAAGAGAGTATGAGGATCCACAAAAATTGCTGTATTAACACTTCGATATTCACGTCAAGACTAATAAAATTTCAATATTTTATTATCTCAAAGTAAAATTGAAAAATGAGTTGCTTGTCTTACATTTTCCACATTGCATCGTTTAAAAGAATCAAGAATATAGAGATAATGCACAGGACGTTTCTACGTTTCTCAAAATGAAGATCCATTGGATGCAATTTCTATAAGTATTCCATGTATTGAATAAGAGGTATTCCTATAAGAAATATCATATGTATGGTACTTAAAGTACTCGTACGGCTAGAGCAAAAATCCGCGAACGATTTTAGAGCATTTCTAAGGAACATAGAAGGATCAACAAAAATTGCAGGCGCATGGCAAGCTAGACAGGACAAAGGTGGACCATTTTAGGCATCATCTGGGCCGGGTGCAATCGACAGTCCGGTCCGAGCGACGCGATCAGAGCGGTGGTCAGCCCGGAGCCGCTTGTCGTCCCCTGGTAATCGTGTAAAAACAATTAAAAGAAATCGAGCCATTAAAAATGTGATTTCGGGACGCGCCGAATCCTCTTAGGCTTTCCCCCGCCCCCCTCGCCGGGGCCCAATCTCGGGACGTTCCCTTTCTCTCGGGCTGCCATAGTGGACCGAGGTGCGTTCCCCTTGCACTTTGTGCAGCTGCGCCGCTCACGGGACGGCGTTATCGAATTTACGAGAGGAATTCGGCGACACGGGCGTTAGGCGTGACACCGTCGCGACTCTTAATTGTAATTAATTTACAATCCGGACTGATTCGAGCGGACGCGTCATTAAAAACGCGCGCAGTCCGTCACGCCAAATACGGCGGACGTGGCCCCGATGAAGCGGCAACGTCCTCGCGGTAATTAAATATAATTCAATATTTTTACGCCGACGTTTTACGACTGGTTCCTCTTCGTTCCTTTTTCTTTTTCTCCGGCGAGCGAACGCGTTTCCGGGTTGACGCTTTTTAAGGAAATTCCTCGGTCGAACCTCTCACCTGACACGGATTTATTCGCAGCCAGATCCTCGCCTACGACACTTTCGAATTCGATGATTGCCGTGTGCTAACGAACTGAAATCATGGTGCTATTAACGCTCTGAGGACGAACGTTGATATAGCGACGACCTCGAGATTGCATGTCTTACTCCAGAAGTTGCGGACCTGTCATTTGATCGGAGTATAGGGCTGCGGTGCCGGTTACTGTCGCCAATTACTGTGGCGTAATTTTCTTGATTCAAAAATAAATGAGATGGTAAAACAATTCTGTTATAAAATATGCTATTTAATAAAGAATATCAAGCTATATGTTTCCTATTTTTAACATCTTTAATTAAAATTTCGTTTTAATCCTTGTTTTAATATCTTTAGCTGGTCATCAATCTCTTTGGAGAACAGTTAAAAAATAACTTTAGAAAGACAAGGGAGACCCGACGCGACAATACAAAAGTGATTTAGGTTCGTAGGCACCGGAATGCGGCGATTTTCGAGGCCGCCGCATCGATCATTCGCGGATCCGGCAGTCGTAGTTTTCTGCGGCCGATTCTGCGTTCCTGCGGCTTATCGGGCAAGGAGAGCAAACCGGAACGGCGGAGACCGGCCGCGAGATGTTCGCTTATTATCACAGGACATTCGTTCTGGACAAGAGGCACGGGCCCTCTTTTCCTCGTTCCCTTTCAAGCGGAACAGCGCGACAGATAGCAGCGAGCGCGGCGCGGGGCACTCGAGCGTCTCTGATACGACACTGGAGCCCCGTCCGGTGCTCTCCGTTTCGTCCTGGTTAATCTTGAATTGTGACGTGCTCACCGGCTCTCGCGAAATTTACCGTCCCCGTGCGTTTTCTTGCGCGCGCGAGAGCGACGACGGCCCGATACGCCTGACTCTCAAAGAGACGAAGCGTACGCGCATACATCTAACCGTTTCTTCGCGGTTTCTTTTCCTTCTTCTTCGGCCTCTCCCACTCCCTCTCGGTTTCTCTCTCTCTCTCTATTGCTCTCACTCTCTTTCTCTTACTCTCTCTTTCCCGCTCTCTCGCTCTCTCGACGTCTACCTGTCTGTCTTTGTCCGCCTCTGCCGCGGCCGAGAGCACAGGTACGAAAATGACGCCGTTGAAAAATGCACGCGGTAATGCGCCCCGGGGAGATTTATCGCCGGTCACTGCCACGAGGAAATTCATCGCGCGATTACAAGTACTTGTTATTCCCTGAATCGGGACCGGCGTTATTGAATTCCCTTTGATACGCCGAAAACCGGCCACGGTACTGACGGAAAGCCGCGATCCGTTACTCTCGGCACGCAGGATTTCGCGATAAGGGGTTAAGGACGTTTAGAGTCGGACGAGTACGTGAAGAGCCACGGTGCATTGATAGAGAGCATTTTGGGGATCTTGCTATATTGAGGTTTAGCTGTATGTATCTGTCTTTAGAATAATTAATTTCTTATCAGATTCTTGCGTGGGCAAAATGTTGCAATTCTGAGTTGGTGTACTAGGTTACAAATTTATAAAAATCGATTACTTTATATATTCTCTTAAAGAATGAGGGTTCCACAATATAGTCCTACAATCATATTCTTCAATTTCTTAAATTGTCGATGCTGTAACAATTTAAAGTATGAGAGCAATTGCATGACATTTAAGCAGCAGATATTGCAACAAAATGCTCAATAATATACAAAAAGTACACCAACCAATCGCACCCCCAAATCCAAAACATTAATGAAATTGTAATATGTAACATGTTTTAATGTTAGTTGTTATTAAGCTGTGGATTTTTATGCGGCAATAAAAATTGCCTGACTTAATTATAAAAATCGTGAGTTCGATAAAAATGTCTTTTAATCATCTCAATAAATATGTATAATATCAAAGCATTCTTAAATTTATTTATTATGTCCATAGGTCCGTATTAGACCCAGTCATTTTTTACAAAAGTCATAGCAATAAATAAAATTAAGAATGTTACCAAGGAAACTCACATTTTTCTTAAAACCGTATTTTTTAACTTCCCTGCATTTTGACATCTATTCGACTTCAACCTTGCACCTTCACCTATATACCCCTACATGTATGTATAATCAGCTGATCTAAATTCTAGTCTCTAAAATGCCACAAATTTGATTTTAATCTCACTCGTAAACGCGTGTAGACCCCGCGGGGCTTCTTCACGGATCAAAATGTCGGCCTCCGATTTTCCTAAGCGCCGAGAAAGATCGGCTCCTAGTTTCTCAGGCCCGTTTTTTCGTCGGAGGTAACACGGTCCCTCGCCCTCGCGAACCGATCATCCATCTTTGAATCCATTAGAGGAGCAGCCGGTCGCACAGTATCGCTCGCATCAGAAAGTACTTGCACGTGTGTATCGGTTCCCGGCCTCTCAGCCTTCGCTCATGTCGTAGACCGGCTGTTTTGTGCCACCGGGAATCCTCTCGTTCAGATCGAACGTGACAGTTACCTTGACTTTGATTCGCGAGCCACCGCATAGAAAATTCCACGCCGCGACACTACGCTCCTGCCTCTCACGATACGTACGTCGATTCTCGCCGCGACACGTGTCATCCTTTCGACTGTTATTATCGACGGATCTGTTGCCGGGGACACCGGAGTGCACCGTGTCTCCCGTGAAATTGCAAATTGTTCAGTCTCTTAGCCTGTAATTTAATTAACCGTGGAGCTGTGCGACACAGACGAACGTACTCGTCTGTGCAAATTAACGTTGAAACGAGTACGGTCAGACTAAAATAAAAATAACGGATGCGGATTTGAGAGGAAGTTTGAGATTATTGTTGAGATTATTATTGAACCTAATTAAAAATCTTTAAATAAATCTTCAAGGTTAAAATAAAAGGCGGGATATTCAGCAAGAAGATCCAGGAGATGCGAGAATTAAATCCGTCTGCATAAGTTAAAATTCGTATCACTTCTTTAAAGTGAAAATAAGAGTCTGAAAATTCAGAAGAATCGTCCAGAATATATAAAATAATATTTACCAAAACAATTGCAAACATTGCAGTCACAGGATAAATTGAAACGCTTCACAGTATCGCTAAAAATCGTATCAAATTCACGCGCATAAATGAAAACATATACGAGGTTTCCTCAGAGAATAACAAACTAAAAATTTCGAAGAAAGGCCCAGGATATACCAGGATCATTTCCCGACGCAATTACAAACTTCGCAGCAAAACCCGAGCAGCTCCGTCGCGAACGGTTCAGTGTAGGTCGACGCATCCCCGTCATTCCGAACGCTTTTATCTTGCCATAAGGAAGTCGCCGGACGGTTATAGATAGATCCGGGCGGATGATCGCGGGCGAACAGGATCGAGGCGCAGTTCATTTCAATCAGACGGCCACAAATCTGCGGGGAGCCGACTACCGTCGCGCGTCCTCGAAAACGAAGCGACCGAGACTGCAAGCTGCGTGCCCGCTGCTTACCCGCTGCTCTCTTCCGGCACATCCTCTTTTTCGGTTTCACGCGGCATCAGCTCGAACCGAAAAATATATTGCCTCGTAAAGCGAGGCGCGTTTCGTTTCGCGGTAATAACGAGTCGCTCGCCGCGTCCTTCCGTCTCGCAACCTCCACGAAACTAATATTTTCCGTTCTACCTCGGCCAATCACTGCTCCGGTAACGACGTCGACGAGCCTCGAATATTTCCGGGTTGATCAGGCAATAATGCACCGGAGCTTGGCCGAAGGCTATTGTTGTTGCAATTGAATCATTCCGCCGGATTTCGTTGGATTAATCAGGTATTGTTTGTGAGATTTTTAGAGGACTTTTAGTGGGATTTTTTCATTGCTGGGAAATTCGGATACAGCTGTTGGGATCTGGTAAGTGCAATTTTATGCAGTTGTATGTTGGTTGTCGATTTTTGTGCTTTTATGTACATTGCGGATTTTTAGTTATAAACTAAACAGTAAAATAATAGTGTATCACCAAATGACCTACCTGCAACTTCTATAATAACGCGTAGACGTCTAATATCGTGAATATATCGATATTTAATTCCAAGGGTTAAGAAACCGCATATTAAAAATAAATTTAACCACAGAATCGTCCGAGACCCGTCATTTTCCAGGGAAATAAAATTTCGCGATCGCGTTTAGATCGAGGAGCTCGTGTTTCGGCTGTTGTAAGTGGGTGATCTAGTTGTCGCAGCTGCGGCAAGGAGGCCTGGAGATTTTCTGCAGCAGTTTTCAGATGGTGGCCGGTCGTGTCGACAACCGTTACCGTCGTGTTCAAGGTGTCGCTGGACGTGAACGCCGGAGAAGAGGAACCCAGGACAAGGAAGCGATACGTTCTCGCGATCCAGGTCGCTCCCCAGGACCACCGTTAATTATTCCACGGCACCGCGGCCGAGGCGGCGATGGGCCTGTTGCCCCCAACACAGATTTTTCTGGCTTTCTGCGAAAGAGTCTCCCTTCTAGCTTGGTTTGCCGGACGATTGAGAGGTTATCGGAATCACTTAACAACTAGCTCACGACTTGGCGCCTCGCCTCGCCCTCTCGCCTTGCTCTCCACCCCTCCTCTCTCTCTCTCTCTTTCTCTCTTTCATTCTCTCTTTATCTCTCTGTTGCTCGTTCCCGCTCGATAATTGCCCTTTTCTGGATCGCACGGTATCGCGGCAGACAATCGCTGGGTCGTTAACGTGAACCGTCACGAGGTGTGTGGCATTCGGTCGCCACGCTAGAGTGTCAACGTTGTTAAGATTAGTCGGCAGATAGATAACTCAATCTCGCGGCCGACCGATGGGAACTATCGGCTGGCACGATGCACGGGAATCGCAGGTTCGTTTAATCGCACGTCGTATTTCCAGCCGGCTCAGGTAGCCAGATCTGCTCCAGATTCGATCATTGCCGCCTAACGACCGTGATTTAAGCGGACGTTCGCACCCCGGGATCTACGCCACCCTCGGGTTAAACGCGGCTAAGCTTCGTACAAAGTGTTATGCTCGAGATTTGACCATCTGATGCCCGAATAGGGAGCACGATCATTTTTCACCGCTCGACTTGTTGCACGTCTCTCTAGCTGAACCGTTTCCCACTCGTTTCCCATTCTCTTTCTTGACACGTTCGTTCTATTTTTCCTCTCTTATATTGCCACAATGTCCCGGTAAAAACTGGAATATTTAACGTCCCGATAAGATAAGCAGCGCCTTACGAAGACATGGCAACGTATTGTGCCATAACGTGTACACAGTTGTTAACTGCTTCAGTATGATTTTAATATTCTTTGTTAAGGTTATAGATTTCTTGAGTGTTGCATTTGAAGGAAACGTGAAGACGCAATTATTCGCAGTTTTACGCGTTTATATAAAAGCCAAGTATAAGACAGCGAGGAAAGAAGAATTCGAAGATGCAAAGTGGTTCGATTTTTACGGCTTGGCCAGGGGAGATGCGGCGACGATCGGAGACCGTCGAGTAGATCCGAGGAGAGATTAACGGAAGACCGAGGGTCGTGTAATAAAATCTATTCGACACTTCAATCGACGGTTACCGAAAGCGGATACGTCGATTCGGTGGATACCGGGAGACAATGCACTCGCGTGCGCATAGAAACGGCTCCACCTACGACATCTGCACGCCCACGCGCGCGCACGGTGCGCCGAGTGTCAGCGGCGGGACTTTTATCGGCGAGGGGTGACAACCGTTGACACCGCGGAACGATTGCAAAAATCCGGCGAAGATTAAGGTAACGGTACTGGGGACGAGCAGGCGATCGATTATACAACAGCATCCCCGTAGGATTAACAATCTTATGCAAATAGGAGTACTAAGTGTTCCGCGTTCTCACTTCGAGGCTCGTTAGTTAGCGAATTAAATATGTTGCTCGCGGCTTTGTGCGATGGTATTAGTGTGATTATCCGTACTTTCCTTGTGATATAAGCATGGTGTGTTAATAGAGCTAATGTTCACCACCGTCTATTGTATAAATCAGTAATATTTTTCTAATTGTACTTTCTATCTTGTGTTAATCGTCTAGGGACGGATGTTGATATATTTACGACAAGAGAATTGTTTATCTGCTATTTATTATGTTATTACTATTATTATTATATTTATTTTAGCGTAGTCGCATTAACTGCAAGGTCATTATAAAGTCTCATATTCAAGATTATAATTACAATTTATATTGACATGAGTAACTATAACAGAAAATTATAACGAGACGTATGTCTATGATGTCATTGTTTAACAACAAATGAAGATATACTATTCACTTTTGCTATGATTCTAGTTTTCGAAACGTAATCTTGTTTTTTGAGGAAATTGTTCTTAACACTTTGAAAAATACGCGCCCACAAAGGATTTCTTGCCACTCTCGTCATGTTAAGCAATAAATTCGATTTACATGACTAATAAAAACATGATTCGCATTGACATCATTAAGCTGCGGAGTTTTTCGCATTTCTGACTTACAACGTGCATTTAACAATTTATTGAAATGCAGCTTCATCATAAATGCAGAAAATACGCAACGTAAAAATAATAATTCAACAATTCATCGATCAAGACATAATTCGTCAATCTCTGTCCAAGTCGCACCTCTCGAGAGGACTGCTGATTATATCAGGCCCAAAGATGCGGTTCTCGCAGCATGATTAAACGCGCAGAAAATTGGATAAAAACCGAGTGGCTCGCGCGGTGCAGTTTTCGTGGTTGCAGCAGGGGACCAGGGACGTACGAAGCAGCGTTGAAGAAAATAGTGGTGAAAGGATGGAAGATGATACGACATTCGAGTAGGTTCCACCGAAATCCTGGCTATTCTCTTAGCGTATCGGTTACCCGGCACGGAATTCCGCGACGCGGCTTCACCGAGCATCCCCGCGACGAAGTTTGACTGTCAACGCCTCGGCTGCGGCCGGAAACCCGTGAGGAACGACCGAAAAAAGAGTCGGAGACGGGAAGGCGAAGGAAGGCAGGCAGCCAGGCAGGCCCGAGGGTGCTGCGAGCCATAAAAAATCACCCGCAGCTCATAAAGTAACGCTAGATTTTATCTGGCGAATGCCGAACGGCTCGCGTCCGCTTCGCAGATTCCGAGCGTATTTCTTCGGCGAGGCGTCGCGCGCTCGCATCTACATATGCAGAATGCGACGCTTTATCTGATTCAATGTTAATCAAATCGTGGACACGTGGTAACGAAGCGGCGCGACGCTGCGCTGTCCGTGTTATGGACAACGGATGATCGTTTAGTAACCGGATGTTTCAACCGTTGTCAAATAACGCTGACGTTATGACCGGTCTATGATCTTTTCTTTTACAATTCATGATATTATAACGATGTCTTTAGAAGCAATTTTTAGATAATTATTCAAGCATAGAGTATTTGAGTCGGTTACTACGGGGTGGCAAATTTTCTGTTGAATTTTAAAGTAGACGAAATTATGAAGTGAAAGAATTTAATATGTCTTATTCGATAAATATGAAGACAGAGGGCGATTGGTCTTCGCACAGTAACCGGCTCCACTACCCTATCGAGTCGGGGCCCCGGAAGCGTGCAGTGTGGCAGGTATTACTGTACAGAAGCGAAAGAATCCCTAAAACCGCGGCCGCTCAGGTGGTTCTCGGGTGAGTCAGCGATCCGTGTCCTGGCGCAAAAATCGGCTCAGGAACGCGCAGGTGCGTGGCAGAAAGCTGCGTAGCTCAGAGCCATCTCGCCGCCAATAAACACAGCGAGGCGAGCGTGGCGCGGGCTGCTTCGTCGTCGCAATAAAGCGCGCGAGCTTAGTGATAAAAAACCGAACAAGCCGCGAGAGGGAACGAGCGCAGCGGGATGGTGAAGCGAGCGTCTCGCGATGGGACCCCATGGGAGCGACGAGGAGAGGGACGCCGGGTGAGGGAGCCAGAGAGAGAGAGAAGGAGAGAGAGGCAAGGGGGTAGCGACCGTGCACGACTGCGTAATGAATTTCGGAACGAAATTTCCGCCGGGGCCCGTTTTAATGCGGGAATAAAGTAGCGTCCGGGTCGATGGGGTCGCGCGCGGGCCGCGGCGCAGCGACTCCGCCGCTCGTCGAAGACAATGGGGCCCGGGTACGCGCAACCGGCCCATATGGGAGGCCGGCAGAAACGGCCGGCGAGAACATTGTCTCGAAAAACCATAAAATAAAGCAGCGGCCGGTTTCGGCTCCGGCACCCGAGAGTAACCCGCCGCGAACGCTCGAGCTGCTCCTGATGTCTTCGAGATACAAGCCAGACCGGGCTGCCCCCCTTCGGGAACCGATCGGGGAACGCTTTTGCGGGAAATCGCCGGTGTGTCGCGCCGCGGTCAATTTACCCTCTATGGCAGGTACCATGGGTCCACCGTGCTATCGGCGAACCGTGTACGCGAAATGGCTGTTGGTCGTTTCCCTTGTCGCCCTCGTGCGATGCACTTGTACTTGCGTACCCTTTCCTGGGGCACAGCACCGTAAACTACCATCGGCAGTCTCTCGATTATTATCCACGTTTTCTTACGTCGCCTGCGGGAACCAGTAGTGTAATCGGAAATCGATTTTCTTTCGGTGTGGCCGGCAGCGTGATACTTTGTTGCTGAGCTGAACCGCGACTTGGAAATTGACGATCTTCGGAATGTTAGCGTTTCGCGAAAAAGAAGTAGGCTTATTTTAAAGTGTGAACTCTCTATTTTCAGTTCCGCAGGGTTTATTTTCTAAAGGGTTGCTTTTCTTTCCTGATTACAATAAGCAGGAAGCGAGTAGCTGCGCGTGCAACATTCTGACGAGAGCACTAAATCATGACTCGAGAAATGTCAATCTTTAAAACGTTGCAACTTCGTATAACAGGATCGCATAAAAGTCGTTTATGACTTATTTTAAAGCGTGAAGTTTCTACTTTAAGATTCCTGTATTCTACTTCCTCGATGCTATAGAGCAGAGTGTAAAACCATAGACCAATCTTCCTTACAAAATCTCACACGTTCAAACGACTCGGCGTACTATAGACAATTTAAATAATAAATTCACTTCGAAATCACATCGCGCAGATAATTTTCCCGAAAAATAGATCCTTGACGCTTTCAAACGATCCAAGCTAGACCCCGGTACGATTTTTATCCACAAACCTACAGTGTTTCAAAACACGAACTCCTCGCTACGAAGACTATTTAAGGTATCGACACAGTACTCGACTGCAGTGTCCGACAAACTCGAAGCGTCTTTATAAATTTCCTCCTCATCCGCCGTCTCCTAAAGCGAGAGACTGAGACCGAGCACGGTCTCCGCGAAGCTCGGGCCTGAAAACGAAGCAAGAAGACAACCGTCATCTTTCCCGAGGCTGTCCGCAGCCGATGATCCATGCGTCGTTCCAATAGCCGCGGGGGTGGAGCAGAAACTGCTGTCCGCGCATAAAGCGATCATGGAGGCGCACACGCACGTCGGCGGAGCGGGTACACGCGGGTAACGCAGCGCGGCTCCGCGCCGAAGATATCCATCTTGTGGGCGCTCGCGCGAACTTGATTTATCGGGTTCTCGCGATAACCCGGGGGAGCTCCGGTAAAAAAGGAGCCCGCCGAGTACACGGACCGGCGAAAGAAGAACGTCCAGGACCTCCTCTTCCTTTTGGGGCCCGATTCCAGGAATCGACATAAATCCCGCCGGTTTATAATCTGCGGTGGAAGCCACGGCCGGAGATACGATCGCAGGGAGCGAGAACGCGGCTAGGAAAGAACAAGAGGAGCCGGCGAGCGCGCGGCAGGTGCTGGCACCAACGGATTTACGCGTTGACCGGCCAGCCAAGCTGATTAGAGTCGCGATTTCGGGTACGCGAACTTTTTGTACAGTCGCCGGGGAAAGTATTTCTTGTTGCGGATGCTGCGGGGCCCAGCCGCAGCCTCGTCCTTATTGAGGAATCTTTATGCAAGGTGCTCGTCTGGCGAAATCGTGCTATGTAAATGTTCCCTGCGTGGGAGGAAGTGCGAAGAAGACTTCGAGGTGGTCCGCGGTTTTCAAACGCTGAAAGGGAGGGAGGATCGAATTGTACCGTTTTTTTTTGCTAATGTTACCACTTTTAGTTGTTCCAATCACGCCGTAAGTACATTTTTATGTAACGTTACTGCGGGTTCTTGTTTTTCGACTTTATATTTCTTCTAGCCCTGCCATTTATTGAGCATTACTCGTCTTCAAAAGGTGGCATTTTCACCTTTTTAACATAGATGATGGGTACTTTTCATGGATGCTTCATCAGAAACGGTGTGTCAAATTGAAACATTTTCTATATGTATATTTAGAAACTACACATGAAGCTAATTATTACTCATTCGAATCCTTGTCTTTTAGTAAAAACGTTTAACAATATCTTGAAAATAAAGGAATATAGTTACGATTGAAAATGGAAAGAAATTGATTCTCCGTCACATCTCGGAAAGACGAGATAAAAGAATCTCAAAACGTATTTCTAACCCCTATAACTATGGCCCACGCTAATACAGATCTTAAGAATTCACATTAGCAAAATATTACGTCAGCGTGATAAAAAAACTATGGATTTTCATATGAACTGAAATTATCATATAAATTGTCACGCGAAAATTTCTCCCGATATTCTCGATATTCTCAAACCCTATAATCCCAAATCTTTCAAATTTCGTATTTCACCAATTCATTATACTCGCGAACGCATAAATCCGCCAGTAAAACCCCGCAACTTAATCGCGGACTTTAGAAACGAGCTTGTTTATCCGACGATTCGGAAATAAAACGTACGTAACAGTCGTCCCTAATTATCCGGACCGCCTAATGAGTCCGCTGCTGTTCTTTCAACGCCCGATCAGGAATTAGCGAAGCAGCACGGTCTCTCCGATCCAATGGCGGATTAAAAGCAGCCTGCGAAGCCTGCAACGTCTCCGAGGAGGCTGCGAGGGGCAAGAGAAGATGATGACACGGATACTTAAAACGTTTAATCGAATTGAGGATGGTTTATTAAACTGCAATCACCGGGCACCGATCTTCCCGGTTCGACAAGTGGCACGCGTTTTTATCGCGATCCTTCCGAGGCAGTCGGGCATAAGGGATTTAACGCCTCGGGGCATCAGCCCCGTAATTTCACGTTACTCCCGCATTAGCTCGAATCATCTGCTTTGAGCTGTTCACCTGCGTAACGCGTTCCCCCGCGCGATAAATCCTCCGCGGACTGCGGTGATAAGATCTGATATCGATTCCGACGTGTTATTACGCTAATTGCCGTGCACGCACAATTGCTTTTCAAGATATTTGTTTAGAAAGCTTGATGCACGAGCCAGTGCTGCGAGCATGTGGCGCTTGGAGGACTGCAGTACGATGCATCTCTATACTCTGATTAGAATGTGTAGTTCGATTACGATATTTCTAGATTATAGATGAAATTTTTATAAAATAGTTTATGAAATCTGGGATTTGCATAACCCTTCCACTTCAAATAAAAAAATATACTGAAACTTTTGTACGTTATTTACGAGACTTTATATTGTATTCGTGTTATATGATTGTTAATCTGACGATATTATTTATATTCACATTATAAATTATACATTATACTATATTGTTTTTTATTAATGAAATTAAAGAATGATGCTCTCGTCTGTACGATTTACAAACTGAACGCTTAATAGGTTAGGAGGAAAATATTTTCTAAGTAAATTGTGTTCGGTGTAAGTTAATCAAAATCTTTCGTCAACAATTCTAATAAATTGAGAAAAATGTATGAGCATTCTTAAATTATTCAGACGTCTTTACAGTTTGATATTCCTCCCGGAAATTTGTATTATAAATCCATATAATCCGCAGTCAACTGATAGTATCCGTTCCGTGGACTTTAATATAAATCCTTATTTTCATAAATTATTTTATAAACAGCAGAATAGAATTCCAGAACTTCGAGATCATGCTGAACTTCTTTAAGATCATGCTGAACTTTTTGAAGATCATGCTGAACTTTTTCAAGATCCTGCTGAACTTCTGGGGGATCTTGGTAAACCTCTCGAAGATCATAAAATAAGAAGGAAGAGCAGAATGCGTCGAAGCGAAGAACGAGGGACGAGGCAGGAGCCCAGAGGATAGTATTACGGTCAAGGAGGAAGTGCATCGCAGCAAAAAAGGTGTTCATTATTTTCCACGTATCAAATCTAGGAAGTTCCCAGCCCCGTGGATCCTCGTAGCACAAAGTGGAGGAGACGCGCGGGTGCTGAATATTACTTTCGAATCGACGGATAACTATCTGAAAATGGATCGATGTTCTTTGAAACTCGATCCGAAGAAGAGAGGAGAGCCACCCTCGCAAACGGAGGGCCGGAACTGAGCAGTGAATCCTTCCACATAATCCGGCGGGTCCGGCTCTCACGAAGGATCGGCGGCCGAGGAAATCTTCCCACAAAAAGTAACAGGTAGGTATCCTGTTTCCATTGAGCGACAGGTAGAGGTCCTACGACGGTGTTTTCGGCCGTCAATACCCATCTCGAGGAGCCCGGCTGAAAGGGACTGCTGCGGAAGGAAAGGATGGCTCCCTGAAATAGATTAATATATGCAAAAGTCCCGCGACCGATTTTTCCCACCGGAACAAGTGAGCAGACGCCCCTCGGAAAAACGCCTTCCATCGATCCGCAGCTTCCCCACCGATCGGCTCTCATCGATCCTGGGAGACTCGAGCGCGCCGGAATATTTTCCCAGGATCCAGAGATCCCGGCGCGACGTATTTCCACGTGGCAGAGCGGCGCGGCGTTCCGCCTTTCATGTCGCATTTGCATCCCCGCGGTTCCGATTCAAAGAAAATTTCGTCGGCTTGCGTCATCGGACACTAGACACGATCACGAGCGCCGCCTCGAGAATGAAAGCTGCACTTTCTTTCCGGATTCTTCGACGATTGCTTTCTGGTGCGCTCGACTTCGGTGGAACAATATGACATGGAGCGGAGCGTGACGAAACCCTTGTGCATCTGGACGATTTTTGCCTCCACTGGAATTCTGCTTGCTCAATACCGCCGAAAGAATCGAACATGTTTTTTCGGCGATCTTTTCGCGGCGTGATTATTTTCGATTTTTGATACTCGAGGTTCGCTCGAGTTGTCGTTCTTCTCTGCTTCGAAACTTGTAGTCGCATCTCTGTCTAATAATAAAGCAGGGATTGCACAAATTTCTGATACTACGACGTGCCATAAAATCAAGGTTATTTATTTAATTAGGGAAAAATTGGAAAACATGATACTGTCATGAGAATACCTTACTGAACAAAGAAAAATTATGGAAAGTATAGAAAGAATTTTGGAATCCTATATATAACTCATACTGCTTCAATTGCTCCACATTTTGAAAATCTTAAATGATGATTCTGTAAAATTCAAGAAGAGTATTATTTTACTCATGGTCTGACAAAATTCTCAGAAACTAACAATAAAATTTCCTATAATTTTTATTATAAAACTATCTTCGATAAGAAAATTCGAGTATTTCTCGTGAAGAAATTTCAAAAATTCCTTCAATTATAAATTACAAAATCTGATAATTTATACCGTTGAAAAATTAAGTATTAAATATTACAAATAAAATAAATATAAATAATATAAATAATATAATAAATAACTAACAAAATTCCAACATTCCACAAAGAACTTGACAGATTCGGAGTCGATAAACAATGCTCGAACAAGAAGCGAACGTAGTCCTAACTAGAATAAACGACACCGTGTATATAGGTGCTAAATATTCGCTTCTCGAAGAGCTGCAGGAGAAACTCTCGACGATCGTCAGAATTTGTTCTTGATCTTGGGCCAGGCGTCGTTAGCGTCGAAAGTTCACGGGCCCGGATAGTCTCGGTGATCCTTGGTGCTAGAGGAGCGATCCTCGAGAGTCGAACGAGGGCGAAAGAGGACGCGGATCGGTCGGTGGAAGGAAAGCAACCGGGGAGAGAGAGAGAGAGAGAGAAAGAAAAAGAGAAAGAGAGAGGGAATCGCTTTCTCGTAACCCCGTGAGAACTAGAGACAGCGCCGGCATGATCTGTTGTTGCCATTGCCGCTGTTCTGTCGTGTCGCGGCCCTGTCGGCCAGTTTTCTACAGCTTCGGGACTCGGTTCAATCCAATTTACCAATCCATCTATTCTGACACACTTTGATACCCCTTTCCGCCGTCCCATAGCGATCTCCGCTATTATTTATACTTAAAATTCGTTGGAAAGCTCCGGAGGATACGCTTTTGTTCTCAGGCGTTTCGTGTTTGCTTCTGGGAGGAGAGAAAATCACTTTCATTGGAGCAAACTAAATCTCTTTAATCTGCTTTGATGAGTATGACTCTTTAGGGAGATTTTTTAGTAATAAATTATTAATTCATTCGTTTAAGTCACGATAAAATTTTGTCTATTTCTTGTAAAATATTCAAGTAAATGTAGACACAAGGAGATTGTAATTTTTGTCTCTCTTGTATAAAATGATTGCTATTAGACAATTGTAATCAGTGCAATCGTAGAGGAAATGATGCAGCACTGTTCCAAAATGTCTGACATTTATAAGCACGTTTTAAAAATATTGTAACTGTAATTGTAAAATGAATATATTTGTTAAGAACGTAATGAGATACAAATTAGAGTGATTTTAATTCTGATACAGACAAAAGTAGTTGGAATTAAAATGCAACAAAGTTTCTGTCAAAGAATTTATGGTATATTTATTCAAAGTATTTATGGCAACAGTGAACGAGTCGAATACAAAGCAGTAACTGGAAAGTATATATTGAGCATTGCTGTTAACTCGCTTTCGACTTATTAAAATCGTAACGATGCAAATAAACGTCTGGTTGACTGCAGCTCGTCGCGATCCAGGTAGGGAATGTTTATTCAGCATAATGATCACCGAAAATGAGATTTCGACAACGGTCGTCCTCGTCGCGGCGAGATCGTTAGCGATCAGCAGCGCGTTAATAAACCTCGATCCGACAATCACATTAAGGCGACCCCCTCAGGAACGATTCCTTGGAGGGTCTGGAGGAATCGGCGTATAAAGGAATCGCCGGGGGCCGTAGGAAGTATATCCGATATTCGAAACAGCATCGTTCCAATAATGGATCCGTGGGGTTGCATTTCCCATGGAGGTGACCGCAAGGTGGTCCATCGAGGTTCTCAGCCCCCTTCGCCGGGACCTCCGTCGAAACTAGGCTCCCATGGGGTCCCGTGAGTACCAGCAGCACCTGCCCACGGTCACCGCCCCGCTGAAAGCTTCTCGTTCCTTTTAAACAACCTCGGCCTGTCGCCTGGTACGTCGCTCCGCTCGGCTCCGCTCGGCTCCGCTTCGAGAGCAGCCGGAACACGCGTGGAAAAAATCCCGGCGAGGTTTCACCCGGCTCCCGGGCCGTGTTACGATCGATAACGGCTAATTAATTCGTGTTCCTCCGACGATAATTGGAGTAGCGAGCCGATCGATCGATCCTTTTTCACTTTCCCACGTTGTTGACGTTACGCCGCGAGTCCGGGTTAGGTGGCAGCCGCCAATGATCCGGAGACGTTCATCCGCTATGCTGCCTATAATTGCCATAGGTCGCCGGCTCTCGGCCTCGTTTCTCACGTGTCACCGACGCAGTAAATTGTCATCACGTCGAGGGCCCCGTGCACCGGCTCATGTGAAATCCCGCCATTATCATCGCGGATCCCGTGCACACGTCCGCGAAATCATACGCCGCATTCTCTATTCCAGGTGAATCATGATCCGCCGAGCATTGCCCGATAGGATCGATCCGCGATCCACTTTTCAGACCGCCTACGGAGATCATCGTCGAAGCATCCTGCTTTTCACGCTTTGTTCGAACAGCTTCTATCGTCACGTGCCATCGATTGTCACCTTCGTGCTTCCTCCGTCCGAAAATCAATTCCGATTGTCTTCGTTAGAGGATTGGAAGTTGGAGGAAGGTCGAGTGAATTGCGAAAGAGGAATCAATCTTCGGGCTTGAAGCTGAATAGGTCTGAATAGGTTCGATTACGGGAGAAGTAATTGCAGTTGCAGAGTGCATGCGCTGCAAGAGTCCTGCATCACTGGAGAGCCACTATTTAGCTGCAATCACTGTGTAGCTACGTTTGACGTTCGCGTTTTAAAGGTTATTGTAGAGTGAGTTGATCATCCTCGATACTTAGTATCTACGTTTATACTTGGTCCAGAAACGTTAAAGGAAAATCATACTCGAAATTACGTCAGCGTGCAGCGGATTTTGTTGACATTGTGAGAGCCACTGTCTCTGGTCCTCTTAGAAGAATTGTATAGAACACTTTATAGTCTTAAATTAATAAATAATAATATTGATAATAATAAAGATTGATTTTTTCGACTACGAATTACGACATTGCAGCCCATCGTCTTTTAACAAAAGTCGCAGACAGCTATCGCTTGCACTAGTTTTCCCATTATTTAGGCCCAGAAATATCTACTCCTTGTGACCATAATCAGAGTCCGTCGTTCGTGCCGAGCAACGTGGCATTATCTCGTCGGCTGTATAATCGCAGCCGGATCCAAAACGCAAACGAAACGCTGACAGCGGCGTCGCGTCTCTTTAAATCTCGAGAGCGCCAAGCGAAGGGGGACACTCGATCGTTGCATTATCGATTTTCCGCGGAAAGACTGGGTCACGCGACCGTGTAAAAAGTGTTTATGGCAAATGCAAACGAAAGAAAGACTCCTATTATCCCGAAACGAATCTGCTCCGACCTGTATCATGTGTACGTCTCGGACGTGCCGCGTGACAGAAACGTATCGCGGGTGGGTTAGGCGGACCGGTTGCTGTTTCACGAATTAAAAACCGTTCCAAGGAGGAACGAGCTACGTGTTGTCAATTATAATTACCAATTTCACGGCGTTTAATGACGTGCCCGGAGGGTGAACGCCGGTGATCGACGTTACGACCGCGTCGAAATCACTTTCGCACGACCCACAGGAATAATCGGTGTTCACCTGTACGCGGGAACGGAGGTACCTCCGAGCGGTTCCGCGGCTACGAAAGGTGAAATCTCGCAAAGGGGGAACCTTGGCCCAGGTCGTGCAAGACCTGTCGCACGGCTAAAGCTGCGTCGGACCCTCTTCGGGCTCCATTGGTCCCTCGAGCGCAGGTTGCACTTCCCACGGAAGCGGAAAACCTGGCTGGGGACCGCTGAAATGGCATGTGCGCCACTCTTAATCGCGCGGTGCATTATTCGATGATCCAGGTTGCAGTCTCCTGACTTTCCTCTGTCTTACACGTCGGCAGATGGTCCTAGGCCATGTGAAACTTTTCTAGCCGTTGTTGTGTCATTGGGAAGTTCTTCGGTGCATCTGCATCTTCTCGGTATGTCATTTCTTTTTCTGTCGTTTATGCATTCGCAGTTTCTGCATTTGTAATTTCTACATTTGTGATTTCTGCATTTACGATTTCTGCATTTGTAATTTTTCATTCGTCATTTTTGCATTTGTAATTTCTATTTCTTGCATATGTACTTTATGCAAGCGCACCTTTTGCATATGTAACTTCTGCATCCGTACTTTCCGGATTCGTAATTTCTGCACTTCCTGCATCGCGCTTTCCGCTTTCGCAATTATGCATTTATAATTTCTGCATTCTGCATTTCTGCATCGTGATGTTCGCGTCTGTTCTTGCTGCACTTATACTATCTACACTCCTTTCTCAAACTTCGCACTTGTTGCATTTGTACTTTCTACGATTCTAGTTACTGCAAAGGGCAGAGAATCGGGTTGCTGCAACGTGCATTACGTCACCAGCCGAGTAATATTCAATCTTATAGAATCCTCGTTCGTCAGGCGCGTTCCCGGCATTCCAAACGCAGATAAAGAGATGGAAGAATGCGGAGAGACATAGGGAGGTTGCAATGAAAAGATAAATACCAGAAGGATTAAGACTTTAAGACGTATTCTCACCGGTATACGCACTTATCACTGTGGAACGTCGCCGGCCAGATTCCGGTTGAAATAATAGCGCCATTGTTGCGAAAATCGTTAAAGATGTATCTTTGCACGGTTGGAGAGAGGATAGCTTGTATTCGGTGTCCGGCTAATAAAATCTGAATACTCCGGTGGCTTCCTCTTGATAGCGTTTGACAGGAAGACAATCGTGTATGATTACCGCTAAGGAGGATAATAGATATTCCGCCGATACCTTACTAGTCTCTCTCTCTCTCTCTCTCTCTCTCTCTCTATCTATCTATCTATCTATCTATCTCTATCTCTCTCTATCTCTTCTACTTTAAATCGAGAGTGGCCTAAGTCAATTCTTTGCTACGTTCATTCAATATTATTATTAATATTTTAGCTATTTTAAGTCAAAGCTTGTGACTTAACGTTAAGTCCAACGGCTTGGATAAAAAGATTGCAAAATTTTTAACATCATTGCATTTTACAGAGCCTTGAATCCATCCTTCTCATTACCAACAATTCTCGACTTACACCATTTCTGTTTCAAACGGCTCACTTCTTTCTTCGGTACAATGTCTACCCTCTCACCTGTGCACTCTCTGCTCCCTTCCATTATTCCTATCTCGCTTCTCAGCACTCGCCAGCTATCCATACCGCAGATTCTGTCTCCGTTTTTCTTTCCGTCGGTCTGACCTCTTCCCGCCTACGCCTCGCGACGAGGACGAGGAACGCGCAATTTCATTCTAATTGATAGTACTCCGTCGCGTCGGTGTCCCGCGTACCGGTTAGCTGTGTTAGCTCGGCCATATCGGCGCGCAACAAGTCGTAAACGGATTCTTTTAATGGGCCGAGATTCGTGAGAAAGCCCATTACGATAGGTGATACGGAACGCTGAAACGGCCCGGAATACTGCCGCCGGAGGTAGACGGAAGCGCGTCGTCTTATTTATTCGCCTGGCTACCACGACATCAGTTCTCGCCCGGCCATCGACGCTTCTACTCATTTTCTGTCCGTTATTCGCCCCTTCTGCCGCTGGAACGACGATTACAGCCGACGTTAGCCACGCCGGAATTGAATGGCTGCTTAAATATGATCGGCGCACTACTGTTCCTCCTGTTATCACCGGTACCAGAGAATTCAATTATGTTTACAGCATTCTAAGCAGCCGGCGTCGTGAAGTTATAATAGCTTAGCTGTTAACATCATTTGTATAGTGTTACAGTGCGAAGCTGTTCGCGGTTTTGTTGCGGCGTCGGGCTATTCTAGGATCTATTATATTGAATCTTGCCTGATTAGGGGCTTTTTGAATTCTACGCGGGTATGTCTAAGATATTTTTATGTATCTAGTATGAAGCTGAAAATACATTGAATTGACTGGGCTATACTATCCTATGCAAGTAAGGAGATTCAATTTAATTAGATTTTGTACAGTTGTCATTATAACAGTTGCTATAATGATATCATTTATTCCATCATTCTTCTTGAAAATGTCTAAAATTTTTATAATTGTTAAAATGAGTAATTAATCATTCAACCGTGTTATATTTAGTGTTAAAAACATAATAAATTCTTAATCTGATTTGAAAGTTATATTGAACTGTCTTCTTTTGCCATTTAATTTCTTCAAACCTTCTATGGTGTTTAAAGTTTATGCATATGACACAGACAGTGTGTTAAGCTTACGTAAAATTTTTAATCACTACTCTATTAATTAAAGGTTTGGCGTCGCATTATTTATTAAAACTTTTGTACTTTCATATTAATTATTCTATCTCTTCATATAACATACTAAAAAATATTGCGACACAGTGCAGTTTCCCAAGATATGCACTTTTTCTTAAGAATTATTCATAGTATAGTTTCTATAAATATCTTCTGGAGAGGAGGGAGGGGGAACAATATTTCCTTCCGAAGATCATGTCACAGAGACCACCGAAGAGTAGTTCGATCGTCCGATCCGAATTCGCCGTTCACGATATTCATTATCAGGCATTGTGAGAGGCCTCGATGCTATCGTTAGCTTCCTCCAGGCGTGGAATAATAATCGAGCCGGAGGGTAGAACAAACGCGGCGTCCTCCGCGAGCGGAACCTCATTAACACAAAGCTGCTTAGCCGGTCTTAACCCCGTTCCCGGCGCAATAGGTAGCAGGTCGCCTAGAGGCGATAAACTAATCCAAAAAATTAATTCCCTTCTGGAGTGCCAGGTGTCGAAACAAGCTCTTGCCGAGGGTGTGTGCACGTACATCTATCTCGAGCAGTGTGGGTGTCGTGCATGCCCGAGGTAAAGAAGGTGGCCTGGGCCGCGTAATTAAAACAACCGTGACGAGGCTAAACGCTTCCGGAGGGATCTCGAGCCGGAAGCTGGGTAAAAAGTGGCCCGAAGCCTCTGTGGAGTGCTATCGCGAGGGTGCCTGTGTCTTGACCCTATTCTTCGTCGCTTTTACCACTTTGTAGCTCCAGTAAGTTGCACTGCGATGCTCAGAGGTTTTATTTTGTTGAAACATTGATACGATGCAATTTTTATGTTAGTAATTGATTTTTGGGAGATTAATGTTCTTTAGATTGAACCTAATTTATTATTTATAGCTAAGTGGCACTGGTGCTAACACTGTCGATAGCTTTTTGTTGAAAAATATACAGTAAATTACAATTAAAGTATTTTTCAATCTCAAAATATGCTTACAGCTATATCATAGACGTAGACTTTTTCTTTTTCAAACTGTATCTTTCTTTTCCAAGACGTGGATCAAAGTATATCGTTATCTCAAGGACATGGTGGATCTCTAGATTTATGTAAAATCAAGCTTGTTTTATAAATTTTTAGGTTGCGTTAAGAATAATTTTCCACTCGTTCGCAGGGGTGGAAATTTAGATTAGAATATTCACAAACATAAAACTCAGCAATTTACTAACATAGATTTTATTAATAGATCGAACGCGAAACAAGAAAACTATTTAAAGAATTTCCGTCTACAAATGTATTTCTCCAACGCATTGAAATATTAAAAAAATTACTAAATATTACAAATATTAATTTGTAAATATGTTTTGCAAAGGGATTCTTCTTCCCATAAATAAACAAATTACTAATGTTAACGTAGATACGCGATAAGTTTTCCTACACCTGCAAGAACATCTTGACGACAAAAAAAGTTTTAATTACTATAGCATAGAAAAAAAGTCACAGGCCAAGGTGTTAAACGACGCAGGACCCGAATATTCGCAGAATCCTCGACGAAAAGCATGTCCCAGCCAGCACCGGGGATCGCGAAGCGGACAATGTTCATCCGTGCTCCGGATTCAGTCGCGTTGCTCATGGAACAGGTTAATCCCGAGCATTCCAGCAATCAAAGAGCGGTATCGTCGTGGCCGGCCATCCGGTGTGATTTACCGGTAATGCGAGTCGTAAGGTAGATTAAACGTGGCCACGGTTTCATCCCGCGGTCACATAAACGACCGATTAATCCGAAAATACTGTCTTGACGGGGCAGCATATCGTCGACGAGACCGTCCGGCGGGCACGGTCGTCCCCGGGTTTTCGATCTTTTTCTGGTGCGCGCGGCTATTCTTGTTCGGTATCTTCGCGGGGTTGACCGATGGCCAGGCTCCTGTCGCGGCTAAACGTCGCCCGGCGAATAATTAAACGAGAGTCCCCGGGCTTATATAGTCCGGCTGTTTATTCGGCCGATAAACCGCTTGACAAACAGGCGTCGAAAAAAAGAAACGTTAATTGTAATGTCCACGCTAATGCGAAAGGGAAACGCGACTCTCACGGACGCGAGCCGAGCATCTTCTACCAAGAAGACGAGGGAACGAAAATGGCGACGGGGTACCCGTGGCGACCCGAGCTACCCTGCGGTGGCGCTGGTCGTTCACACGAGCCGATTCGTGACTCCCCGAAGGTCCTAAACGCCTCGCGAGAGGAATAAATTGCAACCAATCGCATGCTGAGAGACCATGCCCTTGCGATATATACATGCATACGTCTGTATACCTGTTGCGCGCTGTGCAACGTGGCGTCCTCTTACAATGTATGAACTTTTGCCGGACGATAGGGCCCCGACACCGCGCGCCGCAGCACCGACGGATAATGTTGCCGAACGATTTCCATCCTGTGACGAGGGTGAACGTAATAAAACGTTGATAGGCGAACGTTACAATTACCGCGGTTTTTATGGACTGTAATATGGAGAGTCGACGCCGGGATCGAGCCGCACACGGGGTAATTACGGAGGGTCTCTCCTTAATACCGTGACGAGTTTGCAGTTTGCCGTTTCATCGGCTCGACGTGCACGCGCTGTCGATGGGAACCTCTTGTTTGCCGTGCGCCGGCCGAGCTGTTATAAGCGATTGCGGGAACGTTGACGAAACCTGCATCGTACTGCTCGATTAGGCGTGCGGCGTCGCCGAGTTTCAGACGTGAACGCCGTCCTACCCTTTCGACTCCAAGGAGTGCTGGAAAAATTGCTAATGCTTGACTCGGTGGAACTGTGTGAACAGAGTTCCTAACGAGGCCTCGACAGATGAACGAAGACCCTTTGCGAATGAACCACGACGTTGACAATAAATGAGAGGCGGTACGAGGCTACTACCATTGACAGTTTCGTACTGCTTCGACTGGGACGATTGCAAACACGTTTGCAGACCAATTAGAACACTCGACAGTCGCTGTTTATCTTCATACATAACTACTTCGTACGTAACTATATATATATAATATAATACAACCAATATAATAATGAATATAACAAACGAAAGAGAACATGAAGACATCACAATCTAACGTGACTCTGTATCACATAATTTATTAAGCTTTAATATTTTATAAATCGTTAATCGAAGCATTCTAAATTCATTTCAAGGCATTGACATGAATTTCACAAAATTTCATTTTGTGCGAATTTGTGTCGGGAAAGAAAGAGGAAATGAAGAGAGTCAAATTGGATAAATTCAAACGACTATACCTGCTTTGAATCATCTTTTCCGAGACTCAGACTATAGTTGATTTGGAGATCGAAGTCCCAGCTTCCAAAAGAACGTTTCAAATTAGCCGTACGACTTTACGTTGCCGATTTATCGCGTTCAGAATGAAAGATACACAGGAGTGTGTTCATAATAAGGATAAAAATTTATTATAAATAAAATAATACATAAATACATATACTATGTGTATTTTTACAAATATTTTTACATGACTATGCGTGTATTTACACGTCACTTATGTCTATCCATGGAGGAGCCTCAGAAAGAATCGCCTATCCGCTTCCTCAACAAAATCGTCACTCGAGATTCCCATAACAGGATCTAAAGCCGAAAGTAAAAATCCTCGAATCGTAGGAATTAGCCCCGAAAAAAACTAGTTCTCGAAGACAATCCTAAGCCCCGCAAAGTATAGGACGGTTTTCCGTTGAAAAGCGGGTGAAAACAGGCGAAAAACCGAATCGCAGCATCCCAGTGGAATGAAGCGAACCGGGAATAAGGAGCACCCTGCGCGATGCACACAGGGTCCGTCTTTCTTCTATCAAGACTGCTGGTCCGATCCTTTGCGGTACTATCCGTTTCACCGTCCCATTGTCTTCCCGCTTCTCCTTGTCTATTTACACGCGAGCCCTTTGAAGAAGCCGCTGCCAGTTTTTCGTAGCTACCGCTGTTAAACTAAGCGAAAGGCATTCTTAGCGACCAGGCCAGGTTCCCGTGGTAGGTACACGCTGGTACACCGTAGATACCCGGGGCACCCTGTTTTAGGTCGGTAGACGAGGTCAGCACGCGCTTTGTACTATGCGGGTTAAGTTACTCGTGCACCAAATCGAGTCTTTGTACCTTGTTAAGTTAAAACCTCGCCGGGATTGCTTGTCTTCCGAACATGGTGCTCGGGGCCAGCCCCGGCGGGGCCCTCGCAGGAAATGCACGATACTAAACACCCGAGACGTTGACTAATACCACCCGCCCCCCTAACAGCAACTGTGTCTTTCTACCGGTACCACGGTTTTCGCGCCGAGCCCCGCGATCGATGAAATATCACCGGCAATTTGTTAACGATCGCCGCGAACGACACTTTTCGCTTTCTGCTAACGTGAGAACAGCCAGGTCCACGGAACCGTTGTACCGTTTAATTGCTGGACTTAATACTCGCCTCTCTTGCCTCTTCAGGCTTGATCTTGCTTCCTGCGTTCGCTCTTCTCGGCTGGTTTTCCTACTTTGCGCTTTCGGTAGATCTTATCCCGCCGTCTTTTCTACAGCTTAATCTGTCGTTTGAGGTTAAATTTACGTAATGGTAAAAGATTAACTCTGAGTACAAATAGTATATTTATTCCGTCTTTTAACGAGCGTTATTGTAATATATGCCGCAATATATGAGCAGAGTGGTTTGATAAAATCTTCTTCTTCATTGGAACACATAAAATTCGATGTTCTTAATAGGTCTTCCTCGATTATAATTTATTTAAACGCATTTTACATGTTGCAGGAAAAGCTGATCAGGTCGAAAAATTTCGAAGATATTAGAAGAAATCGGGAATATTTTTACATTACTGCAGTTATTAAAAGGGGAGAGATATTTTCATTTGCACAAATGCGGTCCAGTGAAAAGTATACTGTAAGTCTCGCACAATTTAATAACAGAACAATACAATTTTCTTTCGATTTAGCAGATTCGCATTTAATATATTACCCATGAAATGTTCGCCACTCGACCGATTAACGACTAGCGGAAGGGGTTAAAGAAGACCGAATAAGTATAACATTCGACGACACGTGTGCACGGGTCCAGATTTATCGAAGCACGAGTCCGGGTTAGATTTTCACAAAGGCATCTGAAAATGGTCATCCAAGTAACGGGGCAGACCGAGTCATAGGTTTAATATCGCTTCTTTGTTCCTCGGACGAGCCATCTACGATCCCGGTAGCGGCTCGTTAAGCCTCCGTTCTACTAAAACTCTCTCCTCTCCTCCCGGCGGCCTGGCCCGATCCTTTTTCTTCGCCGCGGAGAGGACGCGGACACGGACGACACACAAAAATGATCCCACGGTCCTTTGAGATCGCAGCATCCTTTATTACGGGACGTCTGATTCAGTATCACGCCTCGGCCGCGAGAGTCTTCACGGCCCCCTTTTCACGGGGCACAAGACGCTTAACATATGAAAAAGTCTGCCGAGGGGATGAATGGAGGAGCGTCGCCTTTGTTCGAATTACTTCTTCCTTTTCGCTCGACCTCCTCCGCCCGGGACGCGACAGGTTCGCGCTATCATGTGGGTGAGGGTGAGGTCAAGCCCGGATACACCTTGGCATACATGAATGTTTATTGGGCTGCTCTTCGTCTCCTGTCGCGGCTCTTCAGAATCCCTGCCCCTTCTCCGCCCTCTTATTCTTCGTACTCGTTTTCCTATGGGAACTGTTAATGCAACTGTTAAGCGGATGTTCTAATTATGGTCAACCGGAAGTCGCTCTTTTGCTATCGAATTTGCAGTTTGAGAGGGTAGGAACTTACAGCAGCACTCTCGGACAATTATTTATTGATCGTTAGTTAGTCTTTTTTATACATTGGACTGTGGATTCAATTGTATAATTCAATTATACTACGTCATTATACTATTACATTATTGTGCTACGTCATTATACTATAATTAACACTTTACAATCGGATGACCCATCTTGGGAATTAGAACATAACTATACATAGTTTTGGTATTTTTAAATTTAATAATTGTTGTTTCTTAAAATCGGTAACAATGTTTTATCATCTAATATTCTCTTTGAAGCCTATAATGCATCATGTAATCGAATGATTAACACATAATGTACCTATGTATTGGAGTCCAATGTTTAATTCAGTCAATGTTAATATTCCTTGACATAAAAACGTTAAATCGTTTTGGTTATCTTATCTATATAAAATATAAAAATATCAAATATAAAAATTTTTACGCGTCCTATTATATTAAATATTACTTGTAAGTAGACTACGGATACAGCACAAAGATTCAAAGAAACTAAGAATATTATTGCATTAATTTTAACAGATTAAAATCCTTAAGAAAACAATCACATTATACTCGACTCCCACATCTGGCAAATTAAGCAAATATTAACTGACGGAGCAAATATTAACTTTAAAAAAAGATCCGCAGCCTACTTGCAAAACTGTGACTATTTATAAAAATGTCGGTACCCTTTATCAGAAATAACCAAAATACGATCTGAGAAAGTTTGAATAGAATCGGCCGACTAACCCGGCGTCCCCGCATGTGTTTAACGACGACTTTGGCGGGCAACGATTTCATCTGCTCAGTCATTCTCTCATACTCCAAACAGAAATCGGATCGGAGACGTTGGCTGGCGAAAAAGTTGGTACCGGTTTCTTTAGAGCCGCGCCACTTGACTCCCCATACACGCCGAGGGAACGGCCGGCGACGTTTGCGTCTTCGTGCCCCTCGATCTCGGCCGCCCTGCGCCCCTCTCGGCGCCGATTCGATTCTTTTATGCCGGCGATCCACGAGCTACTGCTCGGCAACCCCTAATGCGGGTTCATTATATTCTGGTTCCGGACGTGCGCGCAAAGATCGCGATCGACTCGAGGGCTTTGGGGTGGTCGGTACCGGGGCGGTGTTTTCTGCGCCACATTACGCAGCAACATGCACCGAGGATCAAAGGGACAAAGGGACCGGGAACACTGCCGGACAAGTGGCTTTCATCCCCTACCGCGCGCCGCCGGCCTACGGGACGGAAACGTCAACGGCCATCTAATTGGCACTCGGGGACGCATCTTGATTCGGCTCCGCCGCGGCTCCATCCACCTGGCATAATCGATCCCCGTTTCGTTCCATCCGTTTCACGCATCCTTCTTCGCGAATTTCGAGGTTATGTCAGGGCAATGCTGTACACGAACTGTTCGAATTACATCTACAGTAGACGGTTTATTCCTTACTGCACTTTGACGCGTCCGACACGTGATTAAAATTACTAGTACTAACTTACCAAGTATGAATAGAATTAGAATAAATCATTGTAATTGAAAAATTTCTAATCGCAGTAACTGTGACGTCAAGGGATTAACCTATTGCCGTGTAATTATTTTCACAGTTGCAGTGATTATAAATTAGAAATAATTATATTATTATTGTGATATATAATATATAAATTTTGAATATTTAATAGAGAATAAATCACTTAAATTCTTTGTCATATTATCATATCGATTCTTCGTTATTCTATCAATTTAATACTATGAGAGAAAAATTAGAAAAATAGAGAATGAAAGAAACACTATGAGAATCTTCCTCTCACACAATTGCGACGGATTTATTTTTTGTTTACATTATACTTTGCAAAAATTCGGTAAAGGCAACGATAATCAGCAAAGTCTCGAAGAAAATCATAAACCAAGGGTTTAAACTCGCTTCCATAATTAACCTCTGACCGACATCATCCGGCCAAAGGTGAAGAGTCGTCCCAACGATCCCATTTAGGCTTCCCATGCTTTCGTCCGACTCGCAGCCACTGAAACCAGATGCAGACTACTGTCGTTCGCCGCTAACAAAGCGACAGAGCATTCCGAGGATTAACGATCCCACGTATTCTATTCTTTCTAACAAACTTTCATAATCCCCTCGGTCTTGCTTCGTTTGCCGTAACGGTACAGTGGTTGTTACAACCGAGATTTCGTAGATGACCGGCGCCAGGATGGTAACTAGCTCGCAGGCTAATATCATGGTGTACCCATGAGCTAATGTGCAGCAAAGAACTATACGTTCGCGAGGACGCGGAAAGGGACACGGCCGCGATGCACGCCAGGAAAATGCGTTTCCGGGCAGGTACGAGACTTATGACCCTGGCCAGATGAGGTGCTGTTCCGGCCTGTAATCTCGCCTAACAGGGGCCACCGTGTCGTTCGTAATCTTAGCGTCCTTTACAGCCAACCAGCCCTTTTACCATTGCAATATCAGCCATGGGATCTGGGTAATGGAAACTCCACGGCAGCACGCCCTCCGTCGCCCTCTGTCGCACCTCGATCCGTTTCCCAAATATGAAGGGTTGCTTTAGGATGAATTAGGGGATACTGAATTTTGTAATCTCGTCATAAATAATCGAAAAATCGACCCAAAAGGTATCTTCGAAGCAAATCTTATTAACCGAAAGTTTCTGGAACTCAACGATTCCCGCAGCCGAACAAAGCTGCCTCACAATTATTTTCCCGGTTTATTAGTTCCATTGAAGGGATGAAGAAGATGTTATCGGGTCCTCGAGGAGGTCCCAGGATAGAGGCCGAGTGTCCTCAAACCGTCAGTCCTCTCCAAGTAACCATCGGAACGAGAAAAGTACCGGAGGAACCCCTTTTCTCGTTGACTTCTAACCGAACGCGGTCTCCAAGGCCACCGATGCGAAGGGAGGAGATGCAGGTGACGCGATAGCAAGTGATTCGTCGGGGATGTAATTCTCCGTCGATGGCTGACGGGTCGCAGGAAAGTACGTTAGGCTGGCCCCCATCCACGGGGGTAAGAAGTCACGTGGGAACGGAGGTTAATTAAGACTGGATAGAAGGCGAGGCCCCCTCGTCGAGCAGAAATCACGACACTTGAGTATTGTTGGCTTCCTTTTTACTAGCATCGTTTTGTCTCTCTCTCTCTCCCTCTCTCTCTCTCTTCCTCTTGCTTTTTTCTCCATCTCTTTTTCAATTTTTTCCCTTGACTTTTCTCTCTCTTTTCCGATTTTTCTCTCCGCCTTATTCCCGCTTTTTCTCTTTTCCATTCGCGCTTTTTCTCTCAATTTATTTATTCATTAATGCTTCAAACCAGATGCTTTGTTCAGCAAATACAATATTATTCCATGTACATATTTTCGATATCGCTCACTGTTAGTTTCTGTATTTTTACAGAGCACTGGTTAGCAAAATTATAAATTATTCTTAGTTTCTCTACATCTGGTTTCTCGTAATATGGACATTGCGATGTAACATGGTTCAGGTCTAGGAATTTTGCTTCGCATTGGCAAGTGGTGTTGACTATCAAATTAACTGCTAATGAAGCATCTAAATTGTAATGATCGGAACGACATCTGTTAACATAACCTATAAAATTGCTAGAAAGTCGAAATCCAGTGTACCATGCTATTTCTGTTTTTTTACCGATTTCTATTTCTGTTTCTCGACTTTTCTCTCTCTCTCTTTCAATTTTTCCCTTTCTCTGTCTTACTCTCTCCCGTTTTCTCTCAGTACCTCAGGGGGTAGGGAACCGAAGAAGGAAGAGAGCAGCTCCTATGCGCGCTCATGCCTGCGACCGTTGAGATGTTATCGTGTCTCGTACGATTCCGAGCGACATTATGCGCACGGCAGGGGTAAGTTCTCGTGGAACCCGGAATA
This sequence comes from Augochlorella aurata, assembly GCA_028455555.1. Classification (NCBI taxonomy): domain Eukaryota; kingdom Metazoa; phylum Arthropoda; class Insecta; order Hymenoptera; family Halictidae; genus Augochlorella; species Augochlorella aurata. The sequence goes on from CM052165.1 coordinate 4,550,895, forward strand.
CGTTTAGGGGCGCCCTTCGGAATAGACTCATTACGCTTGTTCCTCGACTCGAATCCCAGCTACGATTTAATCGACGGTATTATAATGGCCCGTGTCACACGGGTCCACCCGTCGAATACACGTTTCCGTCGTTCAACGGATGTCTTTATTGCTGGATCGGTACACGACGAGCACAAAGGGCACGCCGACCCCCTCTCGCCTCTCCCCTGAATATTTCATCGCTAGGAACGTGTCTCCCTTGTTCGCCGATGGGTGTGCATACTCTATTTCGGTCTTGACCGCTAGCTACGTCGAACTGTCGATCGTTAAACCTCACCTGGTTACTCAGCCAGCCCCCTGGAACAAATTATGATCTAACTGTATTTGTTGAAGACAGCGATCTAGCCGCGTTGGTCATCGGGACTGGAGTCGTTCGTAAAACAGAGGTTTTTTAAACCTGTATGTCACAGGATTTTCGAAACTGTAGGTACCAAGTAGATGAGAATAATTTGGACTCTTAGTTGGAAGGAATGTAGCGAATGCAGCATTAAAATGTATTCATTAATTAATTCTAAAGTCAAGATATATTTTCTGAACTATATTTTACTTTATGTGCATTTTCAACAATATATTAGATATATTCTCTAATAATATAAAAATTCTCTTGATATATAATACTCATTTTAGCGAGTTGAAAATAATACATAATGTTCTTAGTTCGTATCAATTTCCTTTTTCGACTGTAATATATTCTTCGAAGAAAAGGAAATTTATATTTATTGCCTAAATATTGCCAACAAGAGAACATAATTTTATTCAGATTGAATTACATAATGTTTAACAAATTATTATAAACTTCGTCGAGTACGACATTTCATAAGTCAATTCGAGAATGGAATTCGAGATGCAATATATCGAAGTAAATGTAAGGAAACGCAGAGAATAGAAACGAAAGGAGCCTGTGTCTACTGCAAACATAAAAGCATAATGAAGCCGCTGCAGTGGAAGCCTTCTTGAAATCGGATGGGTTCCCGTGCGAAATAGGAACATCACTGTCGAACGACACTCGGTGAGACACAGCAAGGGTCGGGTTCCGTTAACTGACGCAAAATACAGACCTCTATAATACGCAACGTACACGCGAGCGACGGTTTAACTGCCCGGAATGTCTATCCCGCACCCAGGGGATGTAAGGCGCGCGTATTCGCCGTAATGGCTCAATATTCCAGCGCTCGGGTCCTTGGCATTGATCACAGGATCATCTTCTGCCGTTCAGGTAATACCAATATTGTTTCCACGAATGGTGAGAAATGCGCCGGTGGCTCCATAACGCCCGCTGCCTTCGCGGGGTTAACCGTTCATCCACCGACATCGGAATAATGGCGACTATTAAGCGACCTAACGTCTCGCAGCCTCGAGGAACAAGCCCCAGCCTCGTTCGATGTTCTCCTTAAACATCTCGGGCTGCTCTCCCTCGCGCCAAAAGCGGTGGCAGCGTGCGATCCGACCGGAAGCCCTGCCGAAGTGATCTATAATCTTCGTGGCACAATTCTGAATCGGCTCGTTGGATAAACAAAAGAATCTGAGAGCCCCCTATAACGCAGAAACGGATTGTCGTTTTACGTGGTAGGGAAGTTCGCGTTTGACGTTATGTTGAATTGGAATTATAATATATACAAGAGTAGTTTCAGTGCAACGATATTATTAAATATTTTCAATATACATTATTGTTGATATATAGTATGCTAACATCTGTATTTCTACATATGTGCTCTTCTCACTGAAACAATGGTTTCGTTATCTCAGTATTGACAGTAGAACTACGAAACTGGTCAAAATGAGTGGTTTATAGTTTTCTGTTTTACTATTCTTGATACCATAACAATGTTTAAGATAAAATACAATTCCTTATTTAAGCATAAGGTGAACTGGATTATTGTGGGTGATCAATTTCTGTTTAATTTAAAAATAAAGAAAACAGTAAATAAGTGTAAAATGTTTTATTCGATAAATACAAAGTTAATTATTAATAAATTCCATCTTGCTATTGTTATAAAACAATGTACATTAGACTGGGACAAGGTTACTAGTAAAAAATGTTAGTTAAAAAATGTTTTTTCTTGATCAATTCTGCTATTATAATTGATAACAGCAATGCAATGAAATAAGTAGTAGCTCTGTGAACAGATAAATTAACGATTGCGTGCAAAAGTGATGGAACAAAATTAAACGCCCTGCTAAACAATGTATTCTCGAAAGCCAGATGAAGAAAGCAACACGAATGGCAGAAAATAGGATGAAAATTAGCTGCACTCTACACCCGGAAGCCTCAAGGATACCGCCGCGAACGATAACGAGCATTGATCGTTCGGTTCCCTTTGTTTCGTCGGTTGCTCGCTGTTCATCCGTTTCACCCGCATCACCGGCGTTATCCGTTCGATCGATTTGGTCCGTTCGCCGGCTCCGTCTACTTCATTCAGCTATCTTTTCCGCGATCGCTTAGCAACCTGCCGATCGATAGGCGAATCGAACAGGAGCGCTCCGAATGGTCTCGATTCTCCCATGGGTAGACGCGGTAGATACCATCGGAGAGAATGTACCTAGCAAACTACTACAAATTTTCTACGGATCACGGAAAACCGTTCGGCGAGCAGGCACACGGTAGAGAAGGAAACCTGGGTTTCGTCGTTTCGGTGCTGCGGGGCCCCGCCGCTATAAGCCGTGGGTGTATCCGTCGTGATTCGCTCGATCTCGACGAACAATTACAAGAGGCAGTAGTCGTTAGCCTATGCCCCCGCGTTAGTATGCGCTCCGTCACACCTGACTAGCCGCGTGCACACGCGCGCTCCCTCCGCGATCGGCGCCGATTCCAATAAATACCCACCGAGAAATACACCACCGTTTGCCCATTCCCTTTCGCTTCGCTTTATCAACCATTCGATGTTCATCCAAAGAAGCTTTCTCCTCTATAACCGGGTCTCTATCAGTTCCCAACTTCTCGAAACAAAGCACGGGGTGCTTTAATACACTGCTTTGTACTATTTCCAATCAATTGAAACCACTGCTACATGGAACTCTGCATTCATTTTACTGATACAGTTTATTTCAAGACAAATATGTTATAATATATAATATATTTTAATAATATAGTATATAATATATAATATATATTTTCCATTCTATGCGTAAATATTGCTTTTGTGAACTTATGTAGACGACGAGAAAATTCTCAAAAGTCATTGCATTCAGAAGTCGTTGCCTGAATGCAGTTCACATTGCATTCATTTTACTTGAATGCGCCTCAATAATTATAATAAATTAAATGAACCAAGTACTCACTAAATATAATAAGTACCCAAAAATGGTCAAACAAGATTGCAATGCGTTTACATCGTGTTTAATAGATGGAACCTGCTACCACCACATGTCACACAGCATTCACATAAATTCTACGTAAGAGTACTACGAAATGAACACGTTTCGCATAAGGATCGTCTCTTTAGAAACAATAAAAAAATAGTAGAAAATAATTAAGGTCTTCCGATGTTACACGAAACGTATCGAGAGCATCGGCAAACGTCATATTTCATAATGACACGGTGATTCCGTTTCGCAATGTCTTCTGGCTAATGGGCAAAATGGACGCCAGGATTCCGATTACCTGATAACACTGCTCCGGATCCGTCGTGTCACTCTTGTTCCGGCATGGAATCACTTTCGATTGGGCGTGATAGGTTCTTGGTTAGGTCGGCTCGCTTTCACTTCACTTTACTTCAGTTCAGTTACTTCGCCGAAGGATCAGCACGCAAGTCCGACGCGTAAGGAGGTAAACCGTTCGTCCGACGAAGTTTATCGACTATGACAAAACTGTTCAACCCTTTTACGACGACGTCTCTCGGCCGATCTTGACATATGTTCCTGCGATCGGAGGCCTAACTCTGTTAAGCTGGCAGTTGGCTGAACCAGCCACGGTGAAAAAGAACACCGTGCCCGGAAGGAGCCCGGCTCGAGATGCATTTAAAGCGATCGCTGTTTGTATGGATCAAGCTGACAATGAGCACTGGATTTATGGTCGTCTATCCTTCACACTACCGGCGCTCGGTTCAAATTAGACAGTGTACAGATTGATAATTCTCGTTTGCGCAATGGACCCGGCAAAAGTGCACGTGGAATGAAGTTCTTTAGCTGCAATTTATTAAGATCGCGCATAAATTGTAATGCATAGAGTGTCTGTAGACTCTGTGGTCGATGGAGTCCATAGAAGGCTAGACTGTGCTGGCCTACTTAATAAATTATCGTAATATTTCTGTTCATACAGAAAATTAAATTCTAAATTTATAAAATCATTTCTAAATCAGTGAAACGAATAAATGGAATTATATATTGAACTCTATGAAGTATATAAAGTATTTTAGCTTTGCTTAAAAGGCACGAGATGTTTTAAATATTTTAAAATACCCTTAACAATGGCAAATTAGGAGATGAGACATTTTAACTATTTTAGCTACTATAATTAATCTGCAATAATTTGTGACTCTATCAATTCGATTTAAAGAAGCTTCGTCGGTTTCGCCTGCAGCCTTGCATGTTCGCAGCGGTCTCTCCACTTAACCCTAAACCGGGCGTCAGGCTATCATACCGGTACGTCAACGCGAGCAGAGCAGAAGTTCGGAGCGCTTATTAATCGCCGGGATCGCGCGTATCCCCGTCCAGGCGGTCAAGTCCGGGCCGACCATTAAAATTCTGAATGACAGTAATCGCCGGCTCGGCAGCGTTTAGCAGTTAAATAATTACCGAGGCGGTAGCGACGTAACCCATGATTTTCCCGTAGGAAAGCCGACCTTTGCGTGTTTACACGGCCGTGCACGTGCATGTACGTCACCCGCGAGGATCGTCGGTCGTGGTCGTCGCGAGCGAAATACACGAGGCTCGCGGGCGAGCTTATGCAAAGCCAACATGGCGGGCGTGTCTAAGATGATTGAACGAAACGGGCAGCGTATACGGTGCGCGACCAGGCCTCGGCCGAGCCTCTGCCGGTTCGGTTCGGTTCGGCTCGGTTCGACCGGCCGACCGACCTCGTATTTCGTATTCATAGAATTGCCTGGGAACCATGGCTGAACGCGGCTACAGTTCGCAGTTCATTCTCTCCATCCAGGTTTCCTCTTCCGCAAGACCCATAGGAATCTCCGCAGCCCTGGGCTGCGACCGTCGACGACGTCCGCTTCCTCTTCTGGATCGTTCTGCATACCCGTTCGATCGCTCCGTCTACGATCTCTCCGGGAACTACGCGATCTACATAATTGCCAAACCGACCGCAGTGAAACTTTCAGATAAGTATTACATTTCTGCTACCACGACCTTGCGTTGACCCTTCCGACTGCCCCGAGGCGAGGTTCTACCCGTTTGCTAGTTATAGGCAGTATTCGCAGGAAAATAAGTTACGCGAGGAGTGGAGCGGATGACGCATGCGCTGGGAGTCGCGTATAGCTGCGTGGCGCGTCTACAGGGTGACACCTGTTGTATTGTATTTTGGATGAAAATTAATCAATTTCGACTGATGATTTACCTACTTTGTCTACAGCTAAATCAAGGTGCCTCTAATAAAAATCACAGTGCATCTTTAAATTCAGTTTATGTGTCATCATCAGACTGCAGATTCTATGCATTTATGACAGATCAGTGAAGACCTCAGATTTAACAACATTGTTACATTATTCCCAACTTTATCGAACTCTTAAAAGGACAAATATATTTTTATTTAACTTCTGTATCATACAACTGGTTCAACACATTTTCATTCTACACAAAGATTCAGGTCATCATCGTTGAAATATTCGAGATAAAGAGATTCAATTGAGATCTTCACTTGACCATTTTCGTAAATTATAAAAGAACGTTAATTATGCCACCTGGCAGACCTAAAAGGTAATAGATTCGCCCATGCTCTCCACTCCCATACGACAGCCAAGCATCAAGACAGGCTGGTTCATTGAGGATCCGAATTTTCCAGCGATCGATCATCGGCTACTGGGAGAAATTGAGCATAGCGTACGAGGAAGCGATACCGATCGATGAAATTGGAACGAGCGACGCCAAAGAGACGAAAACCGACCTGGGAATAATGGCGGGCATAAATCTAACCTCGGCGAGACGTATCTCAGCGATCGGCTACTAGATTCACGTCGCTGGTACACGCGAAGAGTAATTTTCGCTAAACTACAAGACCGATCCGCAGCGCGTCGGAGACCCACGCAGCGGCGCGTAATCGGTCAAATCGGTGATATCGGCAGATGCAGCTGCGACCTATCCCTCTGGCCTATCCACGAGTGCAGCTGCGTGGCAGGGATACTCCGTCTAAGAGCTCTCTAGGCGAAGAGGCGACCCGTTCTATCCCGTGCTCTCGTTTTTCTCCGAAGCAGATCGCTCGCGGCTCTGCCGCGATGGAGACTTAATGCGAATTATCAACGGTGACAGCGGCTACAAGCCGTGCTCCAGGACGGAACTGGCTCATCGGTTATCGCCGGATAAATAACACGTATTACAGAAATAAATAGAGCCGTCGAGCGAGTACGTTCGACGCGCGACTATGTTCGCGGATACGCGAACGAGAAACAGTGGCGAGAGAAAGAAAGGGATCGGAGATGCCGGTGGACACAGAAGAAAGCTGGCAAGGAGGCGGCGGAAGAGGTGGAGGAGGTGGAGGAGGTGGGACTCGCGAGCACAGAGAGCACCGGAGACCTCGCGCGCGTGGGCGAAGGATCGAATGTCATACAAATCGCAGGTAACCTAAGCCAAAACCAGCTCGGTCTGCAAGCTAGAGAACGCCGGCTCATCAATAACCAGCCTCTGCGCCGGTATCGGGGATCGAACGTTCTTAAACAATCGGCCGGCACGGGGCTGGCGGCAAAAAGTACCCGCCGAGCCTTTTTCAGACGATACAGCTTTCGATGGAACATTACACCGTCCCTCGCGGATGCTACTTCGTCGTATATCAGTCGCCTATCGCTGCCTCCACTAATAATATTAGTTTGTCACACGAGGGGTGACCGATCTTCGATTATTAGCTGATTGCGGATTTTTTTGCCGAATGAAAATTGTCCCAGGTCATTGTATGAAACCTAAGTCAGGCAGGTCTTTTATCTCAGATCTCGAGGTGTATATAATTACAAAGTAATTCAATTGCGTTTTATTTGAATTATATTGTATTTGTATTACATTGTACTTGAGGTACATTGTATTTCAATACATTATACTTCAATTATATTAAATTCAATTATATATAATTCTACTTCGATTACATTATATTTGAATTACATTGTGCTTCAATTGTATTGCATTTCAATTATTTTGTATTTAAATTAGATTGCATTTCAATTACATTGCACTTGAATTACATTGCACTTCAGTTACATTGTATTTGAATTACATTGTATTTCAATTATATTAGGGATTGAAACAATTACTGATTGAATCATCTAAAAAGGCAATTACAATGTAATTGAATTAGCACAACTTCAGAAGATGCATATGCAAATTTAAAAAATCATTCAGGATAGAAAATATGTTACACATTGAACTGCGTTTCTACAAACACAAACATTTTTATACTACAATAAACGTAAATATAAATATAAGTACAAATAATAAACTAAATAATAAATATAAATAAATATAAATATATTACAATAAATAACAACAGGTTGAACGTTCCGACGCCCATTAAATCAATTTCATTAACTATCTACGCAATGACGACATCAGAATCGAACAACACGTTCGAGTGACCAGACAAAAATCGATCCAGCTGTTAAGCCACCTTTTTCGAGATCCTAACAGCGCTCGATTATGGTCCAAGTGGAAGCCTTTCACAGTTTGTAATGTCCGCGCCGGCCGGGTCCTAAATTACGCTGATCACCGCGGCGGTCTCTTAACGATCGTTGCGCCAGCAATGTCATTCCGCATTGTTCGACGTCTGACAAACACGTCGCGCGCCGCCAGGCAACCGTGCAGGAAATTCGATATTTCCTGCATGACGGTGTGCGTCCACCTCCCCGCCGCCGCCGCGCCACGGAGAAATGCGCCCGACTTTCTTTTTCTATTGTCGATCCCGTTGTCTCGGTGTCGCGAGCTTCGAGGATCACGAGGAGGTGAAAAATGATCGAGTGCTCCGTGCCTCGTTACCGACGCCGCTGCCGGCGAAGTCGATTGGGCGACAGGCTTGTCCTTCGCTTCGAAGAATTTGATTGAGCTTGGGAATTTTGTTGAAACGTTATTATCAAAGAAAAAAAATTTAATATTTTAGTGACTAAAAGTCTCAGCTCTGGTTTTCAATTTTTTAAAAGTGAAATGGTTCGCTTGGAGAGGAGGACCATTAATTTCTCGAATCGAAGGACAGCCTGTCATCCAATTGACTTCACCGGGAGATTGGGAACTTTTTTTAAACATTATTATTAAAGGAAAAATATAGTATTTTAGTAATTAAAAGTGTCAGCTCTGGTTTTCAATTTTTTAAAAATGAAATGGTTCACTTGAAGAGGAGGACCACTAATTCCTCGAAACGAAAGACAGTCTGCCATCCAATTGACTTCACCGGGAGATTGGGAACTTTTTTAAACATTATTATTAAAGAAAAAATATAGTATTTTAGTAACTAAAAGTCTCAGCGCTGGTTTTCAATTTTTTAAAAATGAAATGGTTCACTTGAAGAGGAGGACCACTAATTCCTCGAAACGAAGGACAGCCTGTCATCTAACTGACTTCACTGGGAGATTGGGAACTTTTTTAAACATTATTATTAAAGGAAAAATATAATATTTTAGTAACTAAAAGTCTCAGCTCTAGTTTTCAATCTTTATAAAATAAAATGGTTCGCTTGAAGAGGAGGACCTTCTTACAGCCTAAGCAAGTGGAAGAAGAAGCACCTGAAGAAAGCGTCGCGATCGGAAGCGGTCAATTCAGTCTTCGAGGACTAATCGGGGATGAGGTGCGCGAATTTTCGCGAGGGATAGGCATTGTTATATAGGACAGGAGGTCGCGCGATCGAGCGGCGCGAAGAAGCAGGAAGAAAGGAGGCGAGACAAGGGTAGGACGAACGAGTCCTGGCCACGTAACGAAGCCAGCTGTAAATAACGTGGACGGACAATGTTGTGAGTTACGGTGGTACCAATCCCATAAATGGCATGGTTTTATGTTGGCAGCGTCGAGACGCGGCCAGCCACACAGGGCGATCATCCGTTTCTTCGTGGTTCGTGTAATGTCGGTCCGAGAACCAGCCACGATGTCACGCAACAGACGGTCTCCGCTTATTGTTGAATCTGAACTTTCTCTGCTCTCGGTTTTCAGTTTTCGGGGGGAAGCTGAACGTAACACTCTCCGAGATTTATCGCTCCGCATATTTGCTTTCGTGACCCCGAAGGTTCGTTTCTCTTCTTCGCCCGAATCTTCCTATACGATTCTAATAAACTCTGTAGTTTACCATTGTTTCTCGATCGCGGGAAATCATTTTCCTTTTCAGGGAAAGTCTTTGGGCGAACCAGTTTCCTTCAGCGAGGATTCACAGGGTCATGTGTTCGATCAATGGACACGAGGGTGGTCTTTGTTTTTCGAGTAGATATTCTTCCTAGTCTTGCTACTTTAAATGATGATACTTGGGGAGAGAATGATGTTTGTGTGTAATTCTGAAGCTCGTTATCATTTTATTTTATTTTCGAACATACTTGTATTTTGTTGTTTTATAAATATTGTTACAAACATGTTTGGCTAAAAGACAATGAATAATGTTGAACTGTATGTACTTCTAAAAATGTATATAAAATTGTTGAAGATTTATTATTAATATACAAGCAGATCTTTATAAAGATTCTTTATAAATCTTCCTTTTTGAATCATTTTAATGAGTCGATATTATTGCAATAGTGTTATCAGATTGTTTAAAAGTTTTTTGCATTTGAGCTACTCATTTTTATTAAAAATGAATAAAATCCGTAGTACTTTTATATCGACCATCATCCATGTTGGAAGAGCGAGAACATCCCTCAAATATATTTTCTATCCCTAACTCTAAGGGTTGCTTTGCACTCTATTCAACATCTAATATTTTACATGAGAAAGTAATGTTTACAATATCTTTTTCACATTAAAATTTATACAGTAGTTCTACCACACAGCAACAAATAAACGTCTATCAAAACATGCTAGTAAAACAGCTCTCTTGCGATAATATCATTCACATGATTAAATAACGATCATTCTAAAAGAACATGCATCTTAAGTGTTCCTTCCCCGGACAGGTCACCCTAACTGGCTGGGTTAGGGTATGCATTACAATGTTCTCCAGATAGGTTATTAATATCTGTCCCCAGAGTTCGCGATAGGATTGATAACACCGATATGTGTTGATTCTTTCGAAGCTTTTCTTGAAACTGGTTTCTTGACTGATATCCAGTTGATTTTCTCCGATGAATTTCGACTTTCTATTTCCTGCATTGGCCCTAATTCATTTCAAGCTCGAACAGCGCAATTAATTAAAATCGAACAGACGGGTGTCATTTCTATTTGATCAGCAATAGAGGCGCGATCAAGCATATCACAAATGTCAAAGAACGCTTTGAAATATTGAAATTATATTTCTAAATTTTTGGGTCCCAGTAGTATTGTTAATTTTCGAGTGACAATTGTCTGAAATCTGAACAGGGCCCGAGTGACCCAGTTTGACACACTTACCTGTGAATCTGAACAGAATGATCGCATAGCAAGTAAATTTAATGAAACTATTATTTCTGAATACTAATCGAGACCCATGAAACGAATCTCGGTCACAGCGATCGCCTAAAATTCCTAAACTCGATCCAATCGCCATTGACGTCCATTGTCCAGCGAGTCCCGATCGACGTTCGAAAGAATCAGTCAGGCGACGTCAGCGACGATGAAAATCGTTCCACCGTGAGTCGCGTGTTCGAATTAAACGATAGACGTCGTTGTTCCGCTAGACGGTAAGAGTTAGCCGGTCCAGTCATCGCCGTGAATAATTGACCGTCAATTGTGGGCGCCGAAACGAGGGATGCGACAGTGTACGAAAAGTATTGATCATCGTCGACCTAGGACTCTAGGGTCCATCACGATGACCTTAGCCGGGTCCCTCCAATATTCCCGCCATTGTTCCGGCGGAGTAATCCGTCTGGGCAAAAGGCAGTTACCGGCGAGCTGGAACTGGAAATAAACAGCGTATCGCTCGGATCTGGCCGCAGACCGGGGAACTTCCGTGAAATAGTATCCCCAAACAATACGAAATTCCGCTTTCTCGCGTCGATTCAGCCGCGCGCGGGCGCCGGGGGAGTTTAAACATATTCGCCTCGCGCCGCCTATCGGTGAGACGTCCACGGTTTAACAGCGGATAAAGCACGACGGCCGGACTCGTGGCCGTATAAACCTCGGTAGTAGGTACCCGGCTGGATATCCATAAATCTATTTGATAGTAGAAAGTCCTTCCATTATTCTCGCCACTCCACGGACTTATCCGCTTCGCTCCGCGAGCCCGACACAAGGCCCAGCGCCTTGATACGTAACACCCGCCGGGCAATAAAGGTACCTGGATCACCTTATCGGACCGACGATCGAAGGTTCGACCTGCCCTTTTTCTCTCGTTTCCACCAGGCACGTGCTATCGCGACGGCTATGACACATCCCCGGAGGAACAGGCGTAATCTGGTTGCCCACTGACATCCGTTGATACTCCGCCTGCCTGCTGGACAGCTTCCATTCCAGCGACCTTAAAAATCCTCGGATCGATCCTTCCTGGGCTCGACTTCGTCGGATGTTTCGGATTTAACCCTGGAATGATATCTTGTTTCTTGAGAATATGGTGCTGCAGTTGGACTTTTGTAATAATGTGATAATTTAAAGATTAATAAAATATCGAATTTCCAAAAATTGGCGATGTTAAAACTGTTGTAATTTCGTTAACGATCATCGTACGGCGATAAAGCTAGACTCATTTTAAAGCTAGAACCTTCTACTTTTAAAATCCATTGTTCGTTGTCTGCTGAAATGTTAAAACTACAGGGATGTTGTTATTAAAAAATGGTATAAATTTATAGGTTTCTTAAAAACTTACTCGAAAGTAGTTCAGATTCAAACATCTCTAAAAACATTAACAAATTTTTTTCGCGATTGATTCTGCCATGAGTTTGAAGAGTGAAGTCTTCTCTTTACGACGAGGCTTCAAAAAATGATCTACGATTTTTTTTCGCAGTTCTATGGATCAAAAAGGAGGAACAAGATCAGTCGCGCGAAACCTTACATGGCTGCAAAGTGACACTGCACTATCTTCATCCAAAGTAGAATAAAACGACTAGAAAAAATCGTACACCAAATTTCGAGAGATCGTTCGAAAGGGGAAGCTTCGAGCTACAAATTCATCGTCCTTTGAGTCCCAGAAAAAATTTGTCAATGTTTCTGGAGATGCTTGAATTAGGGCCACTTCCAAGTGCATTCATCAGTAACACAGTGCGAGTAATTTCAGTAAAAAAGGATCACTAATTAAAAAAACAGGAATAACATAAAAATAGGTATGCATAAAGATTGTCTGAATCATCCCCTATAAAAGCCATCATTACCAAACATAAAATTCATCGAGCATGTTATTCGTAAAACTACCGCCATCCAGCAGTTGCGAAAGGGTTCGACAAAGGGGGACGTTGACTTTCGAATTGCTCGTAATAGGAAGATCCCCTAATCCAGCCAGCCTTCCGTGATCCTGGAAACTTAATAACCCTTATCGCTGGCGGCTATTTCATTTGTATTAGACAGCTCGAACGTGCGCCGGGGACGGCAGAGGGACGAATAAATTTCTCCGGGTGTATGGAAATGTTGGAATTGCATTAAGCGCGCACGAGGGGGCAAATAGCCGTGGTCTCCAGCAGCAGGTCTTGGGAGGCAGTCGGCCATGTCTCCTCCGTGGAGGGTGTCCAGGACTAGTGGCGTGCACTCACGAAACCGTGGCGGACAGGTGACACGCGCCGGCCACGCGCACGTTACGAATTCCGTGCGTGCACGTGCGCCGGGTTCGTTTGAAAATAAACAGTTGGAAAATGATGAAACGCGGCAACTTCTGTTCTTCCGCGACGTTCCTCCGTGGACATCGGCGACGACTTAATTCGCCTATCTCACGCGGCCGGAAACGGTCCCTTATGAACTGTAAATTGCAGGCGGGATGCCGATGACTATTTACACTCGCCGGCCTCCTCGCGGCCGTGCTCGCTGCCCCGATCATAAAACTGCGACCCTACGATTATGACAGCGGCGCGGCGTTTTCCGCGAGCCAGGCCGCGCCGCCGCGCCATAAAGTCCCATCAAAACACGTCCCCCATTTGGAGATAAAATAATTATAACTGGGAGCCGGCCGGAGGTGTGCTGCGCCGAGCCGTTTTCCTCAAAGAAATCTCTCCCCCGAGAGAAAGGTGGGGGAGAGAAGAGAGAGAGAGAGAGGGGACCACTTACAGTAATTCACGAACAGGTTTACATACTTTTATCGTGTAATCGTAGACGAGCGAATCGTGGCGTGATCGAGGGCGGGATTACGCCCTCGAGCAAACGGAAGTATCAAGATCGAGGCTCGATAACGCGACGTTCTATATCGGTTCTCGATAGCGGTTCGAACCGCGGGCCGGTTTATCCGGATAGCAAGATAATCGCCGATACCCGGCCCATTGGACAGGTGACTTATCTTTCGTTATTCAAAATGCCTTCGCCGTGCTCGCCGTGGCTCCGCGCGCGATTGATGAATCGTGGCATTAAGTGCGTTTCGCGGCAAGCTACGCGTAACAAGATATCGCTTTCTAAAGAAGTAACGAGTCCCGTTCTTTTTCGCCGGCGCCGATCTCTCGATCTGCGAAACCGCTGCTAATAATAACAAGGCCGATTAAAAATACCGATTACTCGCTCATTGCGATCATGCCGGATCGTTTTTATCTCGAAGGGATCCTGGGACCTTTGCTCGTACCATAGGAGTTATAATTTCCTAATAGCCAATTTTAATTATTGACAATTTAAATCCGGAAAGAGGACTCGCTTCGGTCTTGAAGGAGTAATTTCAAAATTATGTAAAACATAATTGATACGTAAGGATTTGAATAGTACGCATTTTTTAATTAATATGTAAGGGTTTAAGTAGTCAGATCATTAAAAGCGTCCCCTGTGGAAGGATTAATGGTACCAACTGATTAAAAATTAAGCTTGACTTGTCTTGGATATTTTTGTACCACAGGAATTATTTCTGAATACAGGAAATGGCATAAAATTGACACTGTTAATGGCACTAATTGATTAAAAATTAAGTTTTGTCTGTCTTCGATATTTTTATCCCAGGAGAAGTATTTTTAAATACAGAAAATGACACAAAATTGGCATTCATAATAAAACTAACATAAAATTAATGTATTAAATTAATATTAATATACTGGATAGTTTAAAATTAATGGACTGGATAGTTTAAAATTACTGTACTGGATATCTTCGACTGTACTGGAAAACTTAATCCTCCAATAATTATTTCTACAGAAATTTAAAGAAAATTGAAAAATAATAATAGTACCAGTTGATCGACAATTACGCTTCGATATTATTTAACTGTATAGTCCTGCAAGAATTACCTTCGAGTACAGAAAATTGCAAAAAAGCGGAAGGATTAAATAAAGGAGTTAAAAATTGTTGGCCCCCAGTCGAAGCTTGCATTCCAAATTTGCCTTCCAAATTTCGTCGTCTCCACGGTCGCGTTAACAGCAGACCGCGAAGCGTCATGTGCCAAGGAATCACGCACGGCTGACTCGGACTTCGGCCAGAAGCACCCCGTCTTGGGGGTTGCAGGTGCAGCAGCGTCTCCTTCGGCGGATTCATGGTTGCGTGATTCCAAGTCCTCCTGGCAGGTCCTCCACGGAGGGCCCAACCGAGTGGGTCCTTCTGGCACGCGCTTTGTAGCCGCTGGTGTCCCGAAGGTGGAACATATGCGAAGGAATCATGCTCGGATGCCTCGACTCGCCACCCCGCAGGTACACCTAGGAGTCTTGCTACTTTGCCGCAGGTGGTGGTGCACCTTAAACCGCCACCTTGGGCTCGGCAGGTTTTTCGAAGCCGTTTATGCACCATGCTGATCGCCACACAAAATAATACGTCTTTTTTACCACAATAAAAAATTAGTTCGATTATAAAATTAAATATGTGGGTACTGTAAACATGATTTAGCTGATGATGAACTGATAGAGGATTTTAGGGGATCGTGGAAGACGTGGAGGAGGGACCAACTGTTCCAGAAAATGATTTCGATTAAATGATAAAGCAGATGTGTATTGCAAAAATTATTTACACGATGGCCTATGGTCCCAAGGACTATGGAGGATCATGAAGTAAATGGAAAGAGGACCAACTCATAAAAGAAATTATTTCGGTGAAGACGTACTGATAAAGGACTATAGAGGACCGTGGAGAACATACAGTGAGGATCAACTCTTGCATAAAATTATTCTAATTAAAAAATAAAACAAACGTGTGCTATAAAAATTATTTACCTGTTCTCACGGAAAGTGCACTAGCTCCTCCTCCTCAATGGGTCGTTCCATTTAAAAACTAAAACTTTTTACAAAAATGATTTCAATAGAAAGAATCCAAGATGGCAGAAAGCAATTGTCCAACTGCTAGAAAGTATCGGTATTAAAATAGTTACGATTGCAGACAGTTCTCTCTGCCATTTCGATTCATTGATCCCAGCAGTCTGTCGGAATAACATCCGCCGTGCTAAAACGAACTTCAACCGGTAACACGGTTTTCTTGACCCCGAGCGGAAGCGCAGTTTAACGAATTCAAGAAGGAGAGGTAATGGCTACCCGTATCGTCCGCACGGCAAGCTGGAGAGAAAAAATATCGAAGAGACAAAAGGAGAAAAAGCAACGAAAACGTAACGCGACACGTCGAAGCGCACCGGTAGGTAACAGGACGAACCTCAAACAGACAAACCCGTGGGATAGGCACACAAAAGTCGGCGGGGTCGAGCCCGGGGTCAAACACTAAAATTAATTCGAGCTGTGCGCATCCGCTGCTTTATATCCGGGGGAGAGGATCGTTTCCCCATGGGACAGGGACATTAATTCCGTTGTTATTACTTGGATGACACAATAGGTTTAATTAGCGATGCCCGGCGCTCTCAAAAACGACAACTCACTCGATCAGTCGCGGAATAATCGTTTCCATTAGCCCGTGGGACCATCTGTCGCATGCTTGTCCTGAATAATTTCAACCCCATCAGATCCGATGGTACTTTGTAGTGTCACTCGTTTTAAAATGGCAGTACGGGTCGAAGATATTTGGACCTCGCTGGGACTTGCGATTACACTTATTATTATTACAATGATCTTTTTAAGGTCATGATTTTCTGTGATATTAAATAACAGGAGAACTCCTAAGAAAAATTATTTGTTTACAATTCACTATATTCTTTGAAGTCTATCATCGATCTAATCTTTATTCTCGTCGACAATTATATACTCTTTATAGAAGGCCACAATTTTATCACAATATTATAGATCTTCAATGTTCAATTTCTATTTCATTAAATAAATCTCTTTTATATAATTATCGAGGAAATTATCATCGATTTGACAACCAAAGTGTTATATTGTATAAAGAAACAGCTTCATTAATGCTATAATGAAGAGACAATAGGCACAGCTTCGTTATTGTTATAATGAAAAGACGGTAGTGACAGCTCCATTATTGCTACAATGAAGACACAGCAGAGACAGCTCCATTATTATTATAATTTCACACCAACTTCTGTAAAGCTAAAGTAACGAAGCCGAGGCCATTTATTTTGAGAGTCCCTGTAGCTCTGCAAAGGGTTAAAGGGTGTCCTAGAAACGTCCGCGGTCCGTTTTCGTTCCCAAGAAAGCGCGTAACGAGATCTGTTCTCCGAAACGGAGAATAGAAGTCGAAAAGTGGAGCAGCGGCTTTTGTGTTCGGGCCGCCGTTGTTGGTCCCTCGGCGAGGGCCCATCGAAATCAGGTGTCACGGTTGTTGCTCGTAACCCCCTTCGCCATGGCAACTGTTGTTTAAAACAACGAGCGCGTCCCGGAACGAGCACGTTACATAAGGTCGGAACAGCTCCGCGTTGTCACGGCGATCGGGCGTAGCAACACGCGTGCACGTTCGCGTGCGTGCATCGGCACGCGCAGCCTGCAGGTGCCTGCCTAGGTGCATTGTTGCGCCGCGCCGCGCCGCAACCCACTACCCGCACGATTTCTAAGATAACGGGTGACTCTCGTAATTATCATGCCCTAAGCAGATACGCATTTTTATGCGCAGTCTGCTACGCGATACGAGCTCCGTCACGCCCACCCATTTTCGGTTATTTTTAAGCGCCGCCGAACATTATAAATCATCCCGCTGCTGTTGCTGCTGCCGGTGCTGCTGGATCTGATCTACGATCAGTCTGAAACAGAATTTCAACCGGTGGTCGGCAGCAACTAGTCCACTTTGCTTTACGCCGCTCGTTAAACTTTCAAAGTAAAATCATTTTACGACCGCAAGAAATTCTCAAAACTGTACTTGACGTTTTTATCTGGCCCGTCTACGGTGCACCGAGTTTATGCGACGCGGACTGTGTGTTTAACTTATGTAACTATTTTAATTAGCACCTTGCTGGAATCGATTTTGGGGACTTTATTTGTTTTCAATTAATTTACTCTCCTTTTTATTTTCATCTTAACACGTTATTTATCGGCGATTATTTTATAATTTATTTTGAATCGAATAAGTCGTCCACGTTGTTTAACAATTTCGTTTGGGACTGTCATGTGGAAAATTCAATTTATAGACTTCCAGTAATAATTATATATTATTAAAATACAATAAGCTTAAAAACATTGTAATACGGTGCAGTTTCTATGTTATGAATAACGTGAAAATATTAAAGAACATTTATCCTAGTTCGACTTTGTTTGAAAATATTTCTGTTCAACTTCGATAAATTTGTTCCAGTTATTGCCAATAAATATTTGCTCGTACAATTAGATTGTAGAAAGAGTAAACTAAGAACACGAATGCATCAGTCCCGGCCGGGTGAAATTGTCAAAGAAAACAATGCTTTATGGATTGTGCAAGCTACGACTACGCGATTGTTTGCCTCCAGAATTCGGCGTGACTCAATGGTAATTGGTAGAAAGACATCGTTGACCCGGTTCCGGTGTGGACACTGTCGTCCAAAGGCGTTGGCATTGATCATACAATTATGCGGTACTAAGATCGATCGCCTCGTTAATGTCAATTGTCAATGGTAACGAGTCTCCCTGTTACGAAGCTCGACTACCAAGCTGGTCGCGTGGCCGGCACGCGCCGAGCAATGACAATTTCCGTCCCTCGTACCGGAAGTCGAGCTATACGTGGACGGCGCAACTGCAGCCTGCATTCTAGATGCACCCGTCGCGTTGCGTCGTCGTTGCGTGAACGTTACACGTGGAGCGTATTGGCACAATGATCTATGCGGTCATTTCCATGGAAATTTCGCATAAAACAGTGTCGAATGACATAAAGACCGTTGCTCTGTCTTTGGTCACTCGAATTTAAAAGAAATTGTGCAAGAATGTTAGATTTCATCGATCTCATATGGCTTGAAGATCGATAAACGAGAGTAGGATCAAGATGAGGATTTATTTTAAAATTAGTGTCAATGTTTAAAGTAGTAAAAGATTAATTTATCAGGATTTCTTATTTATTTCCTTTGCAGTATAGTGACTATTATTGACGAATAATACTTAATGATACTACTTAGATAATAATAATTATCTCACTGATAATCATTTTGCTACTCCTATTTTTATTTTGCTGGAATATTTAGAATATATTTTACGAATTAAAGTAAGATCATGATAAAATGGTGATTCATTCCAGAGTGCTATTTAAACCAAGAACACCTGCAATGCACCCTTATGACTTACCTCTTTCCTTTTTGGTATAACGACAGTATTATTGATGAAACAATAAAGTACAAGTAGCTTTCGAATCTGAAATCTCATGTACTCTCGTTAAATCTGCTTTTATCTTACGCCGACGCTATTGTTTAACCATCAACTATGAACTTTATCACTGCGAAAAAGGACTTTGACCCGTGAATTATTATGAATAATAATAATAATAAAAATATGCAGAAAGATTTCACAATCAACTTAATGTTTAACAAAATCTTATAGCAAGCCATTGCCCATTAACTAAGGCACACCATAAAATAAGTCAGCCTGGAAATATGCATTGCTATCGTAACTTCGGTTCGGCACATCCCGGCAGAAAACCACGGCTCCGGCTACACCTTCCCCGACATCACCCTTTAGCATCGCACATTTCACGCTGCGATTTACAGCGTTCCCGAAGATATCCATCTGTTGGTAAGCATCTCCCATCCTTTCCACGCGATAATAGTAACAATTGTTCGCAGTCTAGACACGTCCGCCCGCGTCGGTCCATTAAGATCGAGATAACGTTTATTTACGTATTCCGAGATGACGGCAGGTGGGTAAACGCATAAAAAAAGTTAACCCGTTCGATGATGTAGTGCCGCGGCGATGCACCAGCGGGAGAACGATGAGAGACCGGACGCCATTACGACCGCCATTTTACCGTTCCGGGCACTGAGATCGACCGCACTTTCGCGCGCGGAAAATTAATGGGAAGTTCGACGCGTTGCGTCACAAACCCTTATCAATTCGCCAGATTGCCGGGGAAATATCTCATGCGTTCGCAGCTTACGCTGAAATAATGGGACAGTCGTGTATTTATGAAACGTGCGATCACAGTCGGATAGTTCTCGCCGGGTGCATTACGCGCTCTCGAGGAAAGAATACGCACTCGTTCCACTCAGATTGCGATCTGGCTTGTTATCGACAACCTTTTCCGGGAAAAAGTGCTGCGACCGGCTCTTTAACCTTCGCGGCTCGGTTTTTAGAGCGCGTGCACCGCCATTGTCTTGAAAACATTCGTGCATGTTTCGTCGGCTGCATTGCGTGCAGTTCGTTTTCGATCGAGTCCTCGAGTCGATTATGCGACGAGATACGATAAAGCGTCTAGGAATATGTTTTACCGCGAACCTGTATTTCAGTATTAAACATTTTCCATTGTTTCAAATTTCAGCTAGAATTTTTATTACTAAAATCCTCGAACTAAGCAGTCTCACATTTCTCTGATTGGTATCGCCGATTTTCATCCAAGTCGCGCCCAAAAGTGGCTCGAAAGTGTCGCAATCGTTTCAGCCCTCCGCTGCCACGAAAAGCGGTAGGTTCTCATCGCGAAGGGCGCGTCGAGCGGCAAGCAAAGAGCCGTGTCGCCGATGACACCGACGCGAACACAGTCAGATAGCGTAGCCGGCATGATTTATCCTTATTTCCGCGGAGGGAGTCGAAGCAGCCGCTTGTGTCCGAGAGCACCACGCTGCGGCACGCTTCTTCGTTGTTCACCCAAGCCAGATCGTGTCCCTTGATACGAGCCGGGGACCCAGCCGGACGTTCCGTTCGCTCGCGCGGATCGCGCATGAATTATTGCGGGATCGGCCGGGACCGCGCAAAATTCAATAAAGTTATTTCGCCTCGCGAGCAACAGGGCGAAAGACCGAGTCGGGGGCGGCGCGCAATCGCGGCGAGGATTGAATTATCGGCGTTAAATTTCGCGTTTTACGCGCGGTCGCCGCTCCGGCCCCTGTCAGCGCACCGGATGGAGACATTATAAATGTTAATTGCACGAATTGCGCAGCTATCGCCGACCCTTCCTCCCCCGCAGCCTCTTACACACTCGGGAACGCACCGGACACCTTCTTAGCCGTGTGACTAGAGTTCGCGTGCTTAAGTGACAGCCGGCGATTTCGAGAAATCTTTGTGGAATGTAATACAAGTCGTAAAATGCCTGATGTAGTGACGTCAATGCGTGTGTGATAAGAATGCATTGTTTTTAGCTGCGTGGAGTTTACTTTTCCATTAATTGGCGTAGGTAGGTTGTTGAAGTTCTTTATGGAAGTTCAATGTTTCGAGAAATTCAGATTGCAGAAAGCAGTTGATTCGTTGAGTAGGTAATTCTTTGTGGAAGTAGTAAAATAAATGCAATTTTAATTGCCAACGAGGTACAATTTCCTTTATATTGTATGTAATATAAAGGACGTGAATGTATACATATATGTATACAAGACGTAATGTATGTATAAAAGACGTAAAAAGGATGAACGTACTGATAGAAATGTATTTACTTAAGTACGACGCTAGATTAAATTCTTGCTGCTTTTTACAGTAAATATTGTAATATATAGATTGTCTTAAGTTGAATTACTTAGACGTGAATTAGAGGTTATGTTACGATTGCACGATAATTAGTACTTTGGTCATTTTAGGAAGGAAGAAAATGGTGACTTTTTGCATAAAACATTTTTCTTTAGTAGAATTAGATAAGGTTGGACGCTTGTACCACCTAATATTAACCAGTAGATATTATAGAATAACTTATATATACCAGAAGAGGTCAGAAAATGGTTTAACATTCTCTAAAATTGTCTCGATATTTCACTGAACGATTACCCAAGAGGAAAACGATTTAACATAAGTTTGAAGTCTTGATGCTACCCATATGCTACCTAAGAAGCTGTTTAGATGTTACCTAGAAGCTACTTAGAAGTTCCCTAGAAACTACCTAGGACCTCCTAAGATGCTGCTACCCCTGCAAAGCCGCCCTAACGTCTTCAACGAGCAGCCACAGACAAGGAAAATGATCGTGGAATATTTTCGCAAAAAGCTCGCGCTGTTACATCGAATTCAGAGAATGTCACTCGTTCCCTCAGCGTCCCTCAGCGTCCCTCAGCGAGGCTCCCTGGTCCTCTTTCTCTCGTAAAGTCTCTCCCTCTCCGCGACCGGTCGCGAGAGCCTGCATTTGCATCTCAATCTCGCCGTTGATTTAGCAGTCGTCCGGGGCCATCACTCTTGCCGCGGGAAAGGTCGACTTTAGTATTTTTAGATTAGCCGGCCGCGATATACAGGCCCGCGTCAGGCACTTTTTCAAGGTGGCCAGCGCCACGATCCTCCCCGGAGGACCTCTGGGCCCCCACCAAGGTAGACAGAGAAGGAGAAAGAACGGGCGAAAAAGAGAAAGAGAGAGAGAGAGTGAGAAAGAGAGGGGGAGAGAGCGAGAGCGGAGGTGGAGGATTCTCTTAAAGAAAAGAAGGTCGTGGCTGGTTCGAGCGGCTTTAAATTAACCGGCGGAGGAGGAGATCGGTCGCCAGCAGGAACCAGGAAAAGAACCGCGAAGGAGGTCGACTTTTGTCCTTGAAACGTACGACCCGGAGGATCGAGGGCTGGTTGCGTTGCGGGTCATCGAACCTTTTTCGTAATGCGGTGAGAGGTCCTTTTACCAGGACCCCAGCGCCTTGCCATGCGGGACACGCCGCGAATCTTTCGCCGTAAATATCTTCGACAAGCCGAGACGCATTGCGTTATCATCGCTGCACGGTCATCATCCTCGAGCAATTCTTCATCTCGAAGAAAAATGGAAATAGACTTCGCTGCTCGATGATTGCGATCGATGAAGGAAATTACGTGCCAGGACTCGGCGCTTAGAGTGTATCCTTCGTATGCTGATATCATTTCTAATTCTGTGCTTGGGCTTTTTCGAAATTGAAAATGGAAATTGAATTTGCAGGCTTGTTGCTCGTGAGACATCTTGTTAGGCCAAGTTTTAGTACTTATACTGTGCATTCGTTTCTGATTCTATATTTAGAGTCTTTCTAGCTTGGACATCTTAATTAAATTTGCAGCTTTGATTTTCTGGCCAGACGTCTTGTATAATAATAGAAATAGAAGAAGAAAAGTTAGATTAATTTACAAATACCTATGAGCTATTCCTAATCTATTAAAGTGATTAAAACAAGAAGAATGAACTTATTACTTAGGTTCTACTTCTTGCAACTAATGCAGACAACTTCTATTTTGCATAAAAATCTGCAGTCTATTTATTAATATACCTTCTTCTTGAATCGAGTATGGAAATTTTTATTCTTTATTTAATCTCTTTCTAGCTTGAAAATAGAGATAGAATTGACAGTCTCGCAAAAAGTTTTCCTTTCTTCCTACTACAAACACTAAATTCATTTTTGAAATTGTCCTCAGGCAAATACGATCCTTGAATCAAAGAATCGAACCAACGTTCTTCCAATTGTATTGAAATAAAAACATGGAACGTTATTATCGATTAGCTAGTTCCGGTACCCCTTTACCGGCCTGCACCACAGCGAGCTCTCTTTCTCACGAAATGCACTATGCAATGAAAAACGGGCGAAATGGAAAGAAAAATCGCGGTCGAAAGTCGGCAGAAATCCGCGAAAGCCGGAGCAGGTTCTCACAGTTGAGTATCGGCGCTCCGAAAGGAAAAACCCAGCACTTAGTGGACTGTGTTCGACAGACGTTTATTAGCTACAGTTCGTGCTGCTCTGGCTGTGAAATTCGGTAAGTGGCAGCGAGTCCAGATCCCCCTCCTTCACGGGCAGCCATCTACATTCCATTTTCTCGGTCGACTGGATCGAAAGAATCACGGTGTTACGTTAACGGTAATGGTCGTAGGTTGCGAGAGGGCTAACCGTGTCGTGCACGTTCCCATTGCCGTCGATTTTGCAGATCTCGTACTTGAAGATGAAGGGGTTCGGCTTGTCGGTGACGAACACCACCCTTTCGCGCGAGTTCTTCTTCACCGAGATCTCCCAGCAATCCCCAGCGACTACTCCTGTGATCAGGCCGAACCATTCGACACGGAACAGGTCTGTAGAAAGAGGCTGCTGCAGTTTTATCGATTTGTATCGGCGCGTGATTGTCAACTACGATACCTTCTCCTAACAAATGAGAACGCGACGCTGCATAGCAATATATTAGGTCGAGTCATCAATAATTTCTTTATCAGACATTTATTTTGCCTTTTTCCATTTATTTTGTTTGCTTTTTTATTTTAAACTTTTGTTTATTTAGTGAAAGCAAAAATTCGTTTGTGGCGGTAACTATATTTCTATCTATAGTAAAATCATAATTTTTGTTCTATCCTGGTTAGTGGAGCCATTTACTATGGGTTCGCCAATTACCGCGCCTTTGTTTTATTTTCAAGCATAATTAACTTTGTATTCATCGAAGAAGATATATTATATTTTCTTATTTAAGTTTAATTAATTATTTATTTGTTAAAATCGTGCATGCAAAAGAAGGGAGTTCTTAAAATACCACAAAAATAATACCACAATAATAAAGAAAATTGAGAAAATATTGAACGAAGGAAGATCAATATTCTATCAAATATATCTCTAAATAAAATATTGTTAATTGTACTGGTAAAACATGTTAAGATTACTGAAAGATAAAAGAGCGATTATTTATTTGAATTGTTGTTTCTAATTTCAATTTCAGTAGTTTATTTACTGTGCAGTTAACTAATCCATAAACTAACCTCAAAAATAGTTAACTAATTGATAATTGCTAATCATCGCGCGCGGATCGTTTCGCTCGTGGATGCAAATGGGTTAATCGCTCGCAAAATGGATCCGTATCGTTCCGAATCGCCAATCTCTCTCTCTCTCTCTCTCTCTCTCTCTCTCTCTCTTTTCGTTCTCTATCGATCCTCTTTGCGCGCGGAATGATCAAGCCGCTATTATCTATAATTTCGTTGATTCGGAGAAAGTCTGACCTGGGTCTTGTCTGACTCGCGCAAGGGTACTGTTATTCGTACCTTCGTGGGACGACCGATCTATGGTCACTTGTCCCTTGGCCGACATGTCTGACCCCTTGTCCAAGAAGAAGTAGTCGAACGCTCGGAATTTCAGGACGGTCTTCCCGCTCTTCACCTCCACCTTTTCAGAACGGTATCATTAATATCTCCTAGACAGCCACTTTCGATCCACAAAGCGTGAATGCTTCGTGGAATCTCATAAATCAATATTCGCTCGATCGGATTACAAACTAAATTTTGACGAGATCAATCGGCTCGGTTCTGCGCCGGACGAAATCAATTACCAGGAAGTTCAAGTGATCGTCAGTGGTCTTGATGGCATTTAGGTCCCTGCCGAGCCACATATCGTCGCTGCTCCCTTTCTGGATAAAGTCCTGGACCGGGCCGAGGATTTTCAGCGCGGGTGCAGCACAGAAACACTGTACCTAATGTCAAACGATGCTCGGTTCAAATCGAATCCCGGTAAAAGCGTTTCAATCCTAGAACGATCACTACGGTTGGCTGTTGGACGAATATATGGCCAATCTGGTAAGCCTTTGTGTCCATCAAGTAGGGGATGTGGGAGTATTCGGGTCCACCGATCTGCTCGGCGACAATGGGGCCGATGATGTCCCAGACCTTGATTATGTTCATGGTCTTGGAGACGCGGATCCTCATCTTCTTCTTGTAGGTCGTCGTCTCCATGTTCGAGGCCATCCTGTACACCCGAACGTGAAAATCTTCGTTGACATGTGTCAGCTAGGAATCTTGGTTAGGTTCAATGCACTCAGCCGCGTAGCTCGTGCTCGCCGAGCGTGGTAGAAAAATCAGATATCGTTTCGATTACTCACGCGATATCCCGACGATTTTTGCCCTCGGAGTTTCGAATGTTTTCTGCGCCGCAAAAAATTCTTCGTCCGTCCAGCAAGTTAGACTCGCGTGCGATTCAAGCTCGTACGGGGACAGGAAAGTTGGCCAAGAATTCGGCCGCGGTCCGAATGGGTTCCAAATCGAATCAAGCGATATTGGGGGAAGCGATCGATCACCCGGCTTATCCTTTTGGTCGGCGCGAGTACATCGGCCCGGCCATTTGTAATCATTAGCGCCATGGTGCCGTTGGCACGGCCGTCTTATTATGTCATTTCATTCCGTTCGTTTTCTTTCTTTCTTTCCTGTTCTGTCTTCCCCGGGCCGGCCTGCGACGCGTCACCGCGTGTACGCACACAAACCCGCGGCCCATTGTCGCCGCCGATGATGAATCTAAACACGAATAAGTGTCACGGGCCACGTCGAAGGGTCGCGTTAACCCGACCCGGACGAGCACCGACAGTCCCTTTAATTAATCCTTTCGGCGCTGCTTAATTTACCACGAAAAGACTGCGCGCGTGATTAATTAATATCGGGGCTTCACGAGCCGCGAAATTATTTTAATATCGGAGAACATCTGTTTTCTCTTTTTAGAGTACTTCGCGGAGTTATAACGAGTCTTTGGAGCTGCAATTTCCTTTACAGTTTAATCATTTACTTAATACAATTATTCTTTTACTTTCATTCCACAAATGAATCAAATTTTTCCGTGAATTGGAATAAATTAATA
Organism: Augochlorella aurata; assembly: GCA_028455555.1. Taxonomy (NCBI): domain Eukaryota; kingdom Metazoa; phylum Arthropoda; class Insecta; order Hymenoptera; family Halictidae; genus Augochlorella; species Augochlorella aurata. The sequence continues at coordinate 4,577,221 of CM052165.1, forward strand.
ATAGTCGTATTTAAAAAATTATATGTATAAAATCTTCATAGCGGTTCTGATTAACCCTTTGCACTCGAGGGGTGACTCTAAGACCCTAATAAAAATTGTTCTATCAAATTGATACTTTCTGGATTATCCAATTCGTTCATATTCGAAAAATTGTTAAAAGTGTAAACGATCTAATGATTTAAAATATAAATAACGTAGGTCAGATAAACTATTCTGGATTCAGAGTTTAAATGGTACCGAGTACAAAGGGTTAAAGAGCAATAAAAATTCATTTAATCTCTATCCTGCATTCGACCCATTAATTTTTGTCACAAATCCGTTGTTAAAGCCGTTCCATAAATGAACTGCGAAGAAGGATAAAGAGTACAAGAGTGTAAAAGGAATAATTAGAGAAGCATCGTCGGGAAAATGTTGCTTATCTCGTTATTATCTCGTTCGGACGGCAAGGTCGGTTCCCGCGCGAGAAACAGGCCCGCGATTCTTATAATTGCGCCACGGCTAACTACGATATGGAACACGTATAATCGGCGTGGTCTCGAGGGGGGCCGCGACGCTAATTTTCATACTCGCGAGCGACGTTCGTGGTTCCACATATTCGCGTGTTTATCGTGTTCTCGGAATTAAATATCTTTCTTAAGACACAGTTCTGTATGCTACTTTACTGCCGCAACGATCCTACGCCTAACGCGGGAACCACGATGTTGCGGAATCGGAATTACCGCTAACTCGCCCCGCAATGCTACATAGTGATCAGCGCCGGGAGGACGGGGATTTTTCGCGGGCGACAATTATGTGGCCGATAATGATTTCAGAAATTAATGGCGTTGAACTGGGTTACTTGAACTGTCCGAGCTACTAAACTACGTTGAATATTAAGCGGCGCGGCTACCGGTGCTTCCTATTGCCTATCGATAACCTGTTGGCGTTTTCTGGCTCACTGTGCGACTATAGTAATCCCACGAGTTACACAGCGACATGGTAATTTACTATACTACGAAGTAATTGCACTTTAGTTTAGATGTAAAGGTATTGCAGGGGCTGGAGGATATTTCCAACTCGGAGGAAACAATTGTTGAGATAGCTGTACGACGATGTGCAAATTAGGTAATTATCGCAGCGTTATTAATACGTTGAAATATAAATGTCGATCTATGTTATTCATTTTTATTCTTCCTTCAGGCTTGGAATATTTGTTGTGTGATAAATAGACTGTGGATCATGCAAATTCGGATTAAACGAAATCAAGACCATCTCTGTTGCAAGAATCATGAGTAACTTGGGAGCTGAAATTTTTGTTTAATAACTTTAACAAGTTATTTAAATTATTACCGTCTAAATTCTTACAATTACTTAAATCGTGGCACAAAATCCTCAATCCTCAGTCTACGCTGAGTGGAATTTTGCTTAAACGTTAAAGCCATAGTATGAGCGATAATTAAAGACACTGCCTGTAGATGAAGACATTCCAGACAGTAAAGAGGAACGCTCGGAGAAAAGTCTTAACGAATGGTTATATAATTGCACGCTTTCTCTGTTTCCCGAGGCAAATTACCACAGGTGTATCACAAGACCGTGCACTAACTAGGAAGCAAATAAGATCGAAAGAGAACGGGAACGTTGTCAGCGTGGATTACAATTTGCGGCGCGGTAACGACTGCCCCGCGGGAGCAGGTCGATGCTAGGACAGGGAATTAAGTAATTACCGGGGCAACAACTAGAACTAATTTGCTGCCGGGACGGAATTAACAATGGATTAATGGGCGGGTCAACGCGGGCCCGGAGCTAGTAGCTTTGGCAAGACGGGTGCCGGAGCCCCGTTTCGAGCCTTAAATTTCCAGGCTGGCAAATTGAAACGGCCCTGGGCTGCATCACGATATTGCTTATGGTACAAATTTAATAAGGCGCCCGCTGGGGCCCCCAGTTACCATGCTAATATCATCCAGGATCGGCCGCGCACAGCTTCTCTCCACCTGACTCCGTGAGCGTGCAGCGAGAGAAAAAGAGAGACAGAGACTGAGAGGAAAAGAGAGAAAGAGAAAGAGAGAGAGAGAGAGGGAGTGGGAGATGAAGAAAAAGAGAGGAGAGAGAAGACGCGCAGGAACGTTGGAAAAGGGGCCAGGAAGGCAGGGAATCGGCTGAAAAAGAAGGAAGAGGAGAAACGACAAACGAAGACGACGAGGAGGATGACCGCGAAGGACGAGAGGGAGTCGATGGTGCACGGAGAGACTCGTAACCCGTAATGTTATGGCACTGCCCACCGCGAGGGGGACCTTAAAGGGCCCTCGTGCCGAGGTCTTTAGTGCCAAATTGGTTATGCGGACGCTTTACGACACGGTCCGCCGATATTAGCCGAATGAATTACATAAATTATCCTTAGCGTTGCAACGACGACGACGAAAAAACTCGCAGGGGGAACAAATTTCTGAGGGAACGGGCCCTGGATCGGATTTTCTACGGATTTTCGGCTGCGGCTGCTCGGAAGTCCTCCGGGAACAGCGAAATTATTCTAGTAAATGTCAGCATGCCGATGATAATCTACCCTAGTAGGTGAAGGAGAAGTTGCCACGGCGATCTCGAGCGGTGAGCAATGTTCACGAAGCTTGATCCAGGGAAGTAGAAGTTGTTTTTGGGCATTTGGTGCGTGAAAGCAGCTTTCGATTAAGACAATGCTGTTGTGGGAATGTGGAGTACAATGAAGCTATTGCATGCTGCGAAGCCTTCTTGCTTTTAACAACTGTACTATTGACGATGCTTGTAACAATTCTGAGCTTTATTCAGCAATTTTTTAAAACATATTCTTTAAGACATTTTTTGCAGACTTATTAGCCTTCTTATTGCTCCTAATGAAACGACAATTTATTTTATTTAGCTACCGAAAATTGAGTAATTCGGTGAACAATGTAACTACTCTGAGTCAGAATTGACACTTTACGAAGACCAAAGATTAAATTTCTGGATTGGTAATATGATAATAATAATTGGAATTATAATAAAAGTTTGCAAATTCTTAGTAGCTAATACAATGAAGAATAAATAATTGTAAAAATTATTCTTATTAAAGCATAAGGATATTCAACAAAATGCCCGATAAAAAATGATGGCATTTACTATTCTTTAAGGAAGCAGAGGTCGGAGAGCTCTTGCGAGTTTCATAGCTGCTCGGAACCGGTGAAACAGAATTTGCTAGGGACAGTCGTCGGTCGCGTCCCAAGCGGTCCGATCCCATCCCCTTCGTTTTATCATCCCGCGGAGTCTTGCGGGGTACCTACCGCATGGCTCCGGTTGGCTCGTCTCGTCTCGTGTCTCGTCTCGTCTCGTCTTGTCTCGACAAGCGCGTCTCAACGGGCAGCTCGCTGCGGTAATCTCGCATGTCCCTCGTCCTTCGTTCATTCCAAATAAGACGAAGATAAAGACGGACAGGGAAACAGAGGGGAAGGAGCGGCGCGGAGGGGCGAGAAGGGGAGTCTCGGCCAGAGGAAGAATCGAGTACGAACATTTTTATCAGTCGTCGCTCCAGTCCTCCGCGGGAGGTCCCCTGCGTGCCTGGTCGCCATGGCGAACCCACGACCAGGTGGATTTTGATGGTCGGCGAATGTCCAACGGGGTCTAGGAGGCGAAACTCTTCCGGGGTTCTTCCGTGGAAACTGCCGTGAACTTCGCGTGAAGTCGAGCCGCTGCTTCTAAATATGGCGAACCTCATAGTCGTACCAGACTTAATAGTCTCTGTTCCCGCGGGCAGCATCGCTGCCTTCCTATTACCAATTATTTACGCACACTGGTGACGACAGTTTCTCGAACTTGCCTTTCCAAGTTCACCGAGGAAAGTTGAACAAGCTGCGCCGAGCGCTATGGGGTAACCGTGTTGTAAATACTTGGGTGATCGACCCCACGGGACGCGAGATTTCAGTGACAGGGTTCTTCGCTTCGCTGGCTAAATCATAAGGAAGCTGCGCTCGTCTGAGCTCTTCTGAATTTAGCTAGTACAGCTTTGTTCTTCTAAAATTAATAGTAGTTTACACTTTTAGCATTTTCCTTTTTGTTCTAACACTGTAACACAATTCATTGTACTAGTTACATGTACTTCAAGCACCTGATCCGTTTATTAGTAAATAAATAAATAAATAATACATTGTAAAACTGCTACTGAGCGTAGTTCGTCTACAAGAGGTTGGTATATTTTGGTATATTTCAATCCATTGGTATATTTAGTATATTATATACGTGTCTTCAGGTTTCAGACAAAAATTCGAATATTTCATATTTTTCATTGTTATACCTTCGCGATTCGAAGCTCACCTTTCACACGATTTGAAATACCCCACGCCATCGGATGATTTATAATTTCCCTGCGACAATATTTCGTCGATGCTTAACAAGAAAACGCGTTGATAGGACGTATAATTATCAAAGGTATCGAACTTGAGGTCCCTTGTTGGCGGCTAATGGCGACCGGGGGAGACTGAAAGAGCGTCTCCCGGCAGGATTTTTCTGGATTACCCGACGGGCACGGGGAACGACAAAGAGAAAGACGGAGTCAATAATATCCACGTAAACACCCACACGCGTGGCGGCCCGTATGGGCTTCTCCGCGGCGATTGAGGCAGGGCCCGGCCGTAAGTCTTGCTCGGGCATAAACCAATCCTGAAAGGAGAACGCGATGCAACGGGGTATCCATTTCACGAGCGATGGAGACATCGGGGGTACCTCGTTCGATTCCAGCCATATGCTAATTCTCCTCTGAACCGCCGCTCTCGGCGTCGTGTATCCCGCTGGCCTCTACGGAAATAGGAGGAGGCCCCTCGAGGATACGTCCTCGACTACCACCATATTAAATCTTCCGCTGTTCCGCTTTTGCGATTGAAATCACTGTTGCCACCAAAACGGACACTCGGTAGCGAGCATAGGCGACGCCGAACTCAGCCACCGTCGCGTCGGTTACTCTGACGCCGTTTCCTCACCGGCCACGCTTCCATTTGCATCCGTACACCTTGCTAGGATAACGACCCCCGTTGTTTTTCACCTGCCCGCTCACCGACCCGCATCTCTAGGTCACCTTACGAACGCTGTTCCTTCTGGACGCTGCTGCTCCGATTCGAATGTCTTGTCCAAGCTCGGGAAATTCGGGCTTGGAGCTTCGAAACACGTGGCTGCAAAACCTGAACTGGATCAGACAGTGTTGCATAGTTTTTCACTTTGTTTGTTTATTTTTTGGGTAAATGCATAAAGGTTATTTTTGAGGAAGCTGTCACTTTTTCATGGTATATTTTTGTACGAAAATTATGAAGATTGTCTTTAGGGTAGGTATTGTGCCATTTACTTGGTCGGAGCAATATCTTCACGGGCTTCTGTATTTTTTACGGGATACTTATTATTAAAAATCTAATGTTAAAGATACAGTTATTTACACAGTTTTATAAAACTTTTCAAGGCTGTTTGTGTCGTTTACTCATTTTTTAGAACCTCTTGGAAGTATATGGTTATTGTAATCATTTTTAATGTAATTTTTATTGTAAGTTCTCTGATAGAGCAAGATAATTCTAATTTCCTCTGTGTTTTCATTAGCTGTCATTCCTAATCTCTGATAATAGATTAACCAAATTATGTCTCGATTTACGAGAAGCAAGATATTTAGTAGATTAGCTATGAAATATTCATATAGTGCAAGAAGTTAAGTTTCCCAGTCATTTACTCATTGTTACAACCCCCTTCAAGTTACAACGCCATTAATTAATTTTTAAGTACCTCTTCGACGTGCCGCGTTCCATATACTTTGTTCCATTCACTGAACGGTACCATAAAGCTCATACTATTAACGCCTACAAGTAGACTGCGCCTCTTTATGCAGTCATTAATTTGTACAGATTGCCTCGTCGAAATCCGAACGGAGGAGTAACAATTTTACACGATAACGTCTACTAAAATCTTAGAAGAGGATTTTCCAAACAGTGGCGAGAACAATTACGGATTGCAGCAGGAAGCCGGAGCTCTTTTTCCCCGTGACGGTTTCCGGCATTTCGAGGGAGGCAGGAGGCTGTCAGTGTCCGAGATGGACACATCAGCGGCGTGGATCACGGGAAACGCGATACGTCAACGGGCCCGGTCGTTAATGGTTCAACGTGGCCGGTCCGCGGATAAATTCCAGCCACGTGTGAGAAATTACGGAACAGGCTTTCGGGCCGGTACAGCTTCCAGGTAAAGACCGTAAAGCAGCGGCCGGGAATCGATGTGATAGTTCTATTATAGCCATTGGTACCAGAAGGTGTGTAACAAAGCGATACGATCGTCGTAACCGTCCGGAACACCTCGAGAACAACCCGGAGTTCTGGCTCTCCGCGAGAACCTGGCCCCGTGGCGCTCGGATTTAATGGAGCAAATCGTTCCCTGCTTTCGACCAATTATCGGGCCCCGGTCTTCGGATGTGCCCGCGTCGACTATTCCGGGCCCCGTGTATACCTATACATCCGCACACCTAGGGGACCCGCCACCGATGCACACTGTACTTTTCTCTTCCATTCTTTCACGGTCCGCATCCCTGATCCCACCCACCAGCGCAAAGTCCAATTAGAGTCGACTAGCCGTTCGAGATAATTGGCGAACACTTGCGCGGCGACGTAACTCACCGGCCGGTAGCGTTTCTTCCTTACATTCTATTTTCTTGGTCCTGCTCCCCGTTCAGCCGGGGTCATCCCGGCTGTCGCCTCGCCGATGGGCCTAGATAATCCATTTAGCTGGCCAGCCGCAGGCAAATTTTCTTGCCGCTATCCTCGCTTCTTGAAATCACCTGTCTCCTATACAGGGTGGCTGTAGGAGGGGTCTGCGGCACAGTTTCTATCGATTAAACGAGATGTACCTTTGAATATGTAGAACAGAGCCTGCGGATCTTTATGCGAAACAAAAATTATTCGACGTAATTATAGGAGATATAGGCTAGGTGAGAATAGCTTTGCTTCTTCAATAATTGTAATAAGTTGGAAATAATGCGCTTCGCTTAGACATTTTTGTCATAAATGCATAAAAATCGATGTTTACTAACGATAGCCGGATCGGCGAACAATTGTCTGGCTTAAAAAATAAAGATATAATGATTCTATTCTACAACCTGGACTGTTATAACAATTTTTCCTGACTAGCCCCGAAGGTGAATTTTTCCTCGAAGGTAGACTCTAGGTTTTCGAGCAATTTCTCGACTTCAGATGACGTTTTCTAAAAACTGAACCGAGAGGAAAATCTCTTTCAATGATGCGAAGATTCGTTTGAACAAGACTATGCATTTTTCACATACTATAAGTGCACAAAAATCCACAGGCTACATATTGGATCGCATTGAATCTTGTTTCGTTCTTTCAAAAAAGATTTCGTTCTATAAAGCAGTTAGAAAGCACTTGATTCAACATTTTTCCAATGACAGGAGTTCTACGAGGATAAAATATCAAAGCAATCAAAAAGATACAAATAGTTATCTTTATGTACTCCGAACAATAAAATATCATTTCTCACATCCTCGTGAAAGAAGGAATCAACTTTCCGAACGACCCGATACATAGTCGCTTCAAAATATTCTTAATCGGAAAATAGTTGAACAAGCAGGTTGCAGGATCCAGCACAGGTGTCTCCTATCTTCCCAGAGTAGTTCCCAAAAATGTGGAAACCCGTGGCCGTTAGAGTACAAAACGGCCTAAGGTGCAGGATAGTCACCTTTCTCCTTTTCTCCGGCGATCGGGCTGTATACGCGCGTGTAACGAGATCGCGACGCGGCGTGCCGAACGGGAGACGTATGGGAAGGCAGGTAACCGGGTGTACCGCAGGAACAGAACAGAGTCGGACCGATCCTTCGGTTGTTTTTGTTCCGACTGACTTATCGATATTGGCACGTTGTGTTACGAACGTGTACGTAACTACTCGACGAAGCCGGGGCGGCGCGGCGCGGCGCGGCCGGGGCCGGGCTCGAGACGTCGACAAGAAAGAACAGAAAAGAGAGGAGCAAAAAACGAGGAGAAAGAAGTCGACGGAAGAATTGTGGAGAACGAAGCCGCACGGAGGCACACGGGACTCTTGAGGAGCGAGGGTAACCAGAGCCCGGCTGAATTATTGCTAAGTGAGGGCAGAACTTTGACCGGCGACCAGCGCGTGTCCCTACACGCGTTTAAGTACTGTGGACGTACTTCTGTGAAATCGTATCCTTATCTGGATGCTTCGGACCCGCCGGGTAGAATAGAGTTTATTAAGAAATATTCCCTGACATTCGGTGGGTTCGACAACTGTTTAGCAATCGATACGGTGGAGTGCCTGATGCAGGCGTTGAAGTCTCCGAAACGACTAGACTTCTGCGTTGTTTTAATCGTTTTGCCAGATAGGTAAAATAATTATATGAATGTTATTTGATAAAATAGAGTTTGCTGGAACGTATGCAGTTGGTTTCATTCAATTCTACGACCGTTCGTCATTTATGTAATTGTTTAAAGAAGGCGTAGCGGTCGATCGCGTTTGTGCAGGCGTTGAAGTCTCCGGGACGACTACACGTTTGTGCGTCGTTTTAATTGCTTCATCCATTAGGAAAAATAATGACGTGGATGTTATTTGATAAAATAGGCTTTACTGGAATGTATGAGGCTAGTTTCATGAAATTCTATCGCTGTTTGTAGTTTCTACAGCTGTTTAAAGGAAGCATAGCGGTGCATCCCGCTTCTGCAGGCGTTGAAGTTTCCAGCGTCACTAGACATTCGAGCATTGCCTTAAATATTTCGCCAAAAAATTTAAATAATCCGATGATGAATGTTATCCGTTAAAATAAAGTGTAACCTATCGTATTAACTTGTGTTCATGAAATTTAATTACCGTTAATGGTTTCTACAGTCGTTTCAAAAATGCATAGCAGCGAACCGCGCTCTCGCAGGCATTGAAGTCTCCAGGTAGACTGAACTTCCGCAGGCTCTTTTAACTGCGTTCTAGACCAATTTAAATAATCGTACGAACGTTATCGATTAAAATAACGTTTCCTGTGGCACATTCCCTCACGTTCATCGAGCCTAACCACAGCCCGCAGTTTCTGCGGGCGTTCGAAGAACAGGCTGCGTTAAAGCGTCCGCAAAAATGAAATAATTCGAAGGATCATTACACCTTTATTAAATAGCGCAAGGTTTATTACGACGTACGCACAAAGGGCAAGTTCCATAGCGGCCTGCTGCAGGAAATCAGCAATTTCTAGAAATCAATGTCGATGGTTTAACGATGCCCCCCCCTCATTGTAGCGCGATGATAAATGACCGAGTCGCCGGCCAACAGAATAGAACGCAGGTGTAATTCATAGTTTGACGTAATTTTTCCCGGTCGCGGAACAACGCGGGGCCCGGCTCCGCGCGAAAGAAATCCCCGGCGTTCAAGGATAACCGCAAGAATACTAATATGGAAGCGCGTATGAAGTTAAGACGTGTTTGCCTCTATCAAGACTATATTATTACCGTCCACCGGACGATTGTAATGCCTCGCGGGAGTGAAAGAATGGCTACATGACAGCGAGAGAGGAGACGCTACTCCCCGGCTCTCTTCAGGAGGGAGTCCGCGGCTTCTCGCCAACTTCCGCCGGCTTAGAGAAAGGCGAATCGGCCAAGAAGAGCCGAACGCTCTTGCCTCCTTTCATGAGCCACGGGTTAAGCAAGAGTTATTGCCAACCAGATGCGTTATAATAGAGACAAGTGACTAATAGTTTGATTCCTAGTTGGGCCCTCGCGCCTCGCGCCCGCCGGAAGTCGTTAATTACACAATTTCGCTAATTGCTACGGGCCGGAGCCGCGTGCCGCTTTCGCTAGCGAAAACGCGAAGAAAAGAACACGGCCGAGGGTGAAGGGACGGCCGAGTCGGCCGAGGTACGGGCACCGAGAGGAGGTAGGCCCCGTGAATATTTGATCGGCGAAGAGGACGTGATCCGAGGAACTGGTTTCGAGATAAACGCAACTATGTAAATTTCGACGCCCGGACACGTGTATTAACGCTACATTTGCCAGCGGGGAGCAATAAATCCTTTTGTTCCCCGGGCTCGGCTGTGATCGCGAAAAAGGACGAGCCCCGGTCCACCTCCCGTGTCCTCTCGTCTCTCGTTTTATTCGTTTTGATTTCTTTTCGACTCTCCTCGGGGGAGGGGGCTGCGTTAACGGTGTATCGACCTACTCGCGGCCAGAGGTGCAAATTGAACGGCAGCGAACGACAGCAGAAGAAGGACAAATTCCTGGTCATTGTGCACGAGCTCATAGCGAGGCCGCGATCCTCTGCTAATACAATATCGGCTAAAAGTTTCGAACCACCTGTTACCTACCAACCATCTTCTTTTCTGGAAATACGATCTACTGTGGAAAGAGTTCGATTTCATTCAGGTCTGTTTTTAAAGCATTTTTAATACTTGGACGACCACGTCAAATATCTGAAAAATTTCATAAAATTGCAGGATTTTATTGAATTAAATAGAAATTTCAGAGCGAACTATACTCCGTCAACATTCGTGGAAATCATATTAAAATTAAGAAATTATAATGTGCGACGAACGATTTAATTTAAAACGGGGAGATCTCCCCATTCGATTGGCCAAGTATTCAGACAGATGAGACTCAGATGTTTTCTTTGAAATGAAAAGAAGTGTTTTAACAGGGCATAGAAATTATTCGGCGAAGTTCCTGCAGCTACTTTAAACTGTTAATATTATAATCATCGGTGCAGCAAAAATCAAAGTCGATTGTAAATATATATAGTCAAAGGAAAACCTATTTTATTAAAAGAGAATGTATTTTGTTAAAGGAAAATGTACTTAATCAAATAATAATGTTCTGATTTAAACGAAAATGTACTTAACCGAAGGAAAATGTATTTTGTTAAAGAAAAATGTATTTCGTTGATGGAAAATCTACTCGAATAATGTTCTCGAAAATGAGTATCGTTAAAGAGCAATAGCAAAATATGTTTGGTTAAAGGGAAACTTCTTCTGTTATTTCTCGTCCGCAGATCGCGCGAAACGAAGTCGAACTTTCTGCTGGAACTGTCTCCGTCAAAAACTGTGGAACACGAAACAATCTATCATTTCTTTTCTTACGAGGGTAGGAACATCGCAGGCAATGATTCCGGAGACCGCAACGCTGCTCGGAGTCCCGGGAAAAAGGGGGGTCCGGTTAGATGGGATCGCGGCGCGAGTAGATCGTATTGCGCAAGAAAACGGTAACCGCGATGCCATGTGAACGCTTTAATTATTTAAGTCCCGGATCCAGCTCGATTCCACCTTCCTCGATTTCTTGCCGCGGCCTTGGTGATGCAGTATCCTATCCTCCTCTAATTATTGCCGGTGGCGCGCCGCATGTTACACGCTCGCCGATAAACACGGACCTGCTAACTTTATTTGATATCACATTGTTCGAACTCCAGTTTCAAATAAATTTGATCATCATTCGCGCTCGTATTATGGTCTAACTGTTGTCATTTTTTAATTATGCTAGCAGGGCAATATGTAACGGATTAACACTAAAATTACTGTTTTAACGACCGGTTTCCGTTTTGCAATTATCAGACTTATAAAGGCTCTTACGAGACATTGCACACCGATTGCAGTTATTGATCTCTAGGTTTAGTGTTAAATAAATTATACAATATGTACTTTTATAATTTCATGATATATTATAAATTGCTGTATTTTATCCAATCATTTCTCGTCTTTATGGTTCTTGTAATTGTAAATTGAGAAACTGTTTATTAGATTAGTAGGTTTAGTAGATACTTATTAGGTTAGTAGATTGAAATTATGCTAGTAGAATTTTATACATTTATAATATAATCACATCACATTTTTATTACATTTATAATTTTATAATTTATCTATAATAAAAACTGTTTCATAAAGTCATAAAATATGTTGGATTTGACAAAAGATTGAATTGAATAGAAAAAATTGATTTAATGGAATATATCTATCGCACAAAAGATTTATCAGCGATTTATCAGCAATTTATTAGCAATTTATCAGCGTTTTTAGAATTTAATTCTCCGTCTATCTGAGAATGAGTCCTCTCGCGGTTTAGAATTATTTGAGGGCGGATGCATGTGCGTAAGATCATCGGAATCGATAAGGCCGGTGGATGCGAACGCGAGGAACGAGGCTGCCGTAAATTTCCATCGGAAAATGGAGAGTCAGACAAGGTCCAAAAATACCATGGTCTCGTTAGACGAGCGGGAGAAACAGGTTCCACGTTCGCTTTTCGTCAGCGCCAAAGTCAATACGCGCAAGGCCGTCTAGATGCAAGATGACCCGTGATCTTGTATGCCGTCGCATTTTCTTCTTCCTTCTCGCAAAAATGTATATTAACATTCGACTAACTTGCAACTGGTTGTCGGCTACGATTCCTTCCAGCGGCGCGCAGGAGTTCGTGGAGCAATATCGCAGATATTTTCAGGCTGACAATTGAAATTCGCATCTTTTACGCATCTGCTCCGTCTATCAAATCCAAAAATTGGTACAACAACATCTGCAGTTAAACAAATACAATTTTAATAAGTAATATGATTTTGTGAAAAGTATTATACTTCTTTAACTGCAGATTTCGTCGTATCAATTTATAGATATAAATAATATATGTAAGCAATTTTTCATTTATTCGTATATATCAATAAATGATTAGATAAATAAATAAATTTTGACAATCTAATGGTACTCGCATTATTCTCCAGCTTTTTAAAGCAGTAATATGGAGAATTTTTTAGGTGATTTCTGTTTCTTGGAATTCAAGTTAAAAATTATATTTTATATAAACATACTCATATAAAATTATACAGAAAAATTATTATATATATATGTTCAATCTATAAGAAAGCTTCAAGATCCCCAAAATTACCGAATCACATTTCACACTAAGAGTTTCAAAAATGTGTCATGGGATGAACAATACGCATCAAATTTCCGCAACTTTTCATCGGAAAAGTCTCGTTGGAATCAAGCTGCGGAACAGTCTCAGCAGCCAGTAATCCGGTCGGACAGCGGGAATGAATTAATCCGTCAATCGGAGCCGTGAACGCTGTTTTCCATGCCGGCGCCAGATCAATAGCGAGCCAGCTGTTGTCCGCTCGCGAATCGGAACACGGTATTCGGTCTCGCGGGAACAAACAGGTTCCGTCTCCGTTTTCCAATCCGCACAAGGACATCCGAAGCCGGGACACGCGGAACGGCTTATTACAGAGCACTTGCACTTTCACTGGATTTTTCCAGCGGGACACGCGAAATTAACAGCCGCCCGCGTTTAGAAGTTCACGCGCGATACATAATACCATGGAACGCGAGAAACGGCCGGCGTACAAGCGTAAATATCTGCGCCGGGCTGCTTTAACGAGCGTAAATCGTCTACTGCGAGTACAATGTGGAAATATGAGCGCGCCGGCCCGTTCGAGTAATTCACCTGGCACGGATCGCTTTGATCACGGTGCACGCTGATCGGGCAGCCGAGACTCTGTGGCAAGACTTCAAGTTTTGAACGTCTGCATTCGGGAAAATGTTTGTTCGCCACGAGATTTCATCCTATTAGAGTTACAGAACATAAATACATAAAATTAAATTTAAATTAAATTAAATTAAATTAAATTAAATTAAATTAAATTAAATTAAATTAAATTAAATTAAAATTAAATTATAAATTACAAATTAAAATTATAATTTAGAAACATGTTAGCATTATATTTTGATACTTGTTCCTAAGTATATTCCAATTGTTTAATTTGGAATGAATATCAATGTATTTAGAGACTATATCAAAATTATGACGATTGTAATTTTCAGAAGGCTTAACCTCTTTCGTGACGATCAACCATATACAGTTGAGAAAATACTGGTTTGTTAATATTTTTCATAAATAACAGTTTCATTTTTTAATCCTTCTTCCTTCTTGAATTTTCTAATTAACAGGTTCTACAACATTTTTATAAGACCTGTCCGAAAGTTGATCAAACTATATCAAACAGGTTTGGTAAAATTCATTTAGATACACACAACTGATCGTCGCTAAGACAATCAAATATTAATTGTTTATTACAGTATCCTGAAAATTCCCAAAGCAGAGGCTTCCTGTGTAACCAAATAATCTCCAAACAACTCAGATGAATCATTTCCAGTAAACCACGACCCCAACTGACATTACCATACTTCCGTAATGGCCCGCCCCCAGAAGTTCTAAAATCGGAGGAAGCCAGACCCCCAGTTAGGTTCGAATAACCAAGATAGCAGAGCGCGTCGTAACGACACGGTCCGATCAAATCGTCGGATAAAAATCGAGGATAAGAATGTCGAGCGTTTACACGAGCATTTAGTGCAACCCGAAACGCAAACGGAACGTGCGGAAGGGTGGAGGAGACACGTATAGACCTGTGGTAGGGGACACCAGAATGCGAGGGAGGAGAGAAGTCAGATCCGAAGAAGAAGGAGAAGAAGACGAAGGAGAAGACGAAGAAGGAGGATGAGGGCGCAGAGGAAGCGAGAGAGCCGAGGAGAAATAAAATGGAAAGAAGGCGGCGGAGGCGGAGGAGAGAAAGAAAAAGAGCAAAAGAGGAAGAGCCGGGAAGGAGGGAGGGAGAGAGAAAGAGAGAGAGAGAGAGAGAGAGAGAGAAGTGGAGAGAAAGAGAGATGCTGATGGGATTATAAGTAATGCGCCGCAGCACGTGGCCCCGGTGAGCCCACCTCCAGGTTGTCAAACCTGTTTCTTCGTATGTGCCATCGTCTCGAAGGCGAAGGTGCAGAGCGTGAGCGCGGGTGCCGCGGCCGTACCACGAAATCCCTATCGACCGATTTCAGCGTTCGTCCTAAAAATAGAAGCGGCCACCACCCCCCATAACCGCGAACGAGATCACCCGGTGGAATTTCGACGGCCACGGGGAACCGTAACGCTTCGGGGCCCCACGAGCCGGCCCCCGACCCGGGCCTCTTCATCATCGTTCCCCGGGCAACGCGGAGGCGTAGCCTCGTCAACGAGTGAGATCCACTGTCGAAATACCCGGAGGAGCAAGTAGCAACCATTAGGCGACCAACCTGTGCCTTAATGGAAAAATTGAAGATAACCACCGGCCTGCCACTCGACCACTCAACCGATTCGCCCGGCGAGGTATGAGAGGCGTTTTCGTCGATTACGTCAACAAACTGGCCCCGATCGCCGCTCCGAAATCCTAAGGGAGATCTACTCGGAGATCTACTCTCGTTTTCGGGACCATCCACCGATTTTCCGGGAGCTTGTACTAATTGCTCGAGGCTTGATCCAGGTTCTGGCTACTGGAGAAATATTAGGATCGTTTAGTATTTTTGTAGTCTTTATTTGACACGATCGATGCAATTGTTTGTTTTACTATAATGGAATAATTTATTAATACTTCTGCGGTGGTAGAGCCTGATTAGACTTCAATTACCGAGCTATAGCAGTTCAATTGATTAAATTGTACTTTTTGTATATTTTTACTTTTTATTTTGCAATTTTATTATACCCTTTTGTGTAATAAGTTTAAAAAGATCCTGGACACGAAGGTATTAGTGTTTTTATAGACATCGTAAGAAGGTTATATCAAGATTATGTTAAGGTTATGTTGCTGGACTAGTATGTTGCTCCGAAACGATAACAAGACTGAATTTATATAGATCTTTCACTATTTTATTATATTGTATGCTTGGCTGAACGAAATAATGTGAAGTTGATCATTTCGATGTCATTTAGCTAGATCATTTAGCACGGTAGGCCTAGTGCTAAATGCAACTAATCTCTGTTATCTCTGTTACGAAGTATTACAACAATTTAACAGAGCAAAGTTGTGTATTCCCTAGATGTTACACTATGAACTATGATTTGAAACTATGACTTGATTTACTGTGTAATACAATTATCTTATCTATTTTTATGGTTACTATAAGATCGTGGTCGTCGCGTATGCATGAATACTTTTACATTAAACGGGTGAATTGTAATGCAGTAAAGCGTCGTTTAGCTAATCAAGGAAACACGAGTCGACTGATCAGGTATGCAGCATTTCGAGGAATTCGAAGCCATTAATCTTTGAAAAATTAAACAGTGTCGATCGTTCAGATATCGCGTGAAAAGAATTTAAAGTACATTTCTCGATGATTTATGATGTTTTGGGTCTCGTTTTGCAAGCAGTATCTGTGACAACAAAACAGCAGCAAGAAATAGTCCGATCCAACGGAATATTTCCCGAGACACGCCAATAACTCTTCCGACACGTTCGAGCAGAATATTTGCGGCAATTAGTCCGTGTATTATGCCAACTTACCCGTTATTGCATGCATTTATCAGGCCACTTTTGAAGGATAATTATAGATCGGCGCTTTAAACGCGTCGAGTAAGATTCGTGTTTTCTACGCTCGGTATCCAACGTTGATTATTCTCTCTTGTGTCAAATATGCTCGGCCCGCGAGCCGCCTTTCAAACCGATGTAATTGAATCAATTTAACGCGAGCGCGGGAGGTCAGCGCGCCGTTCGCGTTTATGGGAAATATTTGATATCGTTTCTTCCGCTGGCTCGACAAGTAGGCGTGGGCTCGAAAAATTGCGAGCGGAAAAAATGCTGCAAACGGTCCGTGAATGGAGCAAAGTATATCCAGTAAAGCTAAACATTTTTAAACGTCGAACGTTTCTGTAATGTACTTTAATTTATTTATGTATACGGGTGAACCTGTATTTTTACAATAACGGAACAAGAACATGTCATATTTAGACCGACAGAAAATAGACGTTTATAGAATATAGATATCCAGGCTGGAATAAAATGCAAATCGCAGAGGTGGAAACCTCGATCGGGAATATTTTCCAACGATGGCCGTGTCTTTGAACAACGTTCTGCACTTGTTAAGCACGTGTCCGGAGCCGACGCGACGGTGTTAAATTTGTCATTCGAGACGCGGGCTCGCATAAAGTCCCACGGCCTAATGATTGCCGTACAGTGTAAGTTGACAGTGCAGGGGTTAAGAGACAGGCCCGACAGGCCTCGAATGAAAAGTCGATCCTCGCTAAAGTGTATTTCTCGTCCGCAGACCGGCCCGTACAAATCGATCCCATTATGCGGTACGATCGCGGCTGATTTTAATGGCTCGACGTAAAAGCGAGATCGTTTCGCCACCTGTGCCCCGAACGGCCGCTTTCACGCACGTTTGCAAATGGCGTTGATCTTCGTCGACGAGTCGACAACACGGCTTTCCTTAATGACGTTTTATCGCTGATCACCTGGCAGCCTGCACGTCGAATCCTCCGCAATAATCCCTATCCACGACGAAATCTTGTAAATTCCAGCGTGACGCTTTTACTGGCCGTTTTCGGGCCTGATTTCATGCGACTGGTTAACCATAATGTCTTCACGGACGTCGCTTGGGCCAGCCTAACGTTAAGCTCTTGTCGGTGCTTCTTCCTTTCTCGATCTGTGACTCGATTTTAGTTATACACGAGATTCAATGACAAGTAAATCTTATCCAGATCCATTTGATCTATAAGCTCGTCTTTAAATCCTTCCATAGCTTGGTTTTTTCGTTAGACTCTCTTCTAGATCTGTCTTCTTTTTTTGGCTGGACACTTTGATAGATTTTTTAGTAGGTCCTTTGCGTCACTGGTCTTTTCCTAGATCTTTTTTGGATCCTCTCTCTTCCTGATTCTGTCGGAAATCTTCTTCCTTTCTGATCTATACCTAGATCCATACTTAAATCCTTCCTCCTCTTGGAATCTTCGGTAAATTCTTTCTTAGATCCTTCTTTCACTAGATCCTACTTCTCCTCGTTCTCTCTTAGATCGTTTCCCTTCGTCGTTCTTTCCTAAATCCTCTCCCTTGCTGGTTCTCCTCTATATTCTTTCCTAGATCCTTCCTCTTGTTGATCCTTGTCTATATTCTTCCCTAGATCACTCCCCTTGCTGATCTTTCCCTATATTTTTCCCTAAACTCTTCTCGTCGCTGATCTTTCCTTGGATCCTTCCCAAATCTATTCCCTTTCTGACGACTTCGCTAAATTATTTCCTGGATCCTTCCCAACATTTTCACTAGATCCTTTCCTTTCCTGCTACTTTTCCAGACCCATCCATAAATGCTTTCCCAGTATCCTCCCCAATCCCATCCCAGTAATCCAATCAAACGATATCTAATTATCGACTTTCGTCTGACAGAGAATCTTTGCTCGCCGAGAATCGTGCGCAGAGTTTCTCTTTCCAACAAATCCGGCGATCCATTAAATAATAGCGAGACCGTAGGAAGCATCGAACGGTATCAATGAAATTAGACATTAATATTCGCGAATCGTGCGGGATGGAGAAAAATGAGGCGACGTTCGGATGAAGCGGTTTTAATGGGAGCAACAATGCGCGGTGCCGAGGTGTAGCCGCGAACCGAGCGCCGATCCATCGATCTTCACAGAAAAGAATACCGACGATCGGAACACCTGCGGAGAAATCGGCGCCGACGAGCGGTACGGCGATCGATCGAATGATCGGCAGCGATTTCTTGTATCTATGCGATCAAGTCCCACGGATAAAAGCGACGCGAGCGGCGCGGCGGGGGCCAGTGGCGTCGAAACTCGGGCCGGGATGTCGCAATCGGTTCCGTCGGCGTCGCGATTCGTCCCTCGATCGGGGTCGGGGCGGTCGATCCGATCGCCGACCCCACGCCGCGACCTCTTACATTGTGACGCAATGTACGGTGCGTTTTATGGAACGTAATCGCTGCTCGAAGAAAGTAAACCGCGCTCGGTGATCTGATAACGCGAGTCCTTGCTGCACTCGTAAATCCGCCGCCGCATAATGCTAAACGGACACGCTGCCGCGGATTTGTATTAAACAAATGCTAAATTATTCCGCGGTCGCGAATCGAAGGCGGAGCACCGATCAATCGGGAAGACGTAGAAGCCTATTTAATATAGCTGATTCGAGCCAAACGCAACTGGCTCAAGGAACTCTCGGCAGGTGAGAGTTCCTTGAAATCGACGCTGACACCTTCCCTCTGACATTGCCACCACCGAGATCTTGCATTCTTCGTAATCCTTTTCGAGAACTGTATACTGCAATCCGCATCACTGTTTGTACAGCTCCATGCACGAAATTGCAAATAAATTGTAAATGGACAAATACGCGCGACATAAAGGCTATTTTTAAAGGATGTGCAGAAGTTCGCGTTAGACAACAATTGTTTGTGATTTTCTATGCGATGTGCGGTGCACGGGGCTGCGAAGGTTAAAGGGGGTTGGGTCAGATGGAGGCTACATGGGTGTATCATTACCGGGCTGACCCCTCCCGCGACTGATCTTTCAGAATCTGGAGCAGACCGTTTCACATGTGAAAGGATACCGGTTGTGTCAACGCGTAATTATTGTCGGGGTTCGCGGGCCCGACCGCAGCCCGTGTTAAGGACAATAATTTCACTGGGAACGCGCGCCGGTGCTCGAGTGAAACGTCTTGTAGGACACCGAAGCCGGTCACGAAACGAAGTTTAGAACAGAAACCCGCGCCGATGCCTGGGGCTTCCTCCAGACCTTGCCTGGAATCACGGAGAAGCCGAGTCGATCGGAATTCCATTCGAAATCAACGGTTCCCACACCCCCGATCGTGGGGTTATATCGCTGCCGACAACCCTCATCTTCTGGATATTGTACTTGGCAACGTTTTGCATGATCTCTTTTTGATGATGTTCTGTTTAGACGAGCTTCTCTTTAGGCGATGTTCTATTTTGAGAAATTTCATTCCAGACGAAGCTTTCTTCAGATGAATTTCTCTTGAATTCTTTTCATTTTAGACAAATTTTCCTTTGGACAAAGTTCTTTTTAGGTGAAGTTTTTTATACAATTATATTGTACCTAAATTGTATACCGCCGTATTCCGATTGGCGATATAGAGATTTTTTAAAGTGGATAGAAGGTGCGAAAGATCTAAATGGAAAAGAATGTTCAGAAAGTGAAGGTGATATCGTTCATGATTTTCGTTTGATTGTACCGAGTAGTGACGAGGAAGAAATTTATTAAATTAAATTGAATGAAAATAATATTTCCCTTTTTAATATTCTTTAATATTCCATTAATATTCTTTTTCGTTTTGTATTATTATTACAAGTTTTCGGGACGTACCCCCACCCTTTTGTACCGGCTGTGGGTTTCATATAACAGGATTTCACACAACATGGTATTTTTTAGGGACCTATCCCCCGTGTTATAGGAGGATTACCTATATTTAAGAAAAAGAAATAAAATTTTTCAATTTTATCACTTATTTTGTTTTCTACGAACCATCCCTCATTTGCCTTCACCGTGACACCTCACAGTGTACGCCGCAGTCGTTCTTAATTTCCCATAACGGATAAGAATTCGGACTGCGTGCGGCCGCGTTCTATTAAAAGCAAGCATTTACCGTGCCGTGGTTCCCGACACGAAAGTCGCCGGCGCGGCGCATCGGGTGACGTTTACCGGAGCGTTCCGCTTGTGCCATAAACTTTTTTTTATTGCCCGGCCATGATTCGCGGGTACAAAGGGAACACGGGCTGTCGACAGTTGCTGGCCGGTAATGCGAACAGAAATTACTGCTATTATGGATTGTAACTGTTGCAGACTGGCAGCAGTCAAAAGGCCGAATATCGATCGACGTCCGGCTAACGATACGTTCTTGCCAGATATAAAAACAAATCTGTAATTTCAAGGGACGAAAAACGCTTCGCGTGCCGGCCCCGGAGACAATAACACACCGGCGGCGACCGGGTAATTTTACATAAATGCAATTATCCTTTTACTGCCCTAATTGCCGCCGGTAACGTCGAGCGCAGCGCGCGCACCACTCTCCTGCCTTTTCCGTCGCTGTCGCGATCGACATTCGAGATTGATGCCACTGGAGGGCGTGGAAAGTAATTCATGACGATCAGACACGAACCTGGTAGATCATCATTAGACCGGAGGTCGCCGACATTTACCGTGCTAGCAGTTGCGTAACGACATTAGCATCGCGCGAAAGGAATCTTTGGAATTTGTGAAAATATTTCGCAGACTAGAGCATTCTGAATACCAAACGGGGTGGCAAAAATAGCCTGATCTTTGACCTTGCTGCGAACGCAAAATTTGATCAGGGTACGATACCGTATCTTCTAAAAAGTACGAAATGTAATGTAGAAATTGTCTGGGCTGATTGTAATAAATATAAATTAGGTGAAAATACCTTGTCTTTTTTAACAAATGTAATAAGTTTAATAATGTGAAAATATCCTTAAATACTTTTGAATTGGTGAAGATATCGAGATCATTGGATGTCGGAACGTTTGAAAATTTCTCCTTGTAATACTCTCCTTGTAATTTTTACCTTTACAGAACTATAATTTTGTAATTTCTATAATATACTTGATACTAGAGTATGAATAATTTATGTTCTATTATTAACAATAATTATGCTACTGGTAAATCAACATAACCATTATAATGACCACTTATGCTACTGGTAAAACAACATAACCATTATCGAATATTGCAGACGACAACATTTCAAGGATTACGTTCATCGTTAACAACTCTCCCATTGCTTCTCGGATAAATAATTGTGTAATCCACCCCTATTCTTACCATGCCCCTTTCATCAAGAAACGTCTAGAACACGAGTCGTAGACTCTAAGACCGACTCGGTGAATTCCTCCAGTAAATCGTGATTGCCGGGCCATGAATTTTGCCATTACAGCACTCGCTACCGTGCAGGCCAACAGCGGAACAGCGGTTCCGCGGAAAATTAAAATAGCTGGCACGTTGCTATCGCGATAATCAGAGCCATAACGACGGGAATAAACTTCTCTTAAGCAGTGTCTCGAAAACGTTAGCGTCCGCGTAAAAAGGCGGCAGCGGCTGAGGAACTACGAGCGCAGTTCGCGTCGGTATATCTCTCACTGTTGCAATACCGTTTTGTAATAATCCGGTGCCGTTCGTTATCGTGTTTCTCATTTAACAGTCCGCTTCAATTAGCCGTCAATTAGATACCACCACCGGAGCGGCGCTGGCTGATTAACGACTGTCTGAAACCGGTCAAATCGTTAAGTCGACATCAAAGCTCGGGCTCGCGGGCCGCGCCGGGCCGACCCGGCTGACCCCGCGGTTCCGCCGCGCGTGTACCGGGACGCGTGCGTATTTTATGATAAACCGTCTCCGCGACCCGCCTAATCGACTGTCCTGCTCGCTCCCGCGTCGCCCGATCCGCGAGAGGAAATTTTCAATCGGGGCCGCTATTATCGTGCTCGAGCGATTCGCGAGCCACCTCTTTCCCTCCTTTACCTAATTATGACGCGTTCCCACACACGCCGCGATCGATAACCACCGCATATCACTCTCTCGCTTCGCCGCGATTTCTCCCACGGCGAGATCACGAGCTCCCCGGCTCGCAATCAATGCGATTTAATTTAGAGCTCGCCGAGCGGACTGCAGCGCCGCCTGTAATTACACCCTCCGCCGGAGACGAATTAAAATTCGCCGGGGAATCCTAGCCCCGGGCTGACGCAACTCCGTGGATCAAGGCGGCTCATTAAACCCCGCAAGAGGAGCCTTGATGATTTCTCGAGGTGTAACTCGCTGCTTCGCGACGAACGCGATTTATTGCGGAGTTTGTTCTCCCGGGAGGGTTCGAGAGGATCCGCTGCTGATTGATTGTTTGAGGAACGATATTATGGGCCGATGATTGATCGCGATCTCGGCGCGGTTCTGCCGCGCGATAGGCTCGAGATATACTCTCCCGAAACTTCGTATGCTGTCCTAACAGTTCGGTGATATATCTGGGATTGTTAGGAAGAGCGTGATTGTAGTTTTCACTTTCGAGATAGTGTCTGGTGGCTGTTCTAATTTCGACCGAGAATATTTAAATCGTTCATTGAATTACGAAGTTCCAGTAATTAAGTTAAATGAATTGATGTTACATTAAGAACAGCAGGGAGTCTGCAAGAAATATCTCGGAAATATGGTTTGAAAAATTACTGAATAATTATTTATAACTGTTATCATTGTGAGAAGTCTAGTCAAATAAATTACATTTAATAAGTTGGATGCATTAAGGTCTTTGATTTTTAATTAAGAATTGTAATACAGAGCTACTAGGGGTGTCCTAAAAAGAATATTGTAATTGAAACGATATCGAAATCAC